>OX382373.1:600000-1149000 GCA_947508005.1 Amphipoea lucens
GTGGTACTGTGGTAGATGCGATAGAGAGCGGGGGGTAATGCTAGAGATACGTGACAAGAAGGGACCTAAGTTAAGCGTATACGTCGTGATGTGTGTGTGTTATATGTCACTGTTCTTGTCTCGAGCCGTCATTCCAAGAGAGAAGCGAACTGGGGCGGTCTGAGTGGGCTTAGGCTGTATTGTTGTATGGATTAAGTACTAAAAGTTACGCGAGTCCTGGGATCGTTGTTACATCACTGACTCATTCTGTCATATTTGATATTTGTTGTACGGTTTAGTTGTAAATAACATTCCCAGGGTGACTGTCTGTGCTCATTTTTTTACATACACAGAAACATAATGAGAAAACTAAAAAAATGCACTAATAACCCTCAAGACAGGTCCCCGGTCGCATATTAAATTGAAGCTGTGATTTTATACATTTATTTTTTATTTTTATACACTTTACATTTTGCAATACAAGCTTCCATTTTCTGTGATCTCTTTACGGCGTTACGTTACTCGCAACTAGCTCATGAAATATTATTTTTAATCAAATAATTATACATTATAATTATCTAGGTGTATGTATATGTTGTCTGTGTAATGTTTAATGTGCTAATCTTTGTCGTTCATCTATATTAATATTTTACATTAAGCAAATTTGCGAATTTCCTGGCGTATTCTCTATACAACTCTATACATTTCAAGCGTCAATTCTGGCCTGTTACTAAGTAGGTGCTGGTTGTTTTACTCAAGTGTTTCATTGTGAATGCAATTACAAACGCTTACTGTATTAGTATTATTATTGTCGTGTCTATTATTTATTTGGGTGCCCGTTGTTTTGAAATGCTTCAATCAAAATTGGTCCAATGATTGTCACGGCAGACAATAAGTTTACAAAATATATTTTAGTTCGTTATTGAAAATTGACAATCACAAATTATGAACTCCTTCCTAATTATGTTTCCTAAAACTTAAAAGTAATAGTTTCAAAACAACGGGCAAACTAAATAAATACCGATGTATATTTTATTTTATATTCTTGACTCAAATGTATGTTATGTTATAAATGATGAATTTTGGACCAAACTCAAGTTTGTAATCGTATAGTATAAAGTTGTAACATATTAATATATATCATCCAAATATGTGCAACATCCAAATGTGTTAGGACGAACTTTAATAAGCTGTAAATAAAGAATAAAAGTTTGACCCCTAACAAGAAAAGCATAATTATATTCTGCCAATTTTGTGCCAAATAAAAAATTCCAGAACTGATTTTATTCATAGAAATGTTCATAAATAGGTGTGACCTCAGTGCCGCTTTCATGTCGATTGAATCCAGAGGACACTATACCCCTGGGTTTGTCTCTCTATGAATCGACCTCAGCAGTATAGGGCTTCAGAAAATGATAGTGGTCTAGCTAATTATCTAACTTAGCAATTTATTATCCAAAAACTGCGTGAAAAATAAGAATCCTTTGAGGATACTTATTTTGTTATAAGTTCAACTAACACATTTGGACGCAAATATAACTTTAGTACCTAACAAGTGTCAAAGTGAATGATGATCCATATGAGTAATGGTTTAAGTACACAATGGACTTCCATGGCCTCATTTTGACGTGCGTCCCTAAATCTCACTGTCACAGGGGAATTAGATGAATTCTACATTTTAAGGGAATTACCTAATCCCACAAAGATAGGCGAGTTAATCTGTCAAGCGCCGCTAATGAGACACAATTGATTTTCTATTGTTTCGTCGTCGATCGGCGAACCGCGACGCTTGACCGGTTAATACAATAATTTGGACCTTAGGTGACTGGCACTAAATTCAAAATAACTCAAGCTGTCATGAATTGAAAAAAATAATAAGACTACTTGAAACGTTGACTGCTAGACAACAGACACAATAGAAAATCTATAGTAGGCGGTCACCGGTAAGCGCGGTGGCAGTCAATGACTTAAAAAAAAATGTTGATAAAATTCCACCATGGATGGCCATGGACTGGCCACGCTATAAAACATTGACCAGCCTGAACCATTGTGTACTCGAGCTTAAACCATGCCAATCATGACGTGTTAAGAGTACACCTAAGTGAGTGCTTGTTTGATGCTAGGAGGGAATGGCGTGTTGTGCTCGCCAGCTGAGAGCGTGCAGCGTGGTAGCATTGTGCTGGTCCAAGGGTCGGATATCGCTACGAACATGAAACTGTTTGTAAAAGTTTGGTAGGCTAAACCTATAGGAGTTTATTTATAAACGTTGCTTAAAGTTAAGAGACGTTTAACGTCAAAAATGTATGGTTAAACAGTTGCTAATCGTTACTTTAAGGTGCCACTAGTCGATATTTTTTCCATTCAAATTTCGAGAGAATATTACTCCACTGTTTGACATTGTGCATCCAAAGTTAAACATGATATCGTTTTGACTTATTATTAATTTTGTCTACGGAAACAGAATAGTGAAATAAAAAGCCATTAAAAAGTTATGAGCCAACAAAGATTCGTTTTTCTTGCTATTTTTAATGTAACTTTGGGTGTAAATAAGTAATAAAAGAACTGTAAAATCTTCAAAACCAAGTTCGTACCGACAAAGCTCACGAAGAGTTCAATAAATTTTATTTGTAATTGATTTATGCAGTGGTTTTTTCATAAAACTCGATTTTTCCAAAGCACTTTTCGAATTTTCTTACGCGTCTATCAGTTCGGAACGATGTTTCTGTGCGTGAGAACTAAATATTGTGCGTGTAGACTAGCGTCTAACTGCTCATCACTGATACTAGTTCTGTCGGACACGAAGCCAGGTGAGACAGCGTGCTTTTTGGCTATGACCACCGGTGAGTTCGTGCTCGCGACTAGTTTACTCTTAAGCAATGTTTACAAATGAAAAAGTCTGAAAAATGCAGCTGAATACTACAATATTTCCTATGATAAGAAGTTGATATCTTCTTATTAAATGGACTTCAAAATATTGAAAACGTTTTACTTTTGATGCGCTTGAAAATAGCATTTGCTCGGCCTTTCTGGTAGACCTAGTCTGACATGACACATAACTAGCAACGGATTAGTTACATGTCATGTTAGACTGTCACATTTACAATATCACAATCAGATCTTGAATTTACATAATTATAAGCTGAATGCGTTTTAGTCGCTGCTCCATACAAAATAATGTTGTGGTGTGATGTAGGTATGTTGCATATTTGAAAGTTTTTGTACTCTGGGTAGTGACGAAACGCATTACGGAAAAGGAATTTATTTTACCTGTAAATTTTAAATATGGTGAGCACAACCCACTTGTTGGCTCCGATATGTTGATGTTTTTGCATAAGAGATTAATATTGTGACAGATCGATTTACAAATTGTGTTATTATTAATTATTTAAATAATAAATGCCGTTTTAAATATAATTATTTAGTTTTTATTAACCTTCGGTAGATATAGAATCTTCCAAAAGTTTATATTACAGACATGAACTTTATGTACAGACGCTAGCACATCAAGCTACTACAATCTGTCAAATTTATCTAATAGATTTTCAACTTTACCGCTAAAGCATAAGGTTCAAAGTTGATTGGAAAAATTTGATAGTTTCGGGTAGCTTGATGTGCTGGCGGCTGTACCTTTATGCTATTAAACCTAAATCTCTACAATAATACTTCCATCTCTTGCACCTCTCCTGAGTGAGTTCTGCACTGATGGTTGGATTATGTTTGTGCTAATGAGTCATTCGGCTTTAAGCAGCTAGTGGAATTGGTTCAAGTTCAATCTTCCAATAAAATATAATAAAAAGAACATTAAATTTAGACAATTTTGTCCATAATTTGTAAGTAGGTACCAATTACATTATACTAAAACAATGTTAGTCGTGACAAGGTCAATTAATGCATTTGGGTAACATAAATTTCAAATAAGTAAAAATAATTGAAAATTTCAAAAAATTAAATCAATAATTAAAAAAATAAATGAAGTATTCATCAGGTCTATTCAAAAACATTATGCAATAGTCACTACAAAAATTATGATAAGCTTATCTATCAGCAATTATTGTACACAAAACTCTCTCGAAATAAAAATGAACAAATGTAATCTGTCACCCAGTGACACAGAATCAGCCACGGGTGACAACGCCAGTACAAGATCAAATGTTCTCAACTTCATGCCTATGAGGTGGACAAACTTCACGGCTCGGTTGATGGGTGACTCGCAGACCAAGCGCGTGGAGCGGATAATAGCCGCGTTAGCATGATGTTACAAACATTTCGCATAAGATATAATATTTTCTAGGCAAATACGCATTTGAACGACTTTTCATAACTTTGACTTCTGAAAAAGCGTGAGATTTTTAGGTATCGAGGTCCTAAAAATCCCCTAGTAGGTATCCTTGGTATCTTTTGTGCGTAGAATTGATTACTGCAAAGCGCAACGCCTTAATGGGTTATCTTGAGAAGTTATTTAAAATCATAATTTCAATATGTCTTTACCTACGCTACGAAGTTCATATTGTTCCCATCGAGTTATTAACTAATATACAAAATATAAGGTACTTATCTTAAAAAGTTTTCTCGTAGAGCACCCCTGACCTAACAGTAACACACGAAGCGAAGCGCGTCACACGTCACACGACGCTTCACAACCAGACAATCATCTCAACAGTCACACACGACAATGACACGCCTACTAACATTGCTCCTCATCGCCCAAATAAAAGCAGAGTGGGTCGAGATCTCACAGCAGCACTATAGGAAGCCCATCAGGACACACAGCCCTTTCACCACTCCAGACAAAGTCATAGACGTCGAGGACACCTCAAAACCCTGGACCTACAACAACCGCAGTGTTACTGAGTACAACTGGAACAAGGACCCTGCAAAACCACCAAGCATCGGGAATGTGAAACGTGTGCAACACATTGATAGTACTGTAAAAACAACTGAAAGAGTGAAACTTGAAGAAGATGATCTTGATTTACACGTTGATTTTAGAGATTATGAACTTAGGCCAAACTACGGCCCAACGAGAGCAACAATAGAATTACAAGACAAACAAAAAGGTACGATCGAAAGAGTTCCAAATGTAGGCAATATTAAACGTGTTCAGTTGAATAATAGCCCCGTCAAATCACCCACTAATTATAGGGGAGACAGAGAGAAATATTCGAACAATCTACATGAGATTGTACCACATAATCACGATAATGACGGAGCAAACGACTTTAAATATAAAAAGAGTACTGAAGCATTTAGACGAATTTACGTAAATAAACTGAAAAATCCTCATGGAACTGAAAGAACGGCCACATTTCCACCAGATAATGATGAAGATTCATCATTTACCGAAGAAATAACTTTTAATTCAGAGCGGTCAAAACAGGAATTCAAGAATCATACTACTGTAAGAGATTTTTACTCGACGAAACCAACTTTTATTACTGAATCTGAAGATTTCACCAAGTACGAAACTCAGGAGAATAGGTTTTATAAGATCACTAACAGTAAATCTTCCGAAGTGACTGACTCAAACAACGTCTATACTACAGAACTTATTGAAACTGATGAAGACATAGTTACTAAAACCCCTATATTTACTAAATCTACAACAGCAAAAGCTAATAGAAACAATGTTCATAAAAACATAAATGATTTCAAAGCGAAATCACACGTAAATAACGTTCAAGTGTCTAGAAACGACGAAAAACTATCAAATCCTGTGGTTAATGACGATAACGCCAAAAGAAAAGGAAACAACGACCAACCAAGGCAAGATCACGCATACGAAAAAGAAACCAAGGACAAAAACGATGAAGTACCACCCTTCACCAAAGCGGAGAAGAATAAAGTGAACACAATGGAGAATGTGATCAAATTCATGAGAGTAGTCGCGGACACAATATCCAAGAACTCTCGCAGGAGTTTTGGCGGAAAGATGCAGTATTTACACGAGCTGAAGGAGTCCATTCTGGCAAATATTGGTAAGTGAAATCAGTAATTAACTACTGTGATGATATTGTAATGATGAATGCAGACCCAATATCACCTTGCTTGGCATTAATTTTTGACGCATTTTTTACCGTGATCTTTCAACGTAATTTTCACCAACTTTAAGACGTCCGATTAACTTGCAAATTTGTACGCATATCAAGGACTGATGATAATACAATAGTTTACTGATGATGGATCCAGGAGGTGGATAGTGAAACTCTTCAGTGGCTTCTAGTAAACCCCTCGAGTTTGGGCTCATATGATTCGTTTTGACGAGTCCTATAAATTGGACTTGGTATAACGAGGGGGATGATGGAGCCAGGAGGTGGACAGTGGAACTCTTCAGTGGCAACTAGTAAGCCGCTCAAGTCATAATAATAATTTATTTATTTATTCAGACAACCATTGATCCATTACAGATTACTTTTATATTTATATTGTTAGTATGAACTTAAAAACTATGTTGCTACCTAATAACTAAGAGAGACTTATAGTCCTCTGGGTGAGGCTCCACACAATCCACACCAGTGGGCTGTCTAACTTATTGCCAATAGGCAGTAACAGCAGGAGCAGTAACAGCATCCTGAGGGTAATCCTCAGGATGCTGTTACAGCTCCCACGAGTCCCACGCAATCTGCGTAGCAGTGAGGCTGTTTTCTTGCGCCAGGTGGCATCAAAGCCGTCTGTGCGCGACTCAGCGAACATGGTTGACGCACTACATAAACATGGCAGACGTAACAGCGCCCTGTAGGAACTGGATGCGTAGGGAATTGTAAGCCCTTTGGGTATATCTGAACCACAGGCTCACTGAGTGCAGAGATGTGCAATACGCTTTGAATAAAGTTACTTTGACTGCGTCTCTACATCGAGCGAACCTGCGGGCCAGCATGTTCGCCCGGACTGACAATGCCCTGCCATAACTTGAGCGTTGCTTTTAGACTTATTAATTATACGAAGAATACTCGAATGTATTAGCTGTAAGTTTTCTTAAAAGGAATAAAATAAATTATACCTACTACACTAAGGGTTGATTTTTCCAACGCCAGATTATTTTGTCCGAGGAATAATTTTGAATGTATGACAGTTCTTCCATACAAAATCTGTCAGACGTCAATTTTATTCTACGAATAAAAATTATCTGTCGATTGAAAAATCAGCCCTAAAAATTAAAAAATAATAAAAATATGTAGGCCTGGGCACTTAGGTAGTTTTAAAAAAACTAATACTTAAGTTTTTTTGAAGTGAAAACTTCTTTAGCGGCGTTGCACACTTTTTGTAATGGGGAAAAAATGTTAAACTCGCGTCAGGACATCGCGTCAGGACACGTGACCGTCAGGAGAGATTCCCCCCCCCCCCCCTCTTTCTACGGCGGCGCCAACCGAAGTGAACCAAGTGAGACACGATAATGGATGGATGGACGGACGGACGGACGGACGGACGGACGGACGGACGGACGGACGGACGGACGGACGGACGGACGGACGGACGGACGGTGACGATGACGGTGACGGTGACGGTGACAGTGACGGTGACGGGGATGTGGATGGATGGATGGACAGCTGATGGCTCGACCGTCTGTGTAGTAGCCACACTGCTGTGTATTCGTAAAATTCGTGTATATAAAGTGTTTAAAATATGGAAATTGAACAAAGTGCATCGATTAATGAAAAAAGTGACGCAGAAATAGTGAAAAAAAATTAGTTATATTAATTCAATTAATAATTCATTTATTTCAACGTTAATATTCAAGTATTCACTTCTGCCGGCACTCCCGGAGTGCAACCCGTCTTTTTTTATTGTAGTTGTTTGTTGTTGTTGTATTTAGAAAATGTTCTAGTTATCTAGTGGATTTGCGTGTCTTTTGCAGGTCACTGCCAAGGCTATAGTTTTCCTTTATGTCTCCGCGACCGCCTAATGACTGTTACCGTTACAATATTCTTTGTAGGTACAATAAGTAAGGGTGATATTGGTAGTGCAAGCATTACCATACTGGTGTGCGATTGACTTGATAAGTTTACATGCATGACTGTCATATTCCAGAGGAGCGCATAGATACAACATGGCCGGACGACGACAGCGCCGGCGCGCGGCGTCACTCGCGTTCTGCGCATGCGTCGCCGTCGCCCCGCGGTCACGGGCATGTGCAGTTCCCCTCATCAGAGAGTGCGCTCATGACCATATCCTTCCTTACCTTCGCCGTCTTCCTCATCAAACTGGTGCTGGTACGTGTGGCTATGATAAACTTTAGGTTGTTCGAGCCCATTTCTAATAATGATTGACTCAGGGCCCTCGTACCTCAGACACCTTTCTCCATCCTTTCTCTGTATTTAATAAGATTGTGTATGTATTTTATTAACTGTGTGTGCCCGTCTTATGATGTTGAGATAAAAAAAAATTAAAAAAGATACAGATAGGTACAAGAAAGACCAAGACAAGATACAGTAAAAACCTTCACTAGCCTCATCTTTTTATCTTCATCCAAGTCATTCGGAACTTGTTCTTGTTTGCACGCTAAGCATTAGCATAGCATAAGCAGCCTATAATGTTCCCCCTGATGGGACACAGGGCTCCTCTCGGTGAGAGGGAGTGGAACGTCCCCACGCGGATTCAGTGCTGGCTGGTAGATGTCAGGTCTTCTAATTTTTGGTTCTAGGACATGCCGTTTTCCTTCACCGTTTTGAGAGCAGTGGTGATGAAATAATTTACAAAAAAAGTTTGTCAGTGTTCGAACCTACGACCTACAACTCCAAAGTGGCAGCCGTTTCCACTGAGCCACCACTGCTCCATAGCACGTATATAAGAAGGAATTCATTTTAATTGAAGATTCTGTAGGATAACCTCGGGGTCCCTACTTATGAGCTCATAAGAGTCAAAAACGATGTCTAATTTGAGAGAATTAATAACGTAACATTTGCAGCAAGTGATCCAGACCTACAAGCAAAAAGCGATGATGGTGGCGCCTGTGATGGTATCCTCCGGACGTAACGTGTTCACACATCATGGACATCATTGATGAAAATAATAAGTATCAACTTTGGTTTTTATTAAATGTTTTATAAAATATTGATCTTTCGTTTAATCTATTCCTAATTCTTCAGATGCATCTGAATATTATGTAGGTAATACTCACATAATCTTGTTGTGTGTAAAGTACAAAACATCAAATCAAGTTCTTTTTGTAAGTTCCCGCTTTTGTAAAGAGTGAAAGAATGAGAAACAGAATAAGTAGCATGCGCGGTCCGAGGGGGGGCTCGTGGGGGTCATGACCCCCCCCCCCCCCCGAAAAATCCCCCAAAAACATTGAGAGAATTCCATGTCGAGAGACTGAATGGTGTACCTACTTGCCTTACTAACTTCAAACTGTACTTGAGCCACGAAAACCCCGATTGGCATATTCAAAAACATCGGCAGACATGAGGACTGCCGACTGAAGTAAAAACTTAAAACTATGAAATGACAGTGGGTTTTTTAACGCGCCTAAAAATATTTTCCTTTAAAAAGCCTGTTATAAAAATATAGAATTTAGGATTCAAGAGCGAGCGAAGCAAACTCGGGATATTGGACACCCCGCTCGTACGTAAAGTTGAAAAGCCAGATTCCAAAACCTAAACTGCTGTAAAACGAGTTTAAGCTTTTCGTCATAATTCGATAATGTAAGTTCTCTTTTTGCATGATGGGTAAAAGAAAACAGACAAGTCTCTTTAACAAAATAAGCCCTTTCCTTTAGTTTGCCGTATGTCATTACTTCCCAGAATTTGATCCTTATTAAGGACACTATCGAATGGTGTAATAATACAGTGTGTGTGTTTTTTTTTTCAAAATCAACAGGTTCGATTCCTGGCTAGAAATATTGATTTTTCAAAAATCCAATGATGCAGTTTTAGTTTTCATCAAAATCGAGCCCGCGACTCCTCTGAGTACTTTTCGCTATTCCTCATAGTTTAGAATTTGGCCATCCACGCCCACTTTGAAAATTCAAGGTGGGGTGCTAAAATTTTCAGGCTCGCTGTGCTCGTTCTTGCAATTTACATTGGTTCTTGAGCTTTTCTTCAAAAGTCGACAAAACAAGTACCTAATTCCTAGTCTCTTTGGAATGGTCGAAAGAAAATCGAACCTATCCGAGAGTGTGCAAAATTTTCGAGCTCGCTTCGCTCTTACATTTTAGATTCTGATAGCTGCTTGAGCTTGCCTGCATAAGTCGACAATGTAACTCCTATTTCTACTTGAAAGTATAAAACAAAACCTAATCAAACAGAGGCGGGTTCTTAAAATAGTCTAGCTCCCTTCGCTCGCTCTCCCCACCCTGCACAATTACCGTTCTAATACATACGACCAATTTGGCAGCATTCAAGTAATACACCCCCTATGTAAAAGCTGCGTCCCTGAATGGCACAAGTAATGTGGAGCTGGAGAATCCCCAAAGGGTTGGGCAGGGGTGTACCTTCATATACACACATCAACAGAATCTAGGGATACCTTAATCTTAAATTATTTACGTATTTATAGTTTAAAATCTTTTAAGTTTCCATAAAAATATACAGATTGAAACCTCTTTTATTCTATTTTCAAAATTTGAAATAAAAAAACAAAATATGGCGGCAAAATTGTTAGTAATTCGTTACGTTAAGGAAAATTAAAATTGTTTTATTAATATTAATTAATGAAAAGGGATTAGATTGTTTTTCTTTTTTAATTTAACGTGCCGTGAGAGCTTTAAAAGTCATGTCACGTCGTCTTTTGAGTCGAGATGAAATGTTACGAGCCGTGGGCATGTTAGAAAATGGTGCTATTCAACGCGTCGTTGCCGAGGCCCTACACGCCAGCCAAAACGTGATATCAAGGTTGTAGTCACGTTATCGCAGTACTGGGGATGTGGCTGAACGGCATACGGGTAGATATCGTGTTACTACGCAGAGACAGGATTGATTTTCCAAATGACCGCCAGAAGACAACCCAATATCACAGCGATGCAACTAGTACAAAGGCTCCAGGAGGACCACCAGCTGCTGGTAAGCGACCAAACTGTGCGAAGGAGGTTGCATGAAGTTGGTCTTCATGCTCGAAGACCGCTACGTGTTCCAGCATTGCGACGTGGCAATCGCGGTCGGCGGCTTTCGTGGGCTCGGGAGCATTTACCATGGAGTGACGAACAATGGTCTTTGGTGCTGTTCACCGATGAGTCCCGGTTTGGGTTTCATCCGGATTCGCGAAGAATACGCGTTTGGAGAACTCCAGGAAGAGTTAGCCATCTACGGCACCCTCAGGAAGTCCACTCATACCAAGGCGGAACAATCATGGTGTAGGCAGGAATTCGCCTTGGCGGACGAACCCAGCTCGTTTGGATCCAAGGCAGCATGACTGCACAAAAATACCACGAGGAGGTAGTAGAGCCTGTTATTGTCCCACACAGAATCCAAATGGGCCAGGAATTTCTACTCATGCACGATAATGCTCCTTTTACATACGGCGCGGCTAGTGTCGGCCGCCCTCCGAGTACGATATTCAAGTTTTGGATTGGCCTGCACAGTCACCCGACTTAAATCCTATCGAGCATGCCTGGGACATGTTACCTACAACGAAAAGTTTTGAGAGATTTCCCGCCAAATTTGACGACGGAACAACAACTTTACGAACACTCGCAAAGAACATGGGACCTCATACCGCAGCAAGACATTGACAATTTAATTTTAAGTATGAACAATCGATGTCGATGTGTAATTAATGTAAGAGGTGGCAACACTGATTATTAATAATTAGATTTTATAAGATTTTTTCAATTTTAATTATAATTAATAGTTTTATAGGAAGAAATGAAGTTTTTTTGTCATACTAATTTTCTACGGCGATTAAAAAAAATAACATTTTTATTTAAAACAAAAAGATCACGAAAGGATTTTTATTTTTTATAGACCTTAAAATAACCTATCATTCTTCCATTTACTATAACAGAAAATTCTTCATAGGTTTTTAGATATTTGATGAAATATAAAATATCCCTAGATTCTGTTGATGTGTGTGTAGTACTTACACCCACATTCCACCAGTTATTAAGTGAAATGTCATAGAGGGCGAGCCTACTGCCGCCAACCGGGCACAAATCCAGACTCCAAGCTGCTTCTGAGAAATTTCTGATGGAAAAACCCACCACTACCCAAACCACTACCCGACCTAGGAATCGAACCCAGCTAGGACCTCATTCTTAGCAGTACCTAACGCTTGCGAGCACTAGACCCACGAGAAGATGTACCTCCCTTAAAATATTCCTCGGCACCCATGATGACCCCCCCCAAAATCTTGGGCTGCGACCGCGCCTGATAAGTAGTAATGCCCGAGCCACAAAAAACTCAAACTCAAACTCAAAGCATTTATTTCAATTAAACCATTTACAGGCACTTTTGAATTGTCAAGAAGTCAGTCAGTCAGAAAAAGTGAAGCTAGTTGCCCATTCCAAAGCGTAGGTACCTATGGAGAAGAACGGGCAAGAAACTCCATGGACACTGTTTTAAATCAAAATAATGTGGTTACAAAGTCTTGGTTACATCATTCATGTTAAAAATTATACATGTGAGAACGATGCAGAACGTTAAAAGCGTCCATAATGAAAAGATGAGAAAAAACAACAATTCAAATAATAAATTAAAATAAGCCATGGCAGCAAAGAGATGACCAGTCCCTACTGACGGCGCCCGTTCACGAACATGACGCATGCATCAGCACCATTCAGCTCAACCATTTTGAAGGGAGCTAAATGATCCAACACATGCGCCACCATCAGCGAGACATTTGAGTGAGCATGACATACTCTCAGCCGCCAGAGCACATTCAAGTCAATGAAAGACGTACCCAGTAAATGGTAGCTTTATAGTGTGTAGATAGTACTCACACATGTGTTATGCAATTATACAATACTAGGAGATTGAATTTATACAATGCAAAGATAGACTTACAATCTTCAGCAGCTCCAACAGTATTTTCAAGTGTTAATCAATTAGTTGTGGTTGTGGAGCAGGACCAGCATTGAGCCAGGCATTTTTATCCGCGATGTAATCCCCTAACTTATAATATGCCTGCCTGCATAGTGTGCGTTTAATACAAGACTTGAATTTTGTCTCATTCAGTTGAAGAATGTGGGGAGGTATTTTATTATAACATTTTAAACAGTACCCCATAAAAGATGAGTCTACTTTAGCTAGTCTGAAACCTGGTTGAACTAATAGGTCCCTATTTCTAGTACTATAATTATGTCTCTCACCTCTTTTACTAAAAAGATGTAAATTTTTCCTTACATACATGATGTTTTCATAGATATATTGACAAGGTACCGTCATGATGTTAATTTCCTTAAACCGTTCCCTTAGAGAATCGCGCCTGCGAAGATTATATATGGCTCTGATGGCTCTTTCTGCAGAATAAAAATAGAATCGATGTCTGCAGCCCGTCCCCAAAGTAAAATACCGTAAGACATGATACTATGAAAGTAACTAAAATAGACCAGTCTCGCGGTATCAACATCAGTAAACTGACGGATTTTTCTGACAGCATAAGCAGCTGAACTTAGCCGTCCTGCAAGAGATGTTAAATGAGGACCCCATTGTAGCCTTGAGTCGAGCGTGATCCCTAGGAAAACAGTTGTATCGACGAATTCTAGTTTCTCTTGATTCAATATTATCTCGCAATCACTACCTTTGACATTTGGTAAAGAAAATCTTATGCACTTAGTTTTTTTCCATTTAATACTAAATTATTAGCAGTGAACCAATTTTGGACCTGCAGTAGGGCGTTATTTACGTCGTCAAAATTTGTAGCACGTCTATTTACCTTAAAAAAAAAAACCGACTTCCAAAAAAACACTACAAAGTGAAAAATAACTTTATTTCGGAAGTCGGTGTCTTTGGATCTGTATTTTAGTTTTTTGCCACCGACTTCCGAAATAAAGTTATTTTTCACTTTGTAGTGTTTTTTTGGAAGTCGGTTTTTTTTTCTTAAAAAGTTTTTATTTCACGCTTTTTAGTGGGTCTGCTTATAATTTATCTAAGTTACAATAGCCTAGTGATTATCGCCTTTTACAAACAAAATATTGCTTTTCCCGATGCAGGGAAGTAATTTGTTGAGGAGTTCTCCAGGTCCACCATCAGCTCCATATCACCATTCACATTGTGACGAGCATAAATTGCTTAGCAACCATATTAAAGTAATCGAATCGCAACCCGTGAAATACTTAGATATTATTGAGTACTTCCGATGGCCATCTGTGGTCTTCATCATCAGTTCCACTTCACCAAATAGTGCTTTCCGAGAGCAAATGCACGAGTTACTATAAAAAATACCCAAATCGCTATAGGTGTGCCTATAATATGTATTTGAAGAGTTCCTTCGATTTCTCCAGGATCCCATCATCAAATCTTGACCTGATGCTTTTAGACTAGATGCTGATAATCTTGGCTGCAGCATCAGGCCAGACTTATGTCAACATTACATTGAACCAAAATTTAGTCCTGTTTAAAATGAGCCCAAACACGACTACGGTGCTGTAATTTCAAGGTTGGTACTTTTTCTGATGCTCCTGGTTTCAGCATCAGGTCTTTATGTACTTCGGTGTTCCTCATTAACAGTACGTTTATCCACACATCGAGCCCTTTTCAATGAGCCTAAACACGATATATCAGCTGTTAGTTGTCGAGGAGTTAGGTACTCTGCAGACTATCCTGACTGCAGCATCAGATCATGACTGGATGATCATGAGACCAAATGTGGCAAATGCCCTATCAAACATCAAAACAATTTACTAAAACAGTCCTTTCCTGTTCGAGTAACTTCTTACTGTTAAGGAGTTGTACCTTCCATCATCAGCCCAGCTACCTGAGATGGTGACAACCATACGCAAATACACAAGATACTTCATAAAACATGCGAAAAACAATAAGTGAGCCTATAAAATTTGAGGGTTGCCCTCGATTTCTCTAAGATCCCATCATCAGATATTGAAATGGTGACAATGGGACCACACGGGAAGCACCAGCTTTCAAATAAAAAAAGAATCATGAAAATCGGTTCACCCAGTCGCAAGTTATGAGGTAACAAACATAAAAAAAAAAAAAAAAAAAAAAAAAAAAAATACAGTCGAATTGATAACCTCCTCCTTTTTTTGAAGTCGGTTAAAAATTAAGGAAGTGTCATCAGCAAATAACACCATTTGTGGTTGTTTTTTTAATAAATGGAGTAGATCATTAATATACACTAAAAAGAGGAAAGGACCCAAAATCGAGCCTTGTGGCACACCCATTTTTACTGTTAAACCATGTGAATTGACACCATTTATTTGAACTTGCTGTTGTCTATCATTTAAATAAGAATTAACTAAACTCAGCGCAAGTTTTCCAAGTCCGTAATGCTCAAGTTTCAAAAGCAAGGTTTCGTGATCGACGCAATCAAATGCCTTGGAGAGGTCACAAAAGATCCCTATGGCGTCTTGAGCCTCTTCCCACACGTTAAAAATGTGTTTTAATAAGGTTACACCGGCGTCGGTCGTACAACGTCCTTTGGTAAAACCATACTGTTGATCGTGAAGGATTTTATTCGTGTTAAAATGATTGAGCATCTGATTAAGCATTATCTTTTCAAACACCTTGCTGAAAACCGGCAACACGGATACGGGTCTATAATTATTGGTGTCTTTACTGTCCCCGGATTTGTAAAGTGGTATTACCTTACTGTATTTCATTAAATCGGGGAAGACTCCTTGATCAACACACGAATTAAATACTAAGGCTAAGTAAGGCGCAATAGACTCAATTATGGAGGTGCACACTTTAATGGACATTCCCCAAAGATCTTCTGTCAATTTGATCTTAATTTGCTTAAAAGCTTTTATTACTACTGCGGGGTTAATATGTTTAAATTTAAATTCAACCGGGCAGGCTTGCACGTTCGCTCGTAATAAATGGATGGTATTTAAAAGTACTTCAATTTATTCCCATTTCATTTACCTAATTTTGCCTGTGTTCCACCAAATATACTAAATGTGCACCAAAATATGTTCATTAAAATATGTCATAACGAGCATCTATTTAACAACTGTTGCAAATTTGTAAAAATAGTAATACACCTAATTTTAAAAACAAGCATTTATTTTTTTAGTTTTACTTCAGATAATGCACTGCAAAATGTATTTGAATCAAACACCAATTAATGTCCAATGTAGCTTTATTAATAAAAAATGAACACATTATAAAATGTAATGCTTACTAAAAATGTTTTTTATAATACTAATCAGTACGAACCATAATAATTCAAAATGTTAAACAAAGTCTGTACTCCTACAATGTTCACATTATCAGTCCACTCAATCTCTGCAGTACTTCTTTAAATTATTGCATCAATAAAGCGCACTTTGCCTTTGAAAAATCTGAATGCGGGTACTTTCAAAAACAAAATTGTTTATAATAAAATGAGGGGTTCACTAATGTTTCACCAAAACTCCATTGAAATTTTTAGTATACAACCAACGTTTCGTATACTATTTATTTCACAAACAACTCATTTTCTATATAATCTAGTCGTTTCTGGCACTCGCCGGCCGCTGCCGCGGCACCGCTCGCTTCGCTCGCTCGGCTCGTGCGTAGGGGTCACAGTTTTAACCTAACCTAACCTAACATTATTTTTTTTTTAATAATTAACCTAATCTAACTAGTTCAGTTCCGGGTAACCCACTAAAAATAATCTCTTTTTAGTGTTTGATAAAGGTAAATCACTTTTCTTCTGAAATGTACACATGTTGTTATAATATGGGATTCAACGGAAATAGCAAACGGGATCCATCGTTAATACCTAAAAAATGGGATTCAAAAGTGGGATCCAACGAAAATAAACGTTTTCTTTGACTACTAATACTCTCGTGATCATGATCAGCGTCTAAGCGATAAATAATAACAGCATCAGAAGTGGCTTCAAAAAGTAAATAAAGTTGTGATGCACACTGAGAGCAATAGGCAGGCATATGCGCGTCGCAAGCGCGCCAAAACCATTTTCAGTAAAATAAATATAAGTCTTAGAAGTAATGTGTTACGAAATGCATTATTTGTTCTTCAATTATAATTATTTCAGTAACATAAAAGTTGTACAAAACCGTTTTAAATGGGTATACGGTACTAGGATGCATACTAAATATTTTGTGTAACATTCAGGAATATTTGGTGCACGATCAGTATTTTTCGGGGAAGAATAAAATAGTCATTGTTACAATAGAATATTTGCAGCGCACTACAATAAAAAAGTGTTATATCTTGGTGTTAATTTGGAATTTGTTTGATGTTACATATTTTGTTGGCCGAGTAGTTTAATTATAGTAAAACAATTAAACGGGTTTAAGATCAATATTTTAGAAATGCATACATAGATGTACCTTTAGATTTTTGGTGAACACAAAAACATTATCCGTAATAAATCAATTGATACGTCGGGTGAGGAATTTAAGGCTTCCGTCGTTTTCAATGGTATATTAGTAAAGAAATTTACAAATTCTTGAGCTACTTCTAAGTTAGAGCTTATGGCACCACGTGAAGTCTCCAACGTGTAATCAGTGTTTCGTTTTTTATTCCTACTAGTTTCGTTATTTTATAATAAGTTGTGGCTGCGCCTACGATTAATGCCCATTATCGCGATAATTATCGGCGTTTCCCGTTGTTGTGGCCCCGGCGTAAGAAATAGCTTACGAGTGAGAGTGGTGTAGTTCGTTTAGAAAGTATTATTTTATGATCCTTAAATTTTCCTATAAGTATAAATTATACAAGTTGATATTTTAATCACCGTTTTCCTCTTAAGGGGTCATTGTACTTACCATTATGAACAACTTTTACTATGGGACCAAACCTGAAATCGTGAAAAAAAAAATTGCTGTCCCCTACATTTATGTTCGTCAAAATCACCACCATTGTGTCACCATTGTAAAGTTTCTATATTTATGTCTGTAATTTATATGGTGTACATAATAAAAAGTATTCTATTTTATTCTAAATATAGGGAACAGGTGATTTTTTTTCGCGATTTCAAGTTTGATCCCATAGTAAAAGTTGTTCATAATGATGAATACAATGACCCCTTAATTAAGAGGAAAACGGTGAAACATATCACTTTAATAACGGTGAAACATATCACTTTAATAAATCGTAATAACATTATTACCATATTTTTTATATAAGTAGGTAAGTACCTATTTTCTTTGGTTAAAATTTCCATTATGGACCATCGATTTAAAGCTCGAGGAGGGGGAGGGGAAGGGGGGGAGGGGACCTACCCCCTGTACCATCCCTACCCCGCGGAATCCCATGGTTATGGAGATACTATTTAGTCAAACTGGGGGGAGAGCTTCCTTTTCTCCCCCTAGTTTGACTCCGCCTTATCTCCGGCGCTGCGGGAAGAGCAGCCCTTCCGCCCTTGCGTGACGAAGCACGGTCACTCATGCTCGGCTCCGCAGCTTCGGTTTTTTATATACACTCTAGGGGTAGGGCAGACAAGAACACGTGGAAAGTGGGGTGCTCTGATTCGGATTTGGGTATTTTTTGGATATTCATATAATGAGAATAAAACACAAGAAATATAGGGCTTCAGAGACGCCATGGTTGTCAAAAACGATCACTGCGAGGGCAATGTGCGAGGGTAACAAAAACGATGACTGACTGACACTGATGGCTAAGCTAACAGATAAAAAAGACGCTATAAAACAAAATGGCGTCGCTTCACGTTCCGTTCCACAGTGTAAACAAAAATCCGTTATTTTTTGTGTAAAAAAGTCAATGCAATTGCATAATACAGCACGGTTATTGGGCACATTAATTACACACCTTTAATATATGAGTATGTGAAAATAAAATAAAATTTAAATAAAAAATATACACCTCTACCGTCAACGGAACGTGAAATGTCAACTTTGTTTGACGTCTACAATGACAATTTATCCAACCTAAAAATTTACAAACGGCGTGCTATTTTCCAATTTGTATGGAAACTATATACCGTGATATTCCGCAGCTTGAAAATTTGTAAAAGCTATCTATTTATGAGTACTATCTACAAAAAAAATTAACTTCTAAATCAACGGTCCAAAACGGTCCATGGAATTTTTATCCTTTTCTTTTTTTAGACCATTTGAACTAGTTACACTTACAGAAAATATATAAAAAACAAAAACTCGTTTTTTATGGATTCTGCACGAAAGCACAGAATAAATAGCACAATACGAAAGCACGAAATGACATTCGATCTTATTCAATCAATTCATTCATCAAACTGACGCGACCAGTGTTGCCAACTCTATTGTTTTAATATTAGATGTACTGTTTTTTTATAATAATTATGTGTTCTGCGATTTCGGCGGTCTCTCCCAGCCATAGTGCTTGATGGCACACTTCTCCCAGTCCGCTCCGACTTTCGGTATCTCGGTACACTCGTGCAAAGCGATGGCGAAGTAGATCGCACGGTTAAGCACAGAATTAACACTGGATGGATGAAATGGCGGCAGGTCACGGCCGGGAACAACCTACGATTCCCGCATTCCCCTTAAACTTAAGGAGAAGATATATAAAACCATGATTAGACGCTGTCTTGTATGGATCAAAATGTTGGGCCAGAAAAGGGATGAATAAAAAAAAAGGCGATTGCATGCAGCTGAGATGAGAACGGTAAGAGGGATGTGTGGTGTTACACGAATGGTCAGAATATGAAAATACATAAGAGGAAGTTTAAAAGTGGCACCGGTAACTGAAAAGTTGTGAGGAAATAGGTTGTCATGGTATTGGCATGCATGTGTTACGGAGAAATGACGAAAATGTAGTGAGGAGTGTTTTGAGTATGGATGTCGATGGTTACAAGAGTAGGGGAAGACCAAAGAAACGATGGATGGAATGTGTAAATGATGATAATGGTCAGAAAGGGGGTGACTACCGAGATGACCACTAATAGAGAAGTATGGAAGAAAAAGACGTTGCTCCGACTCCAAATAAATTGGAATAAGGGTAGGAGAATGATGCTCCACTGTTTTTTTAATGGCATCCCTGTTTTAGTTCATTTTTCTACTATTTTTTGTGTTTTAGATGCCACCTGAAGAAAAAATCGAAAATACTTGCTTTTCATTTCACCCAAAATTATTAAAAAAGTAAGTGCTGAAGGTATGTATTTTCGGATTTTTAAACTTTTTTTATTCTTTTTCTTACGTTTGATAGTAGAATTTTATTACTTTAAAACCCAAAATTATTAAAAAAGTAAGTGCTGAAGGTATGTATTTTCGGATTTTTAAACTTTTTTTATTCTTTTTCTTATGTTTGATAGTAGAATTTTATTACTTTAATATACATATTACTGTTCAGAAATTACAGTAGGAAATGACTATTTTTACTGTTTGTTTTATGGTTGATTTCTTATTTTTTTTAGTTTGGCAGGGCTGGTAACACTAGATGCGACGCAATATATTATAGTACTTTAAGTATTCTGTGGCAATACCACAGTTGACAGTTCAGTAGTTCAGTCATTTGAGGCAGTCATTCATGGAGTCTTAGAAGCGTTTGTGATTATCAAATAAATAAATAACATAACAATGAGTAATAAAAATGACCCAGTACTTTTAGTACCGAACCAGTCTTCGGCCATCGTGCAGAAGATGAACGTACCGTTGCACAACTCGCCCACTAACCTTAGTAGTAAGTAACATAAAAGTTCTTCAGTTGTTTGTATTCTTTAAGAATATTTCCAGAGAAGGACAGTGTTGCATCATTAGTTTTACTTCAAAAAAGCTGCGTTAGAATCGCAGTCGCTAATGAACACCATTTCAGGCAGACCTCTCGTTAGAGAGTAGGTGTTATGTTCTGTGAGGCAGACGCATTTGTGAAATTTCTTGTTTTATCATAAGACATATCATCATCATCACTCGGCAGTACTGTCGGGAACAGGATCTACATGTTTTGCCTTTTATAGCGTACATAAAAAAAATTTTTTGGTCAAGTTAACCATTTCAATTTACACATAACAAACAAAATAAAAAAATATTATATTAGGAAATGTGATTCATTTCTTGAATAACAATTAATTGTAACATTATTTGCAGATGTCCAAGACTTCTCTAATGTGTGTCGGACGTGTGCTACCATCACGGAGTTTGTTATGCCCATATTCAGTGGAGAAGGGCTGCAGAACGACTTAGCTGATAAAATAAAGAGACACCTACCTATACAGGTGAGTACATACAATTTGTGTAATGAATCTTAGGCCATTATTTAAAACTAGTTAAAGCCATTTCATTGGTTGAAATTAGTTTTAAGTAATGCTTGAGTCTGAAAAATGCATAATTCTGTTAACTATTATTTAAGAACCAAGCTATGCAATTATTTTATTTTGTGGACATGAACATTAAATAAGGCTAAGCGACTGAAAAGTATACGTCTATACTAATAATAAAGCTGAAGAGTTTGTTTATTTGCATGCACTAATCTCTGGAACTACCAGACGGAATAAAAATTATTTTTACATTTGATAGCCCAATTCTTGAGGAAAGCTATAGGCATATTATGTTATATATTTCACATCACGCTAGGACTCTTAGGAGCTGAGCAAAAAGATAAACAGTAAGAAAGAAAGCTAAGCGAGTAATAACATGGACAGGCGATGCGATGCGACAGGGTGGGTCGGGGTCGGAGGAACAAGAAATTTCATGCGGCTGTTGTCGCGAGCAGGGCTAGTTAGATATAAGTTGTTACCAGTTCCCTTATTTAGTAACATTCTCGTTTGCGTGTGCATAAAGAGCATTCCATCGATCTATGTTTCTTATACATTCAGTTCATATATCACACCAGGTACAGGAGAACGACGAGCTACCACTGGTGGTGTGCTACCAGTGTTCGAGCACCCTACTGGCGTGGCATGAGCTGGTGAAGTGTTCCATACAGGCCGATGCAGCACTGCGTGCAAAGATCTCGAGCCAACGGGTATCTGTTGTTCCTAAGATATTTATTTATAAAATAAAATTAGTCATAAATAACACGAGTTGATCGACGCGCCACGCTTGCTTGCTTCGCTACGCTTGCCGCGGTCGGTCCGTGGATGAGTGACCATCTTTACATATCGAGATCCCTCTGGTCTTTGGACAACACGTTTTATTTCATTATTTATGTACACACAGTAAAATATTTAGAGATAGAGCATAACATATTAACTTTTGAGCACAAAGGTACTTTGTTCATTTTTTAAGAAATTTCACTGCATAAAATTATTTCTTGTCACAGCCACGACGTGCAGCTGCCGACTTTTTCTGTTCTGTGCGCGTGATTATATCTAATCCATACTAATCACACTATCACACTAATATTAAATAGGCGAAAGTTTGTGAGTGTGTATGTTTGTTACTTCTTCACGCCTAAACCACTGAACTGATTTAGATGAAATTTGGTATAGAGATAGTTTGAGTCCCGGAAAAGGACATAGGATAGTTTTTATCCCGATATTCCCACGGGATCGACATTTGCGCGGGTAAAACCGCGGGGCGCAGCTAGTAATATTATAAATTCGAAAGTAACTGTCTGTCTGTATGTTACCTTTTCACGCCTAAACCGCTGAACCGATTTAGATGAAATTTGGTATAGAGATAGTTTGAGTCCCGGGAAAGGACATAGGATACTTTTTATCCCGATATTCCCACGGGATCGAGACTTATGCGGGTGAATCCGCGGGGCGCAGCTAGTAGATACATAAATATATTTTTATTTTATCTTTCTTATTATTTGAGTTATCTTTTAGTATGCACGTGTGTCAGTGTCAAATAAATCTATTTTCCTTTCTTTTTTATAATGGCCATATTTATCTCCCATTTCAATTTGTCGCATGTTTTCAATTTCATCCTGTATACACCGTAAAGACAATCATGTTTGCAACACACGGCCGCTAAAGTAATACTTGCTAACAGATGTGTTCATTGTGTGCACGTAATTTTTAACCGACGAAAATAAAGGAGAAGGGTCAGATGTAAGTTTCCTCTGTAGCTTACCTATAAAATGACGGACCAATAAAATAGCTCGTTTGCTCAAAATAATTAAAATTAACAATTACTCATTAAAAATAATCTTTATGCTTTGACTTTATAAAAAAGGTAGGTAATATAATACTTTTTTTTTGCAATAGAATAAGAATTATTACACTCAAAAATATGTATTAATTAACTGTCGCGTGGAGTTTACTGTCTGCTCGCACGTCTTCCCCTTCCCCGCTTGCGTCCTTTTCACACATTGCCGGCTGCGCATTCGGTATTGTATAGAATGCCTAGGCAAAGTATAAAATTAATAATATTTCATACATTAACTAAACGTTTTAGGTATTCTATACATTGCCTAGGTATTGTATAGAATACCGGATTATACAGATTGCCGGTAACATATACATTTCCCAGGGATTGTATAGAATACCTGCTGGTACACCGGCAATGTGTAAAGTAAATAGATATGGTCTATATTTATCAATGTTAATAAACTTTGCAATAATTAAGGCTTTATTATTTTCAGAAAACAAATCCAACTAACATTACCGTTAAATCAAGTTCAAGTGTAGAAGAGGAAGCACAGAGCAAGTGAGTATATGTCATTACCTTAGTATTGTTGGTTGTACAGAATTTGCCACACGTATTCGTATTTCAGGTTGTTTTACACGAGTGTCAGAAATGCTCTCGTTGACTTTAATATTGATCTGGATGAAGATGATACGGACGTAGAGTTTGTTTGCCAAAAGTGTGTGGAGAAGCCAGCGTTGACCACTGTGCACAGCCTCGCTGAACACATCCGACACGAGCACTCTCCTGACACACTCGACAATACTGTTAAAATATTCATCACCAACTACATAACGTTCGAACAAGTGCTAGTGGAGGATTCTGACAGAGAAACACAATCAGACACTAAAGAGAAGTCCCAAAAAGTTCTGCCGAGCCTGCACTGTCCGTTCTGCGCGAGTATGTTCTCTTCGGCCACGCGGCTCGTGTACCATCTCAACAAACACGTGGAGGTGAGCATGGCGGCCGGCGCCAAATGCTGCGACCTCGTCTACAGCGACAAGAAACACTTCGTGCAACACTTGCAAGAGGCACATGTCGACAGGACAGCCGACGACCCAGTGCCAGTGTGCGTCAGCTGTGGCTTCACCGCAAGCCATGGCGAAGAAATGAGACAGCATTATAAAGACGCGCACAATGATGTGAAAAGTGCGAAAGAGAAAAAAGTAGAGAGTCCAAACAATCAGAAGTACATCCCAGCGGTGTGTCCCGAGTGTAACAAGACGTTCTCCAACAAGTATAACATGTTCGCGCACATGCGCAGTCACACGCACACTGCGGTCTACCCGTGCGACAAGTGCACCCGAACCTACCGCAACCAGGGGAACCTTACCCATCACAAGAGGCTTGCGCACCAGGGAATACTCAACTTCATATGCGTAGAGTGCGGGGAAGCGTTCCCCAGTCGGTCAGAACGCGACATACATGCGCGCATACACTCGGGAGAGACGCCCTACAAGTGCCCGCACTGCGGCAAGTCGTATCGCGCCAAGAACACGCTCACACGACACCTCGAGATACACGCAGACATACGCAAATACGTGTGCGAAATCTGCACCAAAAAGTTTCGGAAGAAAAGCCACCTGGACTACCACGTAAAGACGCACATGAAGTAACAACGGGCATTATTTGTTGCAGGAGCCCTTGCGACTCGCCCGAGGATCCCCGCAGTGCCCCCTCTGACCTGTCCGAGCTGTCCGATGACGAGCCGCTGGCCACGTTCGCTACCAAAAAGCCCGCGAAACTCTATACCAACTTCTACAGTGCACTCGTGAACTTTAGAGACCATTTTGTTAATGATCAACATCATGAGGATTATCCTGACTTCACCGACTCGAGTGTGTCTAACACTGAAGAGAATGACGTGGACAGGTTCGACGACCTGACGGAGTGCAACATGAGGCGAGACAGATTGGACGAGGAGACGAGGCTAGAGCTGAGAGAAGTGCAGAACAAAATCGACAACAAGACATACTATACGTGTAAAATCTGCAGCAAGAATCTAAGCTCTGCGCATACGTACATGTTCCACAAACGAATACACACGGGCGAGCGGCCGTGCGTGTGCCACGTGTGCGGCAAGCAGTTCCGCGCGCCCAACGGACTGCAGCGGCACCTCACGGAGACGCACCAGCGCGTGCGCCGATACAACTGTTCACTCTGTACCAAGAACTTTGCTAACTCTCAGAATCTCAAGCAACACTTACGGATACACACCGGAGAGAAGCCTTTCGTGTGTTCTCACTGCGGGAAGAGGTTCACTCAGAGTGGTTCGTTACACGTGCATCTGAAGACACACAGTGAACACTTTCCTTATGAGTGCGCGGAGTGCGGGGCTAAGTTCAGACTGCGGTCGGGGCTGGTGCGGCACAGACTGAAGCACACGGGCGAGCGGCCGCACGTGTGCGCGACGTGCGGCAAGGGCTTTCGGCAGAGACACGAGCTCACGACGCACAGCCTCGCGCACAGCGGTGCCGCGCCGCACGCCTGCACTGCCTGCCCGCGCGCCTTCCGCCAGCGCCGCGCGCTGCGGCACCACGTGCGGCGCGTGCACGACGCGGAGCCTCCCGAAATCGTCTACAACGTTACGCACTACTAGATGTTACCATAATATACTTTACGAACTTATATGACAATATCATTACACCTGTCCCATCCTTTCCCTTTCCAGAACGGTAATGCCAGAAGAAAACGTCCAAGAAGACGACAAAACTAAAGTCGAAATTATCGAGAAACCGGAGTTTACAATAAGCGAGAATGGAAAGCGATACGCGAAGTGTGGCGTGTGTCACAAGAGTGTGTCGGTGGGGGGGTGGACGCGGCACATGCGCGCGCACCGCGGCGAGAGACGCCACAGCTGCCACACGTGCGGACTCGCCTTCAACGACAGCGGCAACCTGGCGCGCCACACGCGGGCCATACACTCCAAGCAACGCCCACACGCCTGCCCAACGTGCCCCAAAACATTCTCACGGAAATCTCACCTGGAAGACCACGTAAAGTCTCATTCAGAGAGTAGGACATTTGTGTGTGATATATGCGGGAAGGGATCCAAATCAAGCGCAGCACTACGCATGCACGCGCGCAGGCACGATGCATGCCGGTTCCCGTGCGTGCAGTGTGGCGCACGGTTTAAGCGGCGCGGTGAGCTGAACGCGCACATGTCTGTGCATACTGGAGAGAAGGCACATGTCTGCCACTGCGGGAAAACTTTCCGATTGCGAACTCAGCTGACAGCACATACTAGAGTGCATAAAAAAACACGGGAACAGGAAATGGAAGAGCTAACCAATGCTAGCAACACACTAGGGTTATGCGAAGACGAAATCCAATGATTTTCGTGTTAATAAAATTGGTAGTGAGTTAAGGCAGCGTTTAACTAAACAGACACGCCATATTTCCAGGGACGTAGTTATCGCAGGATCCGCCGTACATATGGGGCCCCCGATCTACAGGACGTGTGTTAACATAAAATCCAAAACATCATATTCTTAATTATCAATAAGAACCCTGTAATTAGTGATACTCCCAATGAAAATATGAAAATTAACGTTGTTTGTTTATGGCTTCAAAGCTACAGACTCGGTCCAATTCTTAACCTCACGTATTCATTTAGTAAAAGCGCACATAAAATCTAACCAACGTATCTAAGTCAGGGTGCTCAAATTTTGAGCTCGTTTCGCTCGCTCTTGCATTCTCGCTTCGCTCGCTCTTGCATTCTCTTAGTAAAACCACAACACCAGCTTAACCCAATATCCGAGGTAGGATGCTCCAATTTTCCAGCTCATTTCGCTCGGTCATGCATTCTCTTAGTAAGATCTTAATGACAGCTTTACGTTTCAAGTCAGTACGCTGTTTTATTTATTTTGTAATAACAATCCCCTCCTTTAGAGCTTCGCCGCAATCAGGTGAAAAAGGTAATTTTGATACAGGGCCCCTTTAGGACTAGCTACATATTATTATGTGGCAGACTGAAACCTGAACGATTATTTAAACTAAGAACTTAGTATTAATAAGAAAAGTGGTAAGTGGTGGGTTGCCAATCTGAACTTTACGATAGTAAAAGAATGAAGAGAAATATGAATCCACTATAAGACGCCCATAGTGATCTGTAGTACGATACCGAAAAGAGACAGATTACTAGAGAAGGCAAGCAGCTGGGGCAAACGGAGACATTATATGATGCAAATTTATAAGGTCTATCGTAGTTGAAGATGCAAAAGGCTTGCAGAACCCTCGAAATATCAAAATCAACACAAAAAAAGGTATATTTTCAAAACTATCCTCATAACTTTAAAATAGTTCATTTTAGTTCAACTGGCATATCTACCAGCTGTAATAGAGAACTTTGTTGCAGGTCGAAGCCTGAGTTCTCTCGTCCGCAACCGCAGCAATACCGCACATGCGTGTACTGCGCGAGCACGCACCCCGTCGCCTCCTACCAAAAGCACCTCGTCGTGGAGCACTCCCACCGGTTGTTCCACTGCGAGGAGTGCGACACCTTCGTCGACAGGAAGGACTTCGTCGTGCACATGTCCTTCCACGCCCTACACTTCACCGCAAAGGGCATTACCAGAAAGAAATTTAAGAAGAAGGAAGATACTGCCAGGCAGATTCCCAGCACATTGCCTCCAGCCCGTGCTCCACAGTGTCCACCGAAAACCCAAAGTCCACAGTGCGCACCGAAAACCCAAAGTCCACAGTGCGCACCGAAAACACAAAGTCCACAGTGTCCACCGAAAACACAAAGTCCACAGAGCGCACCAAAAACCCAAAGTCCACAGAGCGCACCAAAAACCCAAAGTCCACAGAGCGCACCAAAAACCCAAAGTCCACAGAGCGCACCAAAAACCCAAAGTCCACAGAGCGCACCAAAAACCCAAAGTCCACAGTGCCCAACGAAAACACAAAGTCCACAGTGTCCACCGAAAACCCAAAGTCCACAGTGCGCACCAAAAACCCAAATTCCACAGTGTCCACCGAAAACCCAAAGTCCACAGTGTCCACCGAAAACCCAAAGTCCACAGTGCCCACCGAAAACCCAAAGTCCACAGTGCGCACCGGAAACCGAAAATTCACAGTGCTTACCGATAACCCAAAGTCCACAGTGCACACCGAAAACCGAAAATTCACAGTGTTTACCGATAGCCCAAAGTCCACAGTGCGCACCGAAAACCGAAAATCCACAGACTTCACCGAAAACCCAGAGTCAACATTGCGCACCGAAAATTGAAAATCCACAGGCTTCACTGAAAACCCAGAGTCCACATTGCGCACCGAAAATTGAAAATCCACAGGCTTCACTGAAAACCGAAGGTCCACAGTACGCACCGAAAATCGAAAGTAAACCAATCATTAAAACAGAAGACATGAAACCCCCTGTGGTGGTTAAAACCAAAACGAGTGTCCAAGAGAATGAGTTTTCAGACCACAGTGATTTGGACGGCTTCGAACCTCTACCTGAGTCAGTGTTCGAAGCTATAGAGGACTCACAAGACGGCCAGCATTCAGCAGATAATACCACTGACACGCCTGAGAGTCAGCCACACAGAGACAAATCCAAAGTATCTTCACAACCCGAAAACTATGATTTAAGTACTCCTGCCCCGAGTTTGGAGAAAAAATATAAATTTAATAATTGTTCAGTAGTTATAAAGCCAATCAATATAAATAATTGTGCCCAAATGATTGTCGCAATTAAAAATATTAAAGTAAACAACAATCCAGCCACTCCCCCACAAACTACTGACGCTTGTACTAGTGGTAATCACCCGACTGACGAAAAGAAGAGGAATCAGAAGACACGAAAGTGTCCCTTCTGTCCTAAAGAATGCAGAGCGGCGTCCAGCTACTTCTACCACCTGAAATACATCCACAAAAAAATCAAGGAACACGAATGCGAAGTGTGCGGCAGAAAGTTCAACACCAGATCCTGCTTGACGCAACACATGGCCATACACGCTGCACAGTACGAGTTCGAATGCCAGCAGTGTCAGAAACAATTCAAGACTAAAGCGAGCCTTTACATTCACCAGCAGACGCATAGCGATAAGAAGTCGTGGTCGTGCAGTCATTGCGAGACGTCGTTCAGATGGAAGGCGCAGCTGCAGAGACACATGAAGAGGCACGCGGCGGAGAAGGGGCACGTTTGTGAGACGTGCGGACGCGGGTTCAGCGTGCGGAGCGATCTGCTGCGGCACGCGCGCACGCACAGCGCAGGGAACTTCACTTGTGACATATGTGGACAGAAATTCGCTCAGCTGCGGTATTTGAAAGTGCACACTACGAAGCAGCACTCGACCACTGTTAGGAAAGGATCTAAGTAAAGGCTGCTACACACTAGCAGCGGCCGCCCCGGCCCTGTCCGCGAGCTTCCGGCGCACATTGCGTAACCTCGCGGAGGAAAAATTCTATTGTTTCAGCAAACATCAAAAACAAACTCACGCCTCTAGTTATGTTATTTTATTAAAAACAACTAAGTCGAATTGCTTTTGACTTTCAGTCTTATTTATATTGTATATAGAGTATGTAAGGATCGTAGTAGCAGGTATCATTCTGTAGTTTCTCCCCCTCCATATCAAAAAGTCCCAAAACGAAATGGTCCTACGGAGGGTATGGGAAGAAGGCGTTAGTTTGTGCGTGTTCATGTGTGTGTCTAAGTCAGTCAACATTTCTTGCAGTTTTTGAGACGACTGCTAATAGGATGATGTCATCGGCAAATCTTAAGTTATCTAAACACCATCAATTTTTAAGCCATGATCAGTCTACCCAAACTGAAAATCTTTCAGCACTGTTGTGAAGAATTTTGATGAGGTCCCCTTGTCGTACATCTCCTTCCTTTTTTTAGTTTTACTGTTGCAGTACTGCCTGTGTATGTTATTTATTATTCTTATATATCTTTCTTCGACTCCTTGCTTTTTCAAGTCCTTCCAGAGTCGAGGGCTTCGTAATAGTCCACAAAGCAACAATAATGTGGTAGATCGTATTCTTTTTTCACGACATGGACAACTGCTGTCTACTGTGTGTGATGCGACGAGAATAATTATAGCTTTTAACTAGATATATATTTGACATTACACTTATTGGGCGATAGTTGCCTACATCGCTTCTGTCTCCCCTTTTTTATGTATAAGAATGAAAATGGACGTAGTCCCCTGCAAAGGTCTAGCTCCTGTTGATACTTCGTTGTAACAGTGTGGTGATATAATGACGTTTTGTGTTGCTATCAAGAGTTAGGCTTTGTCCCATTTTTGTGATTTCAAAGTCTGCTCTACTACTCTTCCTAGCATTGCAGCTGTATTCTCCATGTAATGGCAAGTTATTAAACTTTGCCCAACATTGTATCTCTATCATCTAATGTGACATAGATAGATATTGACTCTCTGTTCTGATTATAATTATCGTCGCTTTGTCTTCACTTCTCCTTTTTGTTTTTCATATTTTCGGTATCCAGTCTTCCATCTCTACTAAGCATTTTATTGCCATCTTCACTCCCCATATTTGGATAACATATTCCTCAAAAAGTTTTTAGTATGTGACTGTCTGTATTTTCTGATCATGGTATGTATTTGTTTTAAATATTTTTTTTGTTATTTTCTGCCTTACTTCTTTAGATATACTTTTATTGCCAAGAAGTCCCTTTCTTTCTGTAACTTTAGCGTTTCTTCTGATATTGTTTGCTGCCACAGCTCGTGTTTGTATATTGTGAAAAAACATGCGCAAGCAATTGGTAAATAGAGTTAGGTATTTATTTATTTTTCATAACAACCATTGTTGTATGGTATGTCTCGCTGGCTGCACATTGAGTGTAGCTCAAAGAAAGACTGAAGACGTAGGTTACATTACTCATTTTTGGTGTTCTTTAAACCAGCTTAATATATTTATTGCATTCTAAGTACAATGTGAACTTAGGGTCTAAACAGACGGACTGTATTTGAACTGCATGCTAGATGCAATATCGCAGTTTGAATGCAGTTGACATAACTAGGTTTCGAAGCAGTTAAGTCGACTGCATCCAAACTGCGATGTAATGCAGTCAGTCTGTTTAGACCCTTAAGGACACTTGTGTATTATCATTTAGGTATATGCTCTATTATAAGAATTCAATTTAAATATGTTCATGTCTACCTCCAAGGCTCCAACCAAATTAAAATAGAGTACAACATAAGGTTCGGCCAGTCAAACATTTCATAGTGTTATGTTTTCAAGTAGTATGTATAGTTAACTTAATAATCTGTATAAGTTAGCCTTAGATTCCAACTTTCCAAGATAGAAATAAAAACGATATTATAATCTTGATTCCTTTATTTGTTTTAATCATATCTTAGTGGTAAATATAAAACTATTTAATACAATAACATTACACAAACAACAATAAGTTAAAGAGACGGACGAATACATTAGTACTGTAGACAATCGTTTTCTTATATATTTTACAGTTTAGTTTATTTAATTTTAGATTCAGGACGTGTTTTTGTAACGGTTATAAAAACACCTTCGCAATTGCAATAAATTCCGTTCCATTATTAAAGTGTTGCTAACCACCTGTATCCCAAAATGTAATTATGTATGTAAATGAAAACTAAAACATTCTGTAAACAATAATAACAACGAATAAAAGACATGATTGATACTTGAGTACTAAATCTTATTCCAGATTTAAATATTAAATTATTTCATAGTTTGTGGACAATGTCTAAAAGCATTAGTTTGTACAAAATAACTGAAAACTAAGTTACTATCACATAGTTAATTATAACGAATTATCTTTCTATACATCGTCTTCAGCCCAGCCTCCCCAACTTTGGTGGGGTGACTGGGTAAGTAATATATGATATAATTACTATACCTATAATTTTATTTGATATAATGAATCAGTTAATATAATAACGATTGGTATAATTTTAAAGTAACTAATTTCTGTAAGGATAACAGACAGTTAAAATAAAATCGTGTGATATACCACTCAACAGACATAAAACCTATTTTTTAGTCTAATATGATAAAAACTTTTTTTTTTGTAATTTAATTTTGTTTTTAATTAATATGCCTAGTAACTGATTACCACCTGCCAAGATAGCTCAACGGAGCCCCGCTTGGCGGGGCTTCTATTTCTGGGTGGTTATAAAAAAAATTGCCACGAAGGCTAGCCTTCTAACCTAAATTATCCGAGTCGGATTGCTCTGAATCGGGGTTAACCATAATGACATCATGCACCATGCAAGCGAACATGCAGCAGGCATGGTTTCTGTCACGGCTCTGGCGCTGCGGGGCCCCGGCGGTCCCACGCGAGCTTATCGTCGCAGATGGTTTTAACGCTCACCACCGCAGTAGCGGGACCGCCTCGCCCTTCCACGCCTACGCGAGCTTAAATTACACTCTAGGGCTAGGGCAGACAAGACTACGTGGAGTCGGTTTTGCAGCGATTCCTTTCTGTCACTAACTTTTGTAGCACAACATATTGACTTTTTATGACAATATTTTTTCATCCACGAAACCACAAAGGCCTTCTAACCTAACCTATCCGAGTCGGAATGCTCTGAATCGGGGTGTTAACCATTATGACGGTATCAATATATATTTTAAACTATAGACCTAATGATTTTCGATTAAATAAACGTTATATCCGTATACACGATATTACACGAAATATCCGTTATTACACGAAATAAGTTTTAGAGTATATAAATGTTATATGTAAAGAAATTATATCAACAGTTGGTATATCTCACGTTTATTATACCTTGTGAACGTTATTGAAATGAAAATATACCAAATAACTTTATATGATATGAGACGCACCCGGGGTGACTACCAATTAGCTTCCTATAAATAAAATTTTATATATTAAAATGTCATTTGGCATAAGTATTACATGAAAAACATGAATCTGTCTGATAGTTTTGACTGTTTTGAGTAGACTTTGAACTTCCAATTTGATCGAATAATAATGGATTTGCTTAAAACTCAAATAATTTAAGTTAAATTAACAATTCTAATTTATAATTTTTTAAATTAACTATGTAGGTTGGTAATGCGTGCTGGTGTCCGCAACTCCGATATTTAATCGAACTTTACGTTTCACAAAATCAATATAGGTAAACAGGGAAGTCAAAATGTCAAATCCATTTCCCTATTAATAATTTTGTAACTAAAGTGACGTTTTCCTGTTCCCTATAATTTTAAAAGGTTTTTAACTGGAATGTCAACAGCTGAAATCAAAACTTTACTATTTTCATTTAACTTTTTGCCCTGCCTGTTCCACGTAACAATTGAACACGTCTTACTAAAGGCAAGTAATATTACCTCATTTCTAATACATAACAATCAGTTCATTTTCATCAGCCTCTGACTTTAATCCTGGTTTAAATGCAGGTCAGATAGGAGGCTTAACCCATCGGAATATGAAGTTGAAAGCCTTCTACTTTTGTACAAAACTTCTTATGTTTACTGCAAAGACATGTTGAGTTGCGTGGGCTATATAAAAGGAATCAACTTCAATAATGCTAAAGTAGAGTTAGACAAATTTTCAACTTCAAATTCTCAATTCTGACACCGCGTGTTATTCCTTTTATCCAGGGTGGCAGGGACATCGACGATTCAGCACGTGATCCTAGACCCCTAGCGCAGAATTTTTTTGAAAAAGAAAATTGCCGTTTCATACAAAAGTGCATTACCTACGCGGACAAAATGTATGAAATATCTTTTATTTTTTAATGACGCGTAAAATTTCTACACTGCCTAGGTCCATTTGCTAAATTCGTGGTTACAGGTTGCGCGTCGATGTCATTCTGTACCATTTATACAGTTCAATATTATACAAATGATATTAGACAAGATTCCACTACAGAATTAGGACAAGATTTGCCAAATAATTTCGCATAGCTTATATGACGCTCAAATGAATAGAGATTGTACAGTCACTGCACCTCCAATGTAAGAGTTTGACTACGACAGCGCCCTTATTTCGTAGTATTAAGAGCGGTTTTCGTAGTTCAAGTGTTACTACTGACGAATGAGCGACATACGATACTCAATGCTAAGATAAATGACACCTCCCTAACATATAACTTAGCCAATTTCTTCATACATACTCTTGTGACAGCGATGTTAATGTGCGATGTCGATGGGTGGCGTGGAGCGTCCGTCCTGCGTGGTGGGCGAGCCGCTCTCGTTCACCAGCCGCTGTCGCTCGCGGTACATCGAGACCTGGATGTTCTCCAGCTGGTGGTACCGGCACACCTTGATGGTCGAGAACACTGCCAGGCCGACCCACGTAGCGAACGCTGCCCATGTACCGAACTGGTAGACGAAAACATAATGATTTTTATACATAAGTATTTGTTTGTTCCAAACTTCGCCTGCGGTACTTCTGCGCGGTGGATAAAAGATATGTGCTGAGGAAGTTGCTTCTCATCATTTCCTAATACACAAGTTGTGGTCTATTCCAACAGCATCTGATGAAAATGTAAACAAATCGATCAGAAAACGTACCCGTGGACGCCAATTTGTAGTGCCACTTACAAATTGAGTGCTTTGATTTGATTAATTAAATACTCAAATCCGAAATTCTACTTTTAAACTTTTAACCGCCGGACTTTATATCAGTTATCGTGCCCCCAGCGCCGGACAAAAAAAAAACAACGAAAAATAAATACCGATGAAACGAGCTGTGATGATGTAATAATAATACAGATTAAACGAGCTGGGCCCGCGTGGTGGATTACGGCCCACTCCTTCTCACAGAGAGGAGGCCTGTGTCCCAGCAGTGGGAACATTATAGGCTGATGATGATGATGAAACGAGCTGTGTTATTTGGTCGTATATACAGGGTGAATTTTTCAAGTCGGCGTGGATGGCCAAATCCGAAACTATGAGGACTAGCGGAAAGTACTCAAAGGAGTCGCGGGCTCGATTTTGATGAAAACTAAAACTGCATCATTGGATTTTTGAAAAATCAATATTTCTAGCCAGGAATCGAACCTGTTGATTTTGAAAAAAAAACGCCCTGTATTATTACACCATTCGATAGTGTCGCTAATAAGGATCAAATTCTGGGAAGTAATGACATACGTCAAACTAAAGGAAAGAGCTCATTTTTAACAAAATACTTATTTTATTAACCGACTTCAAAAAAGGAGGAGGTTATCAATTCGACTGTATTTTTTTTTTTTTTTTTTTTTTTTTATGTTTGTTACCTCATAACTTGCGACTGGGTGAACCGATTTTCATTATTCTTTTTTTATTTGAAAGCTGGTGCTTCCCGTGTGGTCCCATTGTCACCATATCAATATCTGATGATGGGATCTTAGAGAAATCGAGGGCAACCCTCAAATTTTATAGGCTCACTTATTGTTTTTCGCATGTTTTATGAAGTATCTTGTGTATTTGCGTATGGTTGTCACCATCTCAGGTAGCTGGGCTGATGATGGAAGGTACAACTCCTTAACAGTAAGAAGTTACACGCACAGGAAAGGACTGTTTTAGTAAATTGTTTTGATGTTTGATAGGGCATTTGCCACATTTGGTCTCATGATCATCAAGTCATGATCTGATGCTGCAGTCAGGATAGTCTGCAGAGTACCTAACTCCTCGACAACTAACAGCAGATATATCGTGTTTAGGCTCATTGAAAAGGGCTCGATGTGTGGATAAACGTACTGTTAATGAGGAACACCGAAGTACATAAAGACCTGATGCTGAAGCCAGGAGCATCAGAAAAAGTACCAACCTTGAAATTACAGCACCGTAGTCGTGTTTGGGCTCATTTTAAACAGGACTAAATTTTAAGTTCAATGTAATGTTGACATAAGTCTGGCCTGATGCTGCAGCCAGGATTATCAGCATCTAGTCTAGAAGCATCAGGTCAAGATTTGATGGTGGGATACTGGAGAAATCGAAGGAACTCTTCTAATATTATAGGCACACCTATAGCGATTTGGGTATTTTTTATAGTAACTCGTGCATTTGCTCTCGGAAAGCACTATTTGGTGAAGTGGAACTGATGATGAAGACCACAGATGGCCATCGGAAGTACTCAATAATATCTAAGTATTTCACGGGTTGCGATTCGATCACTTTAATATAGTTGCTAAGCAATTTATGCTCGTCACAATGTGAATGGTGATATGGAGCTAATGGTGGACCTGGAGAACTCCTCAACAATTAACTTCCCTGCATCGGGAAAAGCAATATTTTGTTTGTAAAAGGCGATAATCACTAGGCTATTGTAACTTAGATAAATTATAAGCAGACCCACTAAAAAGCGTGAAATAAAAACTTTTTAAGAAAAAAAAAACCGACTTCCAAAAAAACACTACAAAGTGAAAAATAACTTTATTTCGGAAGTCGGTGGCAAAAAACTAAAATGCAGATCCAAAGACACCGACTTCCGAAATAAAGTTATTTTTCACTTTGTAGTGTTTTTTTTGTTCTTATGTTACCTACCTCATCATCATCTGCCTAGCCTATTCCCATGTATGTTGAGATCGGCTCCCAGTCTAACCGGATGCAGCTGAATACCAGTATCTTACATGGAGCGACTGCCTATCTGACCTCCACAACCCAGTTACTAGGTAATACGATACCCCTTCCCCTTGGTAAGACTGCTTGTCAGACCTTCGAGCTTCTGACTACCCGTAACGACTGTCAAAGATCCAGGAATGACAGCCGGAACCAACGGCTTAACGTGCTTTCCGAAGCATGAAGGGGTATCGGTATGTAAAGATGGTCACCCATCCACAGACCAACCGCGGCAAGTGTGGCTTAACCTGATGGATTGACCTGTGCGGCTGTTATTATTTAGCCGGGCCCGGGTTATGTTACCTACCTACTAAACCTTAACTGATTAATTGTTCAAAATGATGACCATTATTTTCAATACATAGCTGGATTCGACGTCTCAAGGATTGTACTGCATTCAGCATAACAATATTATTGATTCCATTAGAATATTTTCCAAAGATCGTAATAGAAATTTGAATTTAGAACATAATGTTGAGAACATAATGTAACGGTGACTGCGCTGCGGGTGTGTTAATAAAAATATTGAGCATCATTTCGAACAAGGTACGTAATGTAGGCATGAATACTTTAAAATAAGAAGAAGTTTATTAAAATTCATCATTTTCCTGAAGTTTGCCGTATGTCAAAGTCAAAGTCAAAGCATTTATTTCAAATAGGCACATAAAAGGCACTTTTGAACGTCAAAAATTATCTTAAAATAGAATTGATTCTAGTCGCCTATTCCAAAAGGTAGTTTTCGTATGGAGAAGAATGGGCAAGAAACTCCACCGTTACTCTTTTAAAATGTTTTAGGTACAATATTTTGCATGGGTACATTAATTATATAATAACATGTGAGGACGATGCACATTGCTCGCAGAACAGATGGCTGATGGGGCCGAAAGGTTCTGGAGTGGCGACCGCGTACCGGAAGGCGTAGCGTTGGAAGGCCTCCCACAAGGTGGACCGACGACCTTGTGAAGGCCGCAGGAACTCGTTGGATGCGAGAAGCACAAAACCGGTCGAAGTGGAGGTGCTTGGGGGAGGCCTATGTCCAGCAGTGGACGTCTTTCGGCTGAAATGATGATGATGATGACGATGCACCTAAAATAAAATTACTATACCACAATAGGTATAAAAACTTTTTAAGAAAAAAAAAACCGACTTCCAAAAAAACACTACAAAGTGAAAAATAACTTTATTTCGGAAGTCGGTGTCTTTGGATCTGTATTTTAGTTTTTTGCCACCGACTTCCGAAATAAAGTTATTTTTCACTTTGTAGTGTTTTTTTGGAAGTCGGTTTTTTTTTTCTTAAAAAGTTTTTATTTCACGCTTTTTAGTGGGTCTGCTTATAATTTATCTAAGTTACAATAGCCTAGTGATTATCGCCTTTTACAAACAAAATATTGCTTTTCCCGATGCAGGGAAGTTAATTGTTGAGGAGTTCTCCAGGTCCACCATCAGCTCCATATCACCATTCACATTGTGACGAGCATAAATTGCTTAGCAACCATATTAAAGTAATCGAATCGCAACCCGTGAAATACTTAGATATTATTGAGTACTTCCGATGGCCATCTGTGGTCTTCATCATCAGTTCCACTTCACCAAATAGTGCTTTCCGAGAGCAAATGCACGAGTTACTATAAAAAATACCCAAATCGCTATAGGTGTGCCTATAATATTTGAAGAGTTCCTTCGATTTCTCCAGGATCCCATCATCAAATCTTGACCTGATGCTTTTAGACTAGATGCTGATAATCCTGGCTGCAGCATCAGGCCAGACTTATGTCAACATTACATTGAACTTAAAATTTAGTCCTGTTTAAAATGAGCCCAAACACGACTACGGTGCTGTAAGGGGTTTGAAGGTTTTGGCCCTAAAATCAGCCGCCATTTTGATTTTTTTTCAGAATCGCGGTGCACAACAAAAGTTATATATTTAGATAGAGGACACTTATACGAACAAAAAATGTTACATAACATAATATCCTAAGCGTCAGGTTTCGGAGTTATTCACCGAAATATAAGTCGAAAACAACAAGGATTTTTTTGTTTTTTTTCCCTCCAGGTAAGCATATTGGACTATTGAGGTAATAGAAACGTTATGAAACCTTTATGGAGAAGAAACAAATGAAGAATAGACATTTTTTAAATAAATAATTAAACACGGCAATTTATAGTTCGTTTTTTAATCCCAGAGACTAATCTGACAAGTGTAAAGTCAAACTTCTATGCTAAAAAAAAACGAAAACACAAAAGACTTAAATGTCAGGTTAGTCTCTGGGATTAAAAAACGAACTATAAATAGCCGTTTTTAATTATTTGTTTAAAAAATGTCTATTCTTCATTTGTTTCTTCTCCATAAAGGTTTCATAACGTTTCTATTACCCCAATAGTTCAATATGCTTTCCTGGAGGGAAAAAAAACAAAAAAATCCTTGTTGTTTTCGACTTATATTTCGGTGAATAACTCCGAAACCTGACGCTTTAGGATATTATGTTATATAACATTTTTTGTTTGTATAAGCATCCTCTATCTAAATATATAACTTTTGTTGTACACCGCGATTCTGAAAAAAAATCAAAATGGCGGCCGACCTTAGGGCCACCCTCCATACAAAAATCTTCTAACCCCTTTAAGGTTGATACTTTTTCTGATGCTCCTGGCTTCAGCATCAGGTCTTTATGTACTTCGGTGTTCCTCATTAACAGTACGTTTATCCACACATCGAGCCCTTTTCAATGAGCCTAAACACGATATATCTGCTGTTAGTTGTCGAGGAGTTAGGTACTCTGCAGACTATCCTGACTGCAGCATCAGATCATGACTTGATGATCATGAGACCAAATGTGGCAAATGCCCTATCAAACATCAAAACAATTTACTAAAACAGTCCTTTCCTGTTCGAGTAACTTCTTACTGTTAAGGAGTTGTACCTTCCATCATCAGCCCAGCTACCTGAGATGGTGACAACCATACGCAAATACACAAGATACTTCATAAAACATGCGAAAAACAATAAGTGAGCCTATAAAATTTGAGGGTTGCCCTCGATTTCTCTAAGATCCCATCATCAGATATTGAAATGGTGACAATGGGACCACACGGGAAGCACCAGCTTTCAAATAAAAAAAGAATCATGAAAATCGGTTCACCCAGTCGCAAGTTATGAGGTAACAAACATAAAAAAAAAAAAAAAAAAAAAAAAAAAAAAATACAGTCGAATTGATAACCTCCTCCTTTTTTTGAAGTCGGTTAAAAAGAATTAAAAACGAAACCATGACATATAAATTAATTATCTGATAGATACATGGTGCTCACATATTTACAAACATGGTACAAGCAAAACGATTTTTATTAAAAAAAAAAAATACAAGTAATAAGTCAGGGTGTGAGTAATGAATGTAAAAACTAATAAAAAAAAATTACAATTAAATTAGCAACCAGTTTGATTTTGTCTAGACTCTAGATTGTCCTATGGAGCAGGACCAGCATGTTTCCAAGCGTTCTTATCTTGGATATAATCTTCTAATTTATAGTATGCTTGTTTACAAAGTGTACGTTTAATGTGAGTTTTAAATTTTCTTTCACTTAATTGCAATATATCACAAGGTATTTTATTGTAACATTTGACACAGTACCCCATAAAAGATGTATGTACTTTGGCTAATCTGAAAAATGGTTGATGTATTTTATCTTTATTTCTTGTGTTAAAGTTATGTCTATCGTTTATTTTATTAAAAAGATGTAGATTTTTTCTTACATACATAATGTTTTCATAAATGAATTGGCAAGGTACCGTCATAATATTAATCCTTTTAAATAGTTCCCTGAGAGATTATATGTCATTACTTCCCAGAATTTGATCCTTATTAGAGACACTATCGAATGGTGTAATAATACAGGCTGTTTTTTTTTTTCAAAATCAACAGGTTCGATTCCTGGCTAGAAATATTGATTTTTCAAAAATCAAATGATGCAGTTTTAGTTTTCATCAAAATCGAGCCCGCGACTCCTTTGAGTACTTTTCTGTATTCCTCATAGTTTAGAATTTGGCCATCCACGCCCACTTGGAAAATTCACCCTGTATACGACTCTGGCGGAATGGACACGAAAATATTTGTCGGATTAATCCGACATAAGCGGTTAAAAGGTTACATCACCTTATATCTTTCATTTGACAATTGAGGTTAATTTTACAACCTTAATTTTCGTCGATGTTATTCAAACAATATTTGTAGGAAATCTGGTGAGATATAAAATTGAAACGTTTTAAATACGGATGAATATGTTAGTCATTCTGTTAATGTTTGATTGCGTAAGAATCTAACCTGAACAGGGTTTGTGTACACTTTCATGAAATACTTTTATAACACAACAATCTAAGTAGGTCTGCATTCAATATTGCCTTACAGGAAAACTGAGTAATAGAAGAGAGGAAGGGCTGATTTTACAATCGACAGATATTTTTTATTCGTCGAATAAATTTGACATCTGACAGTTTTTGTATGGAAGAACTGTCAAAAATTCAAAATTATTCCTCGGATAAAATTATCTGGCGTTGGAAAAATCAGCCCTTAGGGTCGATTCTTCCTATCGCCAGATCACTTACCTGAAAACCGATTTTTTTCCTTCGGATAAAAGTTTTGTGAAGATAGAAAAATCGGGCCTTAAGGCGCTGAGCTGACGATGTACAATTATTTATCTGCGACGATAGAACGTATAGGAATCGATGCAATACCGCACATTGAGGGAAAACGACCGCGCCGTCGCCGCGCCGATGCTTTTCGAATGATGTCTCTCGCGCTCGCGGTTAGAGCGAGGCCACGCGATGCGTTAACGGTGCGGTGCGGCACCGCACCGCAATTAATTCGAGCTATAGGGTGCCACACGGGCGGTGCGGCACCGCAGTAGAACGCACCCCTCCCCGCCTCGTCTCGCAGGTCACAAGCGCGGCGCGCCAACGCATCGTGTGACATGGCATAGTGATTTGTATGTAGGATGACGCTGCGGCATTGCTCCGGCGCCGCACCGCACCGTTAACGCATCGTGTGGCCTCATTCTTATTCGCTGTCCGCCCTCTGTGGAGCGCCTTACACTCTAAAGCAAAAGCGCCAGAACAGCCCACGAAGTTTTTTTGCAATGAACACATTACAATCAACATACAACCTAATACTGACCATTAATCAAAATATTATGATGCGCGACCGTAACAAGTATGTATTAATTTCGCGGACTACTTTAGGGCATCCCCCCTAACGTTACACTATTCTGGGTTAAGCAGATGGTTTGTTGTTACCTGTGATGTGCCGATTTCCATGTAGAAGCCGCTAGTGGTGATGTTATCGCGCTTGTCTATGTTCTGGCCGGCCGCGTCTTCACAACTAAAAATAAAACATCACGCCACGTCACGTATTTACCACATAACAAATCATCACGCCTACTTTTCCCGAAGGTTTGGGCAACTTTAATCAGCCTATAATGTTCCCGCTGCTGGGACACACAGGCCTCCTCTGTGTGAGAGGGAATGCAGAGGTTTACCTTTAGCACACCCACACCCATATTTCACCAGTTATGTTTAAGTCTCATGTAACCAAATCCTGACTCCAGGCTGTTACTGAGAAATTTCAGATGGAAAACCCAATAACTTTTTACCCGACCTGGGAATCTAACCCAGGAGCTCATGCTCAATAGTAGCGCTTGGGACCACTACACCAACTGATAGGTGATGAACAGAGATCGGGATAGATCGAGTAAACCTACCTAAACTTCAAGGAAGTAAGTAAGTAACATAAGAGTGGATAATACCCCCTCTAAAATCCCGTCATGATAGTGATTTCCCGAGATTTTAGAAATTACAAATTGTTATCGCACTTTGAATACATTCGTAAAAAAATAATCTTATTCCTATTTAAGGGATCACCCTGTAAAGAAACGATTACCTATTTCGATCTCTGGTGATAATAGGTTTTTTTTTTTTGTTGCTCACCTGGGGAACCTCTCGACGATGTTCTGGCACCAGGTCATGAAGCCGAGGGTGACTATGATGGCGGCGGACACGGCCAGCCCGCACAACATCATGCAGCCCACGGCCTCCAGGAAAGCAGACAGGAACGAGCTGTCCAGGCCCTTGTACATGAACATCGACAGCCTGAGGACAAATTAACATCAAACTCAAAGCGTTTATTTTAATTAAACCATTTACAGGCATATAAAATTATCAAAGACTCGGTTAGTCAGAAATATGAAGCTAGTTGTCCATTCCAAAGCGTAGCAGGTACCTAACTATGGAGAAGAACGGGCAAGAGACTCCATGGACACTCTTTTAAATCGAAAATATTGTTACACGAAAATAGGCTAGAACAATTATTTATATGGTTGTGTTGTTGCCAGGAAAAATCATAGAGGAAAACGAACACACAAAACTTTTAATAAATGCTTTTGGTCGTAAAAAAAACCGGTCAAGTGCGAGTCGGACTCGCGCACCGAGGGTTCCGTATGTAAATACAGTTTATCACGGGAAAAATATTTTGTTTTGTAATGTAACTACTTACAAATTTACGGTTTTAGGATTTTTTCCTTTACTTGTGCTACATGACATTGCTTCTTGCCAAATTTCATGATTCTAGGTCAACGGCAAGTACCCTATAGGTTTTGATTCCGGAACATAAACGCCCGTATCTTTTGATTGTGTTGACTTCGAAGTTTGATTTTTTCACTGCTTCAAGGGCAGCCCTGAGTATTGATATTAATTTCAATTTGATAACTCCACGCGCTCCTGAGAAAAATGGTCTTGACCGACGGACAGATCGACAACGACAACGAAGTGATCTTATAAGGGTTCCGTTTTTCCTTTTGAGACACGGAACCCTAAAAACTGACCATTCCAGAATATTTGTAACGGCGGTTTACCTGCACCCGTCGGTGCTATCGGCGCGGTCGGAAGCGCATTATGAAGTAAACTACTATCGTTGTTTTGAAAGTTCTATTCCTAAAGATACACCCAGCTCCAACAGATGGACTGTCTGAACATAAGCGCATTTTCGCCCAATCTGTGACAACATGCCCTAAGTAGTTGTGAATTATCCTTATTCTGACATTTTACAACATATTACACCTTATTATTTTATGTAATTTTATTGTATGAAATTACCAAATGAATATCTATACTAATATTATAAAGAGGTAACATTTTTTTTTAAGTTTGTATGTAGGGGTAATCTCTGGAACTACCAGTCGGATTTGAAAAATTCTTTATACATTTGATAGCCCAATTCTTGAGGAATGCTGTAGGCTATTTAACATCACGCTATGTCTCTTAGGAGCCGAGCGAAAAGAATAAAAAGTCAGAAAGAACGCTAAGCGAAAGCGAAGTGATAGCGCGGGTAGGTGATGCGATGCGACGGGGATGGTCGGGGGAACAAGAAATTTCACGCGAACGAAGTCGCGGGCAGAGGGTAGTGATAAATAACTTGCAACATGTATGATGCTGTTCTTTATTAAATAAATAAACTTGAAACTTGAATAATAAAAATATGAGAGATAAGGAGTGATTCACACTAGTGTTATCTATGCACAGACAGACAGAACAAAGTCAACATTTGATTGAGTGTGACTCAAGTGTAGCCACAACAAAATAGAACATACTCATTCAGAGCTTATATTGTAAGACCCCAAATTATAAAAGTAGTCTTATTTAAAAAAATACATGTTGGTAATTATTAGTATGTGCCAAAGAATTTTTGCTATTTATAGATAAGAGAATACATGCCTTTTTGGCCATATATTCTCTACCCTGATAAACTAATCCATAGTAATTGATAAAGGGCTTTTCTTGAGTGCATATAAAGAGCCTCCACTTGTGTCAATATTATAGCATGTCTAGCACACCCAGGGCAGTCAGACCCTGACAACCTTTCTGCTCCTAGCAGCGGGGCAGTTGTGAAACACACTAATAGTAGCAATGGCTTTCATTTAGACAGTTCAAACAAAATTCATTGTGTTATTTACGTTGTTGAGCACACAAATTTTTCAAAAATTTGAAACAATGAATTAGCAATATCCTTCAAAATGATTCAAATTGTGATTGAAAGTGTGTTACACAATTAGGATGCTGATCTCTTTTAACCGGTCAAGCACCGTGCGTCGCCTATTGGCGACGAAACAATAGAAAATCAATTGTGTCTCATTAGCGGAGCTCAACAGATTAAGAAACCATATCACCTTACATAGTGAGACAAAGGTTGTCTGGTTTACCAACAGCAGAACAGTTTTGTTAGTATAAAACCCTTCAATAAAAGCAGGTATTACCATACCTGTAGATCTGAATGCTGCACGTCAAGAACATGAGTACTCCGACCACAATGACATAGTCGCAGTAAGCCCGGTGTGCCCAGTGGACGGAGAGCTGACCATCTTGGTCCCATTGACCTTGAGAGAAGAGCAAGCAGTGACCCCTGAAAGAAATTAAACTTTGTGAAAACTACAATACTTGTTTGTTTAATAATATTATTATGAGGTAAATACAGTCTGTTGTTCCATTCTAAGCACATAATGTACAGGTAGGTACAAACTCAGATGTTATGAATTGTAAGATTTAGAGGTTTTTCATTTTTCAATTGGTTCTTTATTCTGTTAAAATCTATTTTTAGAATGTGTCAGAAATCACCCATATGGAAGGAAATATAATAAAGTGAAGTGCACCATCGATTAACCACATCATTGCTTACTATTATGTCCAAAGATATAATTAAAACACGAAATTAGGTAACTGCATGTTTATTCAGCTAGGTAGCCTGACACAATGTGTAGATTCAAACCTACCCCCACTTAGTTCATCTTATATAATATCAACAAGAGAAACAAGTACCCTCACAGTCTATACACAAATCCATACGACAAACTACAATCATGTACATGACATACCTTTCCCCCAAGTAAACACACAAAATAGTACATAAGAAATTAACATTTACATGAAGAATAAGAACAATGAAATAAGAAATAACATTCTACGAATTAGAACGAAACATCATACAACTTATACAATTTCAAGTATGTTTAAAGAATCAGTTTAATTATAACTTTTATTTCTACAATTATCTAGGTATTCCTAGAATATCAGCCCAAGACTCTTCACTGGGAATTTCTATCATCTGTTCAGGTTCTTCGCTGATTTGGTCCAGAGCTTCCTCACTTATCTCTCTCCTCTCGTTTTGTGGACTCTCTACCTGTGATGCAACTTTGATAAGTTGATCAATATGTCTGTTGATGACGAGACCATCGTCCGTTTGCACTTTGTAACTGGATGGACCAGTTTTATCTACTATTCTGCCCGGCAACCACTTCGGACCGTTGCTGTAATTTCTGTATCTAATTCTACAGCCAACTTCAGACTCTCTGTGTCGCCTCTTATTATTGTCAAAAACTTGCTGTTCGGTCTTTTTTCTTTGTATTTGGTCTGGGTGTATCGTGTCCAGTAGAGTGCGCAGTTTTCGATTCATCAGGAGTTCAGCAGGACTCTTTTGTGTTCCAGCACACGGTGTCGAGCGGAGGCTTAGTAGCAAATTTGGAATTTTTATGTCCCAAGCCATGTCATCCATTTTCCGTATCTTGTCTTTCACCGTCTGGACCATCCGCTCTGCTAACCCATTGGTGGCAGGGTGATACGGTGCTGTAGTGATGTGCCTTATTTTGTTTGAGTCAAGGAATTGTTTCATTTCTTCGGACACAAAAGCGGCCCCATTGTCAGAAACTAATATCTCACATAAACCGTGAGTCGCAAATACCCCCCGAAGGTATCGGATTACCGTCGCAGTGGTCATATTGTTTACTATAAATACCTCGGGCCATCTTGAGTACGCATCGACGATGATTAAAAAGTTCTTGTTTCGAAAAGGCCCGGCGAAGTCGATGTGTATTCTGGACCATGGTCTGGTGGGCGTGATCCACTCATGTTGAGATCGTATAGGCATGTGCCGGTGCTCGAGACACTTGTTGCACTGGCCCACGAGTGCTTCTATGTCTTCATTTAAGTGTGGCCACCAAATGTAGCTTCTTGCCAGCGCTTTCGTTTGTACGATTCCATTGTGTGTCTTGTGTAATGCCCGTAAAGTGGCCGCGCGCAGCGGCGGAGGCACAACTACGCGGTTACCCAGCAACAGACAGCCGTCTTGCAAGGACAGTTCGGTGCGATGTAGCCAGTAAGTATGTAGATCCTCCTCCTTAACCTTGGCCGGCCATCCCCTTTGAACGTAGTGCACTATCTTTGATAGCGTTTTGTCTTTTAGTGTTTCAGTCGCAATACGCTCTGCATCGAATGGGAAATCTTCAGGTTTTTCAGCCATCAGTAGTATCTCACTCAGTTCTGTTTCAGGTCGCTCAGGAACTGGTTGTGGCCATCTACTCAAATTGTCTGCACTGCCTATCTGTCTTCCAGGCTTGTAACGGATATCATAATCATGTGAGGTGAGCGCGATTGCTATTCTTGTCAAACGGGGTGACAGTATGTTAGGTGTCGGTTTTCTTGGGTTGAATATACCCAGCAAAGGCTTATGATCTGTGACTACAGTGAATGGTCTTCCTGCCAAGTAGTTGTGGAATTTCTGTATCACAAACAAAATCGCCGTTGCCTCTTTGTCTAATTGCGAATAGCGCCTTTCGGTAGAGCTTAATGTTCGGGAACTCATGGCCACGGGACTTTCTTTGCCTTCTTCTATCACGTGTGATAACACGGCTCCGACGCCATATTCTGAGCTGTCGCATGTCAGAATCAGAGGTTTATTTAAATCGTAATGCACTAAAGTCATATCAAATGTTAGGGCCTGTTTGGCACTGTTGAAAGCATGTTGTTCCCGTTCGGTCCAGCGCCATATTTGCGTTTTGTCTAGCAGACGATGCAAAGGTTCAAGTATAGTAGCTTTGTGTGTTATAAACCTTTCGTAAAAATTGTACAACCCGAGGAACGCTTGTAATTCTTGAACGTTTTGGGGCTCCGGTGTATTCATTATCGATTCAACCTTGCTCGGCGACGGATGAATGCCATCGGCATCGATGATGAATCCCAAGAATTCGACTCTCTCTTTAGCGAACTTACATTTGTTTTTGTTAAGGCGTAATCCCGCTTCTTTGATGCGTTGCAGGACTATGTCTAAGCGCTGCAGCATCTCTGGCATCGTACGTCCCGCGATTATGATGTCATCAATAAGCACTGCGACTCCTCCGATGCCCGCTAGTAGCGCTGTCATCAGCCTCTGAAAAATACCGGGGCAGGCCTTCACACCAAATGCAAGTCTATGTACGGTATACAATCCTTTGCAGGTGTTGAGAGTTAAAAGTTTAGATGTTTCGTTGTTGACAGTCACTTGAGTGTAAGCACGATCCAAGTCCAATGTTGTGTAGAATTTTCCGCCTGCTACAGCTGCAAATACTTCATTCGCCGTAGGCATAGGGTAGGTGTCCGATTCCGTTGCTTGATTGACTGTACAACGGTAGTCACCACATAGCCTAATCTCGCCTGATTTTTTGACAACCGGCACTACCGGCGTGGCCCACTCAGAGTACGCTACTGGCTGAAGCACGCCCTCGGATACGAGACGGTCGATTTCGTTCCCCATTCTGTCCTTAATAGCGTAAGGCACAGGACGAGCTTTTAGGAATTTCGGGGTGGCGCCCGGTTTTAAATGTATTGCCACTGGATCTCCACGGTACGTACCGAGACCATCCTTAAATACATCACCATGTTTGGTGATTATTTTCTCCAGTTCCGTATAATCTCCGTTTGATACGAAATTAATATTCATAGTAATGCCTAGATGCATAAGCCAGTCTCTTCCCAAGAGATTCGGTCCATTACCCTTAGCCACTAGTAACGGAAGATGATACTCAATGTCCTTATAGCGCACAGGTAGCACTGTCTGGCCGAGCAGGTGCACGGGCGCGTTGGTCCAGGTGCGCAGAGCCAGCGGCGCCGCGTCGAGGCAGCGCGGCGGCGGCAGGCGCGGCCGCAACAGGCGCCATGTGTGCTCGTTCACCAGAGTGTAGCAGGCGCCCGTGTCCACCTGCAGTGTGACGGGCTCGCCCGCCAGCAGCACACAAATGACAAATGGCGCTACTCGAGTCGTACTTTGGACGACATAAATGCCGTTTAAATTCGCGTCTGCATCCTCCTCCGTAAAGTTCATTTTATTTGCGTTCTTTTTAGAAATACAGACTTTTTCGAGATGTCCTTTTTTATTGCAATATCGACACGTAACGTTAATGAACCGACACTCGCCAGCGTGTCGATCTCCACAGCGGTAGCAAAGACGAAGCGCGGATCGCGGGGCAGGGCGCGGCACAGTGGCGCGAGGTGCGGGCCGCGGGCGCAGCGCGTTGATATCCATGGGCTCCGGCGGCGGCGGCGTCGCGGCCGGCGCGGCGTGTGTCGGCACTGTCGGCGGTGGCGTGGCGCTGCTGCTGGCGCCTTCCCCCACGCGCATCATGCGCGCGTCGTTACCCGCACTTTCAGATGACAACATAGCATCGACTACATTGTGATATGTTAAATTGTCCCTTTTAAGCAGCTCGTACTGCAACCTGCCGTCCCTCATTCCACACACAAGTCTGTCACGTAGCATGCGCTCCAAATCAGTAAAATTGCAACTAGCGCTGATTTTCCGAAGTTGAGCTATGTATTCGGCGGCCGATTCGCCACGATTTTGATCACGTTTGTAGAATTTGTATGAAATGGATATCTCATTCGGTTTCGGACTGTAATGTTTGGTTAGAATTTCTATGATCTCATTGAACGTCACTTCGGTGGCTTTTCGTGGTGTACTTAGTGCTAATAAAGTTTCAAACACTTGCGAACCACACACAGTAAAGAAATTGGCCCGTTTTACATTGTCTATCACGATTCCGTTCGCCTCGAAACAAAACTTAAGTCTCTCTAAGTAAATGTCCCAATTGTCCTTATGTGGGTTGAACTCACTAAACTTCACACATTTACGATCCATTGTCACTTATTTTACTCCGTCGTCGCCACTATTATGTCCAAAGATATAATTAAAACACGAAATTAGGTAACTGCATGTTTATTCAGCTAGGTAGCCTGACACAATGTGTAGATTCAAACCTACCCCCACTTAGTTCATCTTATATAATATCAACAAGAGAAACAAGTACCCTCACAGTCTATACACAAATCCATACGACAAACTACAATCATGTACATGACACTTACCATCAAAGAATTAATAATTATTAGTTATTGTGGTCAAACGCGAGTCTACCGTATCACTAAAATACCTAGCCTTTATTATAGTGGAGCCGATACAATGCACAAAGTTAAAACCTACTAGGTGATTAGCTGTTAAAATAATAAACCACAAAGGAGGATAAACGCAATCTTGAATACAATGATAATCTCAGTTAATAATAAATTATTTAAAATCTATTCTCAAATCTGATTAACACCATCGTGATGATGATATGGAAACCAACTAAGATAAATAACATTCTTTTATAAACAATTTTTGGTAAGTACCTATTTTAGAAGTTTTATAACAATACAGCCCAAACCAGATCTTTTTAACTGTAGTTAGAACTTGACCTGTGTTTTTTTTATTTTTTAATAAGGAAGATCAGTGTGTTATGTCCAGCTTACATGAATTCATCCTGGTGCATGCTCATCGGCACTATGATACATAGCGACAGTATCAGCCCGATCACATAGCCTGCTATTTGACTCAGCAGCAACACGTTCGTCAGAGCCATCACGTTAGCTAATGCACTCACAGATTCTGCACAATAAGATAATTACGAGAAGAGGCTGAACAGTCTGGATCTGAATTTTACTAGAGGAAAACACAAAACAAAGCTGACATTCAAGACCTTCGCACAAATTGAAATGACATTTTATTGTAGGGTTGCCAACCGTATTCTAAAATAGAGTATTGTACTCTTTCTTGTCATTGAGATAGGAAAAACATGGAGAGGCCGCGTTATTCTATACATACATTTGCTTATACAAATATGAGTGAAATATGATTCAGTATGTGAAATATCGTTTTGTCTCATTCTTTCCAATAAGATAATCGTATTTGACAAAAGAGACAACAATATTTTAAGTTGTTGCTCATTATTGCAAAATTTTGTCGTGACGTAGTGACAGCTGTAGGTAAGTGCCGTAGCAGCCATCTTATGCGACGAGATTAGTAATCTGTGGACGAGTTTCGTGGTAGTTTTGCTGTCAAATGGTTGTTTATTTTTTGTATTATTGAGATTTGCGAGAAAATTACAAGGTTTTTACCTTTTAAAACTGCATATAAATGTTGGAAAACAGCTATTCAACATGCCTGTGTGTTGTTATGTGAAGTGTGGTGCAAGAAATAATGAAAATCAATCTCTATTGTCTTTGCACAGGTTAAAGCCGGTTTTCATGCAATAATACATAAAATAATACACATTCGATGATACAATTGTAACCCGATCATGAATTTATGGCTAAAGTATTGATATTTGGGTTATTTTCCGTATAACAGACCTTTTTATTATTTTTGTTACTTCACTCGTTTGTTTACAATAATATGTCATATTGGAATAGTGTTGTACCGTTGCCAAGTTTCCGAATCTAGTTCCTCCGCTGAAACGATATCGGTATTTTCTGCGATGTTAACATAAATAATCCTGCGTCTCACTTTGTAGTATTTTTTTTGAAGTCGGTTGTTTTTTTTGTAAAAATGTTTTTATTTTTCACTTTTTAGTTGTACCTACCCCACACAAATTCAATTAACACTAGTGCATTGAAGAATTGAATACACCGACTAGAAGAATCATCATAGAAATGCCGGAGATGTAGTACATTTATGCATATAACTTCGTACATAAGAATAATCACCTAATGTATTATATACTAAAACCTTCCTGAACGTGTGTATATTACATTAGCGAAAAAGTTATAAAAATTGGTTCATTACTTTTTGAGAAAATCGCGGACATACAAACATACGGGTCGAATACAGAACCTCCTTTTTTGAAGTCGATTAATAATAATTGGCTTTTACAATGTTTATTTTGTGTACCTGGCACTGGTTTTAATAAATAAATAACTCGTTTTTTATTTTTATGGACGATCTGTTTCTCTCTTCTTGCCACTGCAGATTCATATATCGATACTCGATACAGTAACACCAATTTTCCTTGATTGACACAACCCTAGCAATGGCAGCCATTTTATGAGACAATATGAGTTGTAGGTATGCACCCTATTTTTGTAGGTATTTCCAGTCCATACTTTTCTATGTCAATGTTTCTTGTAGATGTACTCTATAATCTATAACACTAATAGGGTACACTGAAATACTCTTTTTACATAAACTGACTAATTTGATAAAAAATGAGCTCGTGAACTATTTACACTTAGAATTAGGATGTTTGGAGTCCTAAATTTCTTTTAAAAACAATTAAAAATTGTTATATACCGCAAAAATTACTAAAAAACACTTTTTTGAATTGGATAAACGGTACTCTTTTTTATTAAACTCTTTATTTACCTTCTCTAAAATCAGATATACTCTACTTCTTCTACAAAAAGTTGGCAGCCCTATTTTATTGACATGAAGTGAATTAGTGATGTGAACCCGAGAACCGGTCGAAGTGGCGCTAAGGTGGCGATGCCTGCGTCCATTAGTCGTCTTTCGGCTGAAATGATGACAATGATGAATCGGATTTATTCTACTGCATGTTGAATCGAAATATCAAAAACATGCGATGCAAGATTTCAGCTCATCAATTTACCAAATATGCAGACAACTGTAATAAACACTACACTGAAAAGAATACGTTTTTGTTAGTTTCATCACATGTAGGGTAGATGCATGGACTTAATATTACCTAAGTGATAAGTCCATCCATGGGTAGATCACGGTAGATGTGGCTTTTTTGTTTTCTTTATAATCAATTTTTTTTTTTTTATTTATCAGTTTGAGATTAAATATAAAAGAAGAAAGCCGACCCCAACATAGTTGGGGAAAAGGCTAGACAGATGTTGATGATAAAACAAGAGATTGTCATATATTTTATGATAATCTTTGGTTTATAAGTCCGAGTTTTGGAAACCACTACACTAATTTTTAATAAAACTCATCCCACTTCGTAAAGAAACGTAAAAACAGAATTCTGTCACGGCTGTCAAAATGAAATGTCAAATTGCGACAACTTGGACGTTGGTGATGTGTTTCAATCAGTAGAATCAGAAATAAATCGTGTTATTTGAACAATTTACTATGTCATTGCCTTCCCATTAGACTGATAGTGAACTAAAATAATGAATTTCAACGCTTCCAGAAACGGTAAGAGGTATTTTCTATGCAAACAACATTGTCACCTGTTACCGACATGCTCCGGCTTAATCTAACAATTGCTCGTAAAGTTCTCATTACATTCAAGTGAACTAATCACATTATATCTTTCGCAACACCTTCTATACATTAATCTTCTCAAGTAACCTAAATCTTATGGATATATTCTAAATTTACGACTGCATCACAAGCCTTGTTAGAAACTGTTGCTGAGTAACAGCAGCCCTTATTTAGTCAATTAGCTCTAACTATGTACACAGTTGTAGTTTTTTTAACTTACTAACTAGCAGCTCAGCCTTATTCTTTCCCTGAGCTATAAAATAAAGCATTTAAAATAATTGGTATTTCACAATGTTTGTTTGCAGTGGGTCAGGCGGGCGGGATTCGCAAGGCGAAGCGCGTGAGTGATGTAGCGGCGATGGGGGTGCCGTCGCCGAGCCCCGCTTTCAGTCCGGCACCTACAGCATACACTCCTGGGTACCAACCCGCAGGACCCCCACCTCCATACCAAGAAGGAATCCAATTAGACACCTCACAGGACTTTGGCGCTCCTGCTGCAACTGGGAGTAAGTTTGTTTTGTTACTATAACCACTTATTATAACCCAACACAAATTCTAAAATATTTAAAATTGCTGTAGCTGAATTCTTGCCATAAAACACAGCTGTTTCGGTCTGTAATAAGTAATTAAGTTTTGTATCTTTTAAACTTAGTACTTAGCTTACAGAATTCAACAATTTACAGAATTTTTTAGTTAAGTTTGCCATCATTCCAATATTTTTACCCATTAACAGTTGTACCTTACCTTTTATGTACCCATTCTTAGGATAATTTCATTAAAAAAAAACTGTAAACAGCGAAGATGATTTAATAATGCTAAAAATATTTTGTGTTTCAGATTTTGGTTACATGAGTGGATACCCGCAGTCTCCAATGCCAAACTCAGCGCAACTAGGTTCAATGCTACACCAGCCTATTGTACAGGTAACTTGCATGTTTTAATAAAAGTAGAACCAACCTGTCATGGGCAACCTTCAAAAAGCATAAAGTCAATTCAAGTTTTGGCAAAAAGTAGGTGTTTGATATGTGAAATGGATTTAAAGTGAAGAAAAGTGTCTTCGTCTCAGTATCAAATGTCAAAAAATGTGCAAATGCACATGCATGCTGCTTCTGCTTGTTTCTATTGTACAAAAAGGTCCTTATATAACGAAATTCAGCACCAAAATAGGATTTTTAAAAATTCATTCCCTAAAAGTGTTAAATAGGCGATGAAAGTTCATAATTATGGAACTTCGAAATTTTTTCCGATGGAAAATAGCTTGTACACAATACAACTTCCTAATCCTCTCCTCCACTAGTCTATTAGCCTCTCCCTCCTCTCGCAGGATATGGCGCTACAGTACGGCAACCAGCTGGCGGCACAGGGCCGCGAGGTGGTTCAGCGCGAGATCAACAAGTACGTGCCCGTGTCGCGCCTGCGGTACTACTTCGCGGTGGACACGAGATACGTGCTGAGGAAGTTGCTTCTCATCATGTTCCCTTATACACATAAGGTTAGTACTAGATTGGTACTAGTTTATTAAGTTTAAGTATTCATCGGATACAATGTTTCACAACACAACACAGATCTATTCTGTACACAGAGAATATCTGTGTGAATTCACAAAGAGTGCATTGTTTGTAAAAAGTTACAGAATGAAATTACCTATTGTAAAAAGTAAAAAGTTGTAATAAGAGTTAAAAGTTTACGCTATCACAGTAGGTTACTCCGTAATGATAGCTGTAATAGGGCAGGGATGGTGAACCAGGCATCAATTGTTTGTATTCGGACATAGAATTTAATCTGTCAAGCTCCGCTAATGAGACGCAATTGATTTTCTATTGTTTCGTCGCTGATCGGCGACGCGCGCCGCTTGACCGGTTAAGTTTATTTCGGTTTAATAAGCTGGCTACATTTTATGTTTAGTGTTTTACTGGCAACATAGAGTATAGATATTTTTCTTGCTAAAAATGGTTGAATGTCATGGACCAACTTAACATACAAGTGCACTGAAATTGTATTCCATATCGGAAAAAGTGATTTTCTTTATTTTTCACAATGTAATTTTATTTGTGTTCTCGCTACGAACAAAATATATAGGTACCTACCTACATCACATTAAAAAACATAATTATAACTCTTAGTGGGCGCGGCTACGACAGGAGCTTCGATTTCGGCTATCGTTGCCGCGTAATTTATACAAGGAGAAATGTGAACTTAATATAAATTATTTGGTATTTTTAGTAAACAAATCACTTTTAAAAGTTGCTGATCGTGAACATGTTAGTGCTGGTGACTATACTTACGACCCGGTGACGCTGATTCACCGCCACATTCCTCAAATATTTACTAACATCAACTGTTTATTTCCAGGAGTGGATGGTGAAATACGACCAGGACACGCCGGTGCAGCCTCGGTACGACATCAACGCGCCGGACCTCTACATACCCTCCATGGGCTACGTCACTTATGTGCTGCTATGTGGCTTCATGCTTGGTAAGTGATGGTCACCGACGTAGCCCGTAGAATTGCCAAACTTAAGTGGCAGTGGGCAGGCTTAACGTGGCTCACAGAACAGGTGGACGATGAGGCCGAAAGGTACTGGAGTGGCGACCGCGTACCGAAAGACGTAGCGTTGGCAGGCCTTCTACAAGATGGACCGATGACCATGTGAAGGCCGCAGGAATCGTATCATGACAGGAACGGTCGATGTGGCGACGCTTGGGGGAAGCCTTACGTCCAGCAGTGGACGTCTTTCGCCTGAAATGATGATGATCTACAGGATATCCTGAGGTCCATGTTGCCACTCTTCTTCTTCTTCTTCTTCTTCCTGCCTTTATCCCATGTTACTTGGGGTCGGCGCAACACGTTTTCTTCTTCCATTCTCCCCTGTCAACCGTCACGCTATCATTCACTCCCTTCTCTTTCATATCATTCCTCACACAATCCATCCACTCTTCTGGGCAATTAAAAATCTGTATTTCACAATAATATGCCTGAAGTTGCTTATTAATTAATATAATTATTTTACTAAAATTGTTATCACCACAGGAAATGTTTGATAGACAATGTCAATGTTCACAATACAATGGAAAGAGTTTATTTTTAAGTGCAGTAAGTTATGTGGATGGGTAGCGGTAGCTCGGTAGTCAGAGTCAGCAATAGCATGGTACGCCAGAGGTTGTGGGGTTCGAGACCCGCTCGAACCAATAAATGTCTCACTATTGAAATATTTCACAAATAAACAAAAAATAAACTGGAGCAAAAATATTACATTATAATAAACATTGTATATGTATGTGGTATGTGATTTTGATCACTAAGTATAAATCTTATCATAACAGACATAACATTATCTTCACACATAACCTTTTTTGGTGCCGACTACATTGTAATTGTTCGTCATCACAACTTCGTCCATAATTGCACAGACAAAACCTTCGGTTTCTCCAAAGAGATCACCGCAACGTAGCCAGGCTACGGACGCTAGTAGGTCTACATCGGGTCCATGAAGGGCCCGGAAAAAGCGTCCGTGAAGCTCCTTACTCTGCCATACCTCCATGCGATCATTAGTGTCAAGCACTACTGGTTTGCGCCAGTTCTCTTTAGCCAAGGAGAGCGGGGTGAGGCCCTTGTCCACTATGACTACATCTCGATGCATCCCCACGTCGGTTTCTTGGAAGTATTCCCTGAGATTGCATATCTCGCGATTGTGGAGGGTCTTAGCGTTTAAAAACCCTCGACCTCCACACTCGCGGGATATACAACCTCATTACCGATGACCGTGGGTGATGCATTCGATTTGCAGTCAACAGTGTACGGACCCTCCTATCCAGGGCGTCGAGTTATAGGAGCTGTGGTGACCCAGTATAAGAAACAGTCGCGTTTTAAGAGTTGTAGATCGTAGGTTTGAACCCAGACAGGCACTTTAAAATGTATAAATTATTTATGCTCTCAAAACGGCGAAGGAAAACATCATGAGGAAATAGACATGTCCTAGAACCAAAAATTCGAAGACATGTGACATCTACCAACCGGCACTGGGCCCGCGTGGGGGATTATAGTCCACTCCCTCACGTAGACAGGAGGCCTGTGTCCCAGTTGCAGGAACATTATAGACTGATTGTGCTTACGCCACGTATTATAATGGGTGTAAGCACAATGTTTTGCGTGTGTTACATTAGAATAGAATAGAATACTCTTCTCTCCCTCCTCTTCTCTTCTCTCTTCTTCTTTTCTTTCTCTTCTCTTCTTCTTTTCTTTTTTTTCTTCTGTTTTTTTCTTTTTTTTACATTGTGTGCTACCGCTGTGTACCTGCGATATTTTGTTATCTGGCGCAGCCGTGAAGCACATTATTCCGGCTTTACACTTTTTATTGTTCATTCCAGGTCTCCAACACCGCTTCTCCCCTGAACAGATAGGAATGCAGGCCTCCTCAGCACTCGCCTACATCATCTTCGAGATGATAATGTACCTGGTGACGCTGTACGTGACCAACACCAGCACTCACCTGAAGACCCTGGACCTGCTGGCCTTCTCGGGGTATAAATACATCATCATGATCTGCAGCCTCTTAGCCGGGCTGATGCTGGGCAAGACGGGGTACTACTGCAGTCTTGTATATACTAGCTTTGCACTGTCTTATTTTTTGGTGAGTTGTTTTTTTTTATTAATTATGGTTTAGCATAAGCATAACATCATAAATGTAGATAGAAATAGGTCACAATGGAGAAATATACTTGATCAGGCTAAAGCCCACCCGTGCCTGTATAGCTAAGATAGTGATGAGAAGCAACACGTCTGGTTCCCAAAGGTATAGGTAGAGGTCTACCTATAGTCCACCCACATTTAGCCTGATATGTTATAAGGCCCATGTAATATGGGCGCCCCTAATGCCATCAATTCAATCCAGACTGCTACTGAGATCAGCATCAACACAAAACACAAGAGCACACTAAAGTTATATGCAATACACTAAGGGTGTCCTCACATTTATCGACGCGTAAATCGGCTTAAGCCGAGTGCGTATCACCAAACTATTCGACTTATCGCCGAGCTAATAGGCAAACGGCTCGTTTCGCCGTCGATCGGCGTCGCGCCGCGTCGTCCGAGCCGAGCCGATGCGAATGGTATTAGTAACACCCTTATTACGTGACATAAAGGCTTTTTTGACCGGCGTTAGCCGATTCCGCGTCGATAAATGTGGGAAGACCCTAAATATACATGAAAAAATACATACCTAAAGCGCTACTAGTTTCTTTAGGCGCGTGGTCAATATCGGAACTATCGCCGCCATTTTTTTTAATACAATTCACATTAAAACAATTGCATAAAAGTCAGAGACAAATGTTTACCAATAGCGCTCCCAGTCAAAGTTAGTTTAGCGCCATAAGATCCTTGTAGCAGTGTACAGACGCCAGTACATCAAGCTACTATAATCTGTTAAATTTCCTTAATAGATTTTCAACTTTATCGCTAAAGCATAAGGTTCAAAGTTGATTGGCAAAATTTGACAGTTTTCGTGTAGCTTGATGTGCTGGCGTCTGTACATAATTTGCTGAGGATTAATCTACTTTGACATAATTATAAACTATTTTCATAAATCTTTTCCAGGTAAAAACACTACGACTACAGCTCCTATCGGGCTCGCACGCACCAGAGCAACAACAAACCGCATACGGCTACACTCCAGGCTACTCACCCAACCCTTACGCAGAGAACTGGAACAAGCCAACGGCAGGCGGCACCAAGCGGAGAGTGTACTTCCTGCTGTTCGTGGCCGTGACGCAGCCGCTGCTGTCGTGCTGGCTCACGTACCATCTCGTGCCGGCCGCCGCGCCCGCGTAGCGCCGAGCGGGAGCGGGCACTTAGATACTTAGCCATCGGCGCGGGATCTCACTGTTCTTTGTAAATAGATTAATGAATTTTATCGTTTATTGCTTTTTATTCAGAGGTAAAAGGGCTTATGGACTGTACGAGTATTGAGTATCTTGTGGGCACAAATAAATTATTTTATCTATACCCGTGCTATAAATCCTCTATAAAAGATTCTGAAACAGTTAGCTTATTGCCAACTTTAATAACCATAATATCATCCAAACGAGTGTTATAATGTTGTACTATTACGCAACTCCTTTTCAAAAAAAGAACATTGTAATGCACGCGCGTTTCACTACCACAGCGCCGTAATTTAAAAAAAGAACTTCTAGGTTATTCGAATTCACGTCGTGTCCCGCCCGCCGCCATTTTTGTTCGATATTAGTATTGCAAAAAACGTTTCAGAATCTTTTATAGAGGATTCATATCATTGATGTAGATAAAGTCTTGTATGCAACTGTACATAATTAGGTATTAAAACACTCATGTGATAAACCCACATTCGCGTTTTAATATCCCTTATTATACAGCAGTTGCATAAATAACTAACAATTAATTTTCATTTTAAGCCTGTTTTGTCTTTATCCGGACTTAACTATTGGCGTTTTGCGCATTTTGCGTCCACTTCCCAGTACGCCAACGTTTAGGTTACGAAAAATCATGTCTCATACTCTTTTGTTTTAATTTAATAAGATAAATTAAGATTATTAATAGATAACTTAATTACGGAACAGTTGGAGCCCGCTGCTGTGTAAATAATGCTGATACATCGTGTTGCAATCGTCACGCATTTACTTCCATTCGACTCGACTCGGGAACGAACCTGTGGCCCCATGTGTCAGCATCTAGTCTGAAACAAATTATGAGAGTTGTGTAAATACAAATATTATATTGATTTTATAACTGCTCCATTACTGTTAGATTTGTAACATTTTCTACCTCTCATCTTTAAGGAAAGGTTTCGTAATGCTATCATGTGAAGACGATCTAAAATTAATGTATTTTACGGAGCATCTACAACATTCAACACTCGGTTACATTTCAAAGTAACCGTGAACATGCTACAAACATATTCACTCAAAACTGCAACTATTTTATATAACGATAAAGTTTAAAGTTGCAAAACAAAAGATGCAAAATATGTTTAAATAAAAATGAATCTTATTTCTTCCAAGATAAGAATCATATTAGGAATCTCTAGGTAGATAATGTTACAAGAAATCGAGTGTTTGAGGGTGTCTACACATCACTGCGGCCCAACCCGCCCGGCTCATTTTAAACAAAAGTTGTCCGACTTGCAACGTTCTGCACGCGTAGCATGACTACCATAGAAACGGGTTTTGTCGACCGACGAACAGACAAAATGACAGATTGTAGAGGTATTTATACAATACTCTTTATTATGTACACCATATAAATCTGTCATTTTGTCTATTCTTCCGTCGACTAAAGCCAACCGTCGGCTAACCCGTCCGCACCCGGAGGCTTGGGTGTATAAGACACCTTCACCTTCAATTCGATGGAATTCATCAATACATACGAAATGACCAGAATAACTTGATGTTACATGGTGATGCTTATACAATACAATGTCAAATCATTATTTAGTTTCCTGTTCCACCGTGTCTCAAGATATACTGGTCAATCCGTAACATACCTTCCGCCTGTCCGAGCTATTACCACAGTGTGACAATATTCCAACATCTACAGTACCTGGCCGTGAATATCACATCGACTATCAGAAAAAGTTCGGCTTTGTAAGACGTCGTCTTTGTCACTCATACAAAGAAAGAAAGGAAGAAAAATATTTTATTTGGGACACGCACAGGAAATATAAACAGTAAAAAGTATTTAAAACTAAAAAAAATAACATTAAAAATAATAAAAATTAATAAAAAAGGACCCGTGCGATGCTAAAAAGGCGTAATGCTGCAGCCGTTGCGCTGGTATTCTGAAAGGGCCCCATTCCTATGTGGCCGTCTCTTTCTAAAGCTCGTTGTTATTTACGTCCGGGTAGCGGCGACCTACCGGGATGTTATGTTAGTGAATGAGAGACGTAGCTGCCTGCTTACCTAGAGACGTATAAGGGATCAAGATATTTGTATTGTTGTGCCAATATTATATTTATTAATATAACCTAGCAGGAGCATGTGTGGACCTGTCAATAATCAACAAGAGGGGCAGATAACACGAAAAAAGTATTAACATCATTATTCCAATGCGAAAACGGGATGGTGCTATTGGCCTTGTATAGCTCCGTCTCTTTCTCACACTGGAAAAATAGTGACATTAATACGTCATAGAAAGGCTTCTGTACTAAGCCAGTAACAGGAAAGTGAAGGCAGGTAATAGATCCATGCATATTTCCAAAATATTTCGTACAAACTTAAGATCAATTCAAATAGTTTTTTTTTAATTAAAAATATCTTTTTAAGCTATTGTCACCTAAGTAAGCACCACGCTACGTTTAATACTTAGAAATATCCGTAACTACCGGTTAAACTCCTAAGATATAACTTTATGAAAGTGCTTATAATTATGAAACTTATAATTTAAACAGGGTGTTAGTTTGAATGACGGACATTCTTAAAAATATTAAATAAAAAAAAATCTGTTCTCTACGCGATCGAAATTTAGGGGCCAGCAGGTATCTTTTTTCTTATTTCAGAGTTGGTCCCATTGTAAAAGGTGTTCATTTTCATCAGTACACACGAAAGCGGTAATGGACGTCAGATTCCAAGTAGGTCAGATTCCATGTACGTCATTTTCCAACTAGGTCAGTCCCTTACAAGTATCCCTCGTTTAACCTAACACCCTGTATAAAATAATGTCCTCTACAGTGCGACCGAGAACTATTCCTTACAGCTGAGCTGTATGCGTGGAATGAGCATGTATTTTGTACTAATTCAATGCAATATTAAAGGCTAGTTTTATATTGAACGTGGTTTATTTTTTTACCTTCAGGATCATTCTAGTTATTTATGCAACTGTTTTATAATAAGGGGTATATGTTATCCTAATCTTGTCTAATATTATATAATTTTGACCAATTTTGTTTCACTTTATTTCATCTTTTCGTAACCTAATTTTATGATTGTATGACATATGTAATTATTAATATTGACTAATAACTTGTATGTGTGGTGCAAACTGTCAATATAAGTTGGTTATTAATAAATAAATAAATATTAAAATCACATGAGTGTAGTATTGCAAAAAACTGTTTCAGAACCTTTTTTTAGAAGATTCATATCATGGGTGTAGATAAAGTGTGAAATCCATGTTCGTGTTTTAGTACCCCTTATTATAAAACAGTTGCATAAATAACTATTACACCTATATTTGAATTCATAATCTGAGATGATCATAACATTTTGGAACAGCAATGTCACACATAACAAAGATCAAATTATATTACCTACAATAATTTTATTACAAATAGTCAATCAAAAATCAACTTGCAATAGATAAGACTATGGAAGTTCATCATCTGCCTAGCCTTTTCTCAACTGTGTAGGGGTTGGCTTTCCGGATGCAGCTAAATACCAGTATTTTACATGGAGCGACTGCTTATCTGATCTTCACAACCCAGTTTATTTATTTACTAGCTTCAGCCCGCGACTTCGTTCGCGTGAAACTTCTTGTTTCCCCCGAGCCACCCCGTCGTATCGCATCACCCGCCCGCGCTATCACTTAACGTTCTTTTTGACTTTTTTTCGTTTTGCTCGGCTCCTAAGGGTCATAGCGTGATGTTATATAGCCTATAGCCGTCCTCAAGAATTGGGCTATCAAATGCAAGAAGAATTTTTCAAATCCGACTGGTAGTTCCAGAGATTACCCCCTACATACAAACTTACAAATTTTACCTCTTTATAATATTAGTATAGATTTATTTATTTGGGACAAACAAACAGCAACACATTATATCTGCGCAAATAATATAAACAAGGATATAATACAAATGTGAAACTCACACCGTTATCCACAGCATATACCGTTGTTGTTTTTACACAGTTACTGGGTAATACGATACCCCGTCCCTTAGTAAGACTGCCATGGTTATCAGACCTTCGGGATTCTGACGACCCGTAACGACAGTTACAGATCCACGAATAAAAGCCGGAACCAACGAGGGGTCTTGGTATGTAAAGATGGTCACCCATCCATGGGCCAGCCGCGTCAAGCGTAGCTTAACCTGATCGATCGACCCGTGCGACTGTTATTACTTAGCCACAAGCCCCACATAAAGAGTGTGGAAGATATTTGAGTAAATAGGCACTGAAATGTAAATTATCTGAGGTCATGAAGTGTGACAAAATATCCTGAACAGAATTGAAGCTCCTTGTGAAATTGTTTCCCTACAACATATTAGAAGAGCACCGAAAGTATTCAATTGAATTATGAGTAAGTACCGTCTACCACCAAGTAGCATTCGGTGTTCACGTTGGAATGGGCGACACAACTGGGACTTTATCGTTCTCTAGGTAAGCACTTATAATGCAAACACGTAGACATTAGACACCTCATCTGTTGGACGTATTAGGCAAAGTTAACAGGCACTTAACTAACAGCAGGTGGGCTAAGACGTCCTCAAAATACTTATCCACCTTTTTTAGCCGTATGGACATATGTGCCTATTATGCCTAAAGATTGTAAAAGCATAAACAAACGGTCACATACGTAAAAACACCAGCACCGTTATCTAATAGTACCTATATCACTGCACATTCATAAAAGAAGGTAAGTACCTAAAAATACCTGCCTAATTAGCGAGTAGTTACTACATTTATTAGAACCAGCAACTTTACGAATGTGCGTGTGTGATCGAAACAACACAAAATTAATTTACAGTTTCATAAAATACGTGTATGGTTGGTGGTGCAGTAGTTATACAAGCGTGGCTGCATTTGTATAGGAGGTCCGGGGTTGAAGTCTTGATTCGGAATGTGTTCGCTAAGCTAAGCCCCTTTACATCGCCTTAGTAAAGTGAGGTAATAGGATAGTAACAGACATCGCGCTCGCTACGTTCGCTGGTGGGTCAGCACACACAACGAGGTCGCGGGTCGCGCATTGTGAAACTGTTTGCGAACCATACGTTGCGTTCACCTGCGATATATACCACACAGGAAGTTACCAAAAGAAAATTTCAGACATTCACATTCAATACTCTGATAGCCTTAAATTGCCGCTTGCCATTTGTGCTTGTGTTTCTTCTATTAAATGTGCAATGTATAATTACGGTGTCTGAAAATGGTCACAAGGCGTATGGGATGACCGAAGGCTCATAATATGACCACGTCATGGCATGTTCTTTACGCCATGGATCGAAGCATAACCAATTCAGTTAATTATTTAGTCGTTAGGTCAAAGTAACATATAAATCCTTTGTAAAGTAGGTACCTAATTCAATGATATCGTGTCATCAAGATTTTACAAAATAATCCCCAGAACACAACCATTAACCGAAATTGGTTTGATTGCGATAATTTGGCAACTCAGCCCACGGCATGGTTCGTGACTCGTTCAAACTCGGCCGACACGCACGGAGCTGCGCCCTGCGTGCCACTCCAGACTGAGGTGGCGGCTGCCGGCAATCACCACGAGGTTACCTTGTCTGTAATAGCTTATGGAATGCTCACACAATAAGTTATATTGAGGCTTTATTGCTTTAGCTAGGTTTTCTAGTTCTCAATTCTGACTAGGTGTCTTTAATGCCTACAGGTGAGTGACAAAAGCCTGCTTTGTTTAACAAAGGCAAGGGACCTAAATTAATGCCTAGTGTTAGTGAAAAGAGCATTAGTGTAGGTAGCAGGTATCTAGCAGGACAGGAATAACTGGATTCGGCGAAAAATTAAATCACGAAGGAAATGTCGTGGTGGCAAAATAAAATGCTCATTTATTCCTGTTTCTTATGAGTTTCAGTAGGATAGAAACACCGATAAGTATTATTTATTTTGAAAGTCGTTATCGTAAAGCGAACTTATTTGGTAGGTATTGTTTGTTCATTTGCAAAATAACGTCGATCGCATTGCTAACCGCTCTAAATACTAATTGCTTTTAATTACAGCCATTTACAAAATGTATGATAACTTTGTTTTCGTGTTTATTAACGAACTTTCTCTTTTGTGGAAGGCAAAAAATATTTGTATAAGGAAAGTACTTACAGAGTTCTATTGAATCGTTTCTAACATCAAATCACGTCTATAAAATCCCAGTCAATGGACATTGAATTTAAAAGTTGATCTAAGTAGGTCTACAGTCTACACATACATACATACTCACGAGTCACGCCTTTTTCTCATGGGGGCTGATGGGGCCAAATAGGAAGACAGAAACTACAGAACACCGGTAGGTATGAATTATGTTCTGTTATTATTATATTTCAGTAGCGATATTCGTCGCTTGAAGTTCTGCCTAATCTGTAGATAACAAGGCTTGAGCGTAAAATATCAAGGTAGGTACCTACTTAGATACTATGTACTCTGCACCTTTATGATTATTTTTTCTACAGTACTCATTCAATCATTAGAATTTATTTACTTTCCTGTTATATTAGAATAAAAAGAGAAACAATTAACTTTAGTTCATGATTTTAGATAAAAGATGGCGCTAGGTTTACCCGCATTGCGCTACCTAGGAGCTATGCGGCAAAAATTGATATAAGACTAGGGACTTCGAACTCAAAATAAAATATCATCATGTTAACTATCTATGCTTGACAATAAATTCACATTTTAAGATAAAAAGTTATAATAGTAACAAAAATAATTATTAAGTTAGTGACGTAATTTCCGAATATCCACAGACGTTTATGGGCGAATTTTCAAAAAAGGTTTCATTTTGTAGGTTAATCCAGCTTCTGAAAGTTTCCCATTCCTATATGACCTAAAAGTTTCTTGATCTAGTTGCTGAAATGAGACAGAAATACTTACCTTGGTCCTTGACCTAGATTTGAGCTATTTTGCTAGGTCCATAAAAGGCGCCACATTTGAAATGTTAAAGAAATTAAAAGGTAAAAACACAAATAAACAGAATAGTTTAAATGGAGTGTAATTAGTTCCCCTTGAACTATAACTTACTATCGGTTATTTTAGTGCAAATGATTAAAATACTAGGTAAACTGCATCTGATCTCAGTTAACGAGAATAAGTTAGGATTTAAAAAAAAAAAATGTCGTACAAAAGCTTGTGTAACATAGGCTTTTTAAAAAGGAAAGAAGAAAGGAACCTATATTTTACTTGTATTTAGTATTTATTTTTTGAAAGCCGCGCACCTCTTTTGCTTTTCGTCTTCTAACAGTAATGAAATTCATAGCGAATGCTGATTGGTTCCTGAACGACCTTGGCGCATTATGTATATATAGTGTTGTACAGCTTAGATAAATAAATGTATCGATAAAGATGACACACCTTACGTTCTATACGCACAAAGAAAACGATAGAGATGTAAACATGATAGTAAGGATAGTTATTTTAAGTAACGCCATTTACAATAACGAAAGCTCTTTTTTTTTGGAAAAAGTGGTTTTTGAAAAATGTACCATCTAATCAAATGAGTCCAATTTCAATAAAATATATTATTATGATATAGCGGGGTAATTGCGTATCACACTATCAGTAGCTATGGCTTTCATTTTAACAGTTCAACAACATTAATTGCGTTATTTACGTTGTTGATCAGACAAATTTTTCGAACATGTGGGGCAATAGATTAGCAATATCCTTCAACATGATTTAGATTGAGATTGATAGTGTGAAATTAGGGTGCAGGACAATTATTTTGCCTTAAAAGTTTTTTTACATGATATGGTGTCCTATCGATTACGTTCGATAAATACCTGCGCACAGCACTAACACAATCAGCTGGTTACTGTCATAATACAGTGCGGCCAACATAACGGCGTGATACTCGCGACTAGCTTCACGTTGGCCGTGCGCCACAAACAGCCGCAGTATCGACAAACGTTCACAAAACGTTTAGACGTAACAACCACAGTGTCACTTCTCTTCTTATTTCATTAACTACACCATTCAAAACTTCAATTTTCCTTCGTTTCTAGTTGTTTAAGTGTTAAGTGTTACCATTATTATGATTAAATAATGCATAGTGCCGCATAATAGTACATATTTTGAAGCAATTACGTAATGGGAATTATGCTAGACAAGTTTAAAGTTTTGCCCTGAAATTCAACATGGCCGCTGACACAGGGATGGATACTTGCCCCAGTCCGGAAATCACGGACTCGAGGAAACGGCCGCTCGACGGCGACTCGGAGAATGGAGACGTAAAGAGATCACACTTTAGCTCGGGTGAGTAGCGCATTATTTACCTGCACACTATACATAGTTATGTAGTTGTCTTTACTTCATTGCGTACTTGGCAAGGCGGGCATAACATTGACACAGCGAACTTGTGGTCGATTCAGCCGCACGCAGCTGGACTCCAACTAGATTCTTATCAGTATACACTTGTTATCATTTTGACCTATTTTTCTGTGATTGTGAGGTCATAATGTATCGAATTGTTAAACTTTAAAAAAGCATAGTGAGATAAATTGTAGTGTGTAGTTAATGCCACTTTATTGCTGTAATTTAACGAGTATAATTCCGTTGATAAGTTGAAGAATTATAGGCACAAATTATCTGAGTACCTAATTTCGCCGTACGTTTGATAAGACGGGGGACGGCCGGGCCGGCCGCCTCATGTGTAGTATGAATTTATGCCATGTTAAAAGATAGTCGTTGTTTTTTAGTGCAAGACTTGGTGACCGCGTTGCCTCTGGCCAACGGCCATGGCAATATAACGTCTCATTTCGGTGAGTCGACAGTCAACGCATAATGTTCCCTCATCGGCTTTGTGGTTGTTGCGGCGCGCATGCCTCACGCGCGCACTCTCTCGCGCTCATCACCTCTGCTGATGTCCACCGCCTTCATGAACACAATCACTTCACTTCACCTATAATAGATTTCCTAACCATTCATATAAGAATCTTATTAGTCACCAATAAAACCAAACCGATTGACCTATTCTGTAGCTACTCTCACTAGGTTTTTAATAGATAGTTATAAAGGCCACACCAATTTGATTAGACCTCGAATGTTAAAGTAGACCCTAGAGGCCATTCCAATGTTGAGCAATGCAGGTCATTGCCTAATCAACAGTATAGTGTTAATATTTTTTTGCAAAGAGAGAGATGCAAAAAATAATTAATATGAATAAATCATGCTTGTAATATTGTGCAAAATCATTAATCTTAAGAATTTAGAAAAGGTGTGGTCAAACATCTGTGTATTCAAATTAAATATAATAATGTTGGCTTGTCAATTTTCTTAGATATTGGCTTCTCATCAATTGAAATTGCTCGTAAATGTGATAATAAAGTAATAATGTGTGCTAAGTAGTATAACACATCAGCAGAGTGTGAGCGGGCAGCGTAGGTGTTAGCGTTTATCGTTAAATCGTCCATCGTGCACAGTATACATTGCCTCGTTGTCGTGAGCCATGTTGTACTTAGCCTCACACCGATCCACCCATGGCTTAGTCGTTGCATCGTTGGTGTGAACATCCACTTCAATGTACAGAATCTACCATTTATTATTTTGGTGTATTCTTCTCATTCTTCTTCTTCTTTGACAAAAGTGTTTATTTTTTTGCTTTGATTTTTATTGGCTTAAATGAAAACTAACAACTGAAACAATTAACATTATTTATTTTGCATTATCAGATCATCAAAAATTGAAATACCACAACACAAGTAATATAGATTGGCACTGTATCACCATCAATTAAAAAATCTGATTAGCTTAAGTTTATGATTATACTTGCTATCTGGAACAGCAAGGCTGTGTTTATCACTGACTTGATCACTGCAGTAAATGTGATCTACTGCTGCCTTGAGCATCTGTAATCTATTAGATGGTAGAATGTTGTTGTGTTCATTATAATAAAAACAGCAAAAAAAAAAAATATTTACGATTGTGTTCTGCTGGTACGCAGAACAGCATCAGAGATGATATGCCGAAAAAAAATCCCTCTCTCGTTATCAGGAGGTATTCCGTCTTTTAGGGCAATTTTCAGAACATTCGGACTCAAAGGAACGCAAAAACATTCCACTTTTCCATTCCACAGTATCAGTTGTTACGAGTTTGTAGGCGGGGATATCATTTGGGCCCTTGTTCCTTAATTACGAGCGACGGTATTGCCCAGGTCAGCAAGCCCGGCCCATTGTGCCACCCGACAACTTTCAAGAGCTGTAACCCCTGAAATAAACGACGGATTATATTGAAAATCTTCCGCACTTAAACCTACGCGGAAATGCGACTCAATGCGATATGGGAAAATTACGATAGCATGCACTTACTGATAAAATATATGTCGTGTTGTTAACCACACAGGATATTATGTTCTTTATAAAATACCACGATATACAGGCATCAATATTGGCGTTATATTCGTGGGAAAATATTACGGAACTTCCCCAAATTTTTGCCAAATTAGTTCTGGCAGTCTCGTCAGTAATTTTCGGTAGCCAATCTATTCGGCCGTCGTTATACACTAGATTTTACAAAGGAATTCTTTATGAATTATCCAAAGAATTACGTAATATTGCTACAAACGTAAATTAAAAGCAATAAGTTTAGTAACTATGTGAAGGTCTTGCTGACACCAGATTGATGACAGGCAAGGTCATTACCGGTACTGACTGCACATTCTGCTTCGCTAGATGATTCTAAGTTGAATGGCTTTGCGTTAGAGTCTATTGTCTTTCGTGGGGCGCTTGATTGGCCTGAAGGTTGGCAGCAATTTGTCAAGTGTTGTCTCTTGGGTTACGTGTCAAATGTTTACACAGTGTAACGTGTTGGTTTAGATCGTGTAGACTAGTTACTTGAACTAAATGCTTTGGTAGGACGATGTTGTGGTATCATACACTCCATTTGATTGGTTCAGCAGAGAGTGCTAGAGAAGGTTTGGCTATAGTCTTTTTGAACACTATTCTGTTTCTACGTATTTCAGTTTTTATAGCATGTTGAATGTGCATTGAAAATCCCATTTGCCTGATAAAATTGTTTTATTTGAGTAAACAATAAACTATAATTGAGTGCGCACTCCATCCCGTACACAAACACCTTTAATTAGCACGCTTTTAATGTGCGGTAATGATACTCCATTAATTAATTTTATGAAACTAATGCGCTCACCACAACGCACATAATTACCGCACTTCCCGCGGACGGTTCGTCGGCAGCGGCCGAGGTAACCACACACACTAAATGTCAAGGGAATTGTAACCTTTTTGGTTGCACAATTAATCACGACACGACGCGGTTAGATAGCCGTAGTCGTAATGATTTGACATGAAAATTTAATTATTTATTAGGCGAGCGTAAAATAAATAAAATAACGTTCGGAGCCGACCAGAATAAATAACGATTAGACAGACAGGCGTATTTAATATATCTGTCCAAATGTTGTCAGAAATTGTTTACTCACTTTTTCAATCCTAACGAAATCGTTGGTCTGATTTAGAGAAACATTAATAATTAAATTATACGGTCTGTTTCTCAGTATAATTCTACATTCCCGTAAGTTTACACGTCAGCTCTTCCCCTATAAGGACCACGAACCATTTCGTCGCGCTACGTGAGGTGTCCAAAAGCGGAGTCCGCACCCTTGGGACACCCTAACATTTGACCCAGATCAAAGTATTTCCATAGGGAGAAAAGTATACTTAAGTATTTTAAATGAAAATGTTAATTAATCGAAGTTTTGTGTTGGTGGTTTTCCCTTGGCCCTCCAAATACCCCTGAGTTTTCTTATTAAAAGCCTACGTTAAGTTTTTGCTTAGTGTTCTGGAAGACTTTTTTGAGCCTCTCGTTAATTCGTACAGAATCTCTAAAATGTGTTTCAGTATTAACCGCAGTTTGGCTTGCGTGTTATTTATCCCTTCGCAAAAATTAACGATTTCGTGATGTGCTTAAACTTCCAACTTTGACTAAAGTATATTTTTCAAGTTTTTATTATTCATTTTATCACGCTTTTTATGATACCCACGCAAATTTTGTAAAGGCCATCAATGGCGAACCCACCCAGGAATCATCTATTATGTAGCCCAGAAAGTTATATTTAAATCCAAACGCACAAAACATGCGTATTTCCGGATTATGAACCTCGACATCCTTATCTGGTCCGGCAGGGTAAAACCGCATGTATCCGAATTCCGGACGGTTGTGGCTAAAGTCCGTTTTGCGGTAACCGACGACCGATCCCATTTCCTAGATCTAGGAAGCACCTAGACCTAACAAATTGATGATCTGGAATGTTCAGCGTACCTTCCAACCGAGAGGGTGTGTTGGTAACAAAGCAGCGTCAACACAAACCTAACTGCCAATTAACATTAAACCGGGCGTTTAACGACGTATGATAAACACGAGAGCCCGTATCATAAGTTCGTAACTACGTGTAAACAGGCCGCTGTAAAGAGGTATTGTGTCGAAATAAATATTTGTTTTGGCTAGCAATTTGTACGCTGGTCAGTGGATATCTCGGGGGAGTCGTGGGCGAGGCCCTCAGAAAAGAAAGGTTCATTGTTTGTAATGCTACCTTCAGATGTTGAATTTTTACTTAGTTTGGTCTTTGAAAGAGTATTTAATGGGCGTAGTCCTAAATTCATGAAAAGCTTGAAAATCATTGCTAGTGTGATGTTTTACGATGATAAAATTAAGTCTATATTTGGCGCAAATCGACTAAAAGTCAGACACCAACTTCTAACTCCACACTCCTCGAGCCACCCTATTTAAATATGTCCAATAATATTTGTGTTTGCACAGGTTTCTCCTCGAATTCAACCAAGTCAATATTCGCATCTTTCCGATCCAATGGTATCTTTCCGATCGCAACGGAAATACCTCCAGCTATACATAAGTATTTGTGGGCTATGTATCATTTACTTAGAATGTTTTGCGCAGAAGATTTGTGGCCTGAGGCTCCGAGCCTGTCCCCAGCCCCACAAAATGCTTGTTGATCCAATCATAAATATTTAAATAAAGGAAAATATCATTTTGTTATTTTCCTGTCCCGTGTTTCTTCGTATTTTCTTTATGTTGACATGTACTGAGTGGTCGTTTCTTGTCTATCGTCGTATTATCGTATGACTATGGATACGATTCCGTTTTCTTTCGTTGTTAAACAATACTGGGCAGTGTTGTTTATAACAAAATACAGTTTCGGGTATTATTGCTCTTTTATCCATCCAACAAATTCAATAAATCCGAAACCGTTTACGATGTGTTTGTCAGATTTTCCCAAAGTACGAAAACTTCTCTGTATTTCTATGTCGGAGTGAATAATAATATATTCACGTAGTAAATGTCTTGCTTTAAGCTGGATAAAGGAATAGTTTCGTTAAACAAATACAGCATGTATTCTCAAAGGATTGTGCCCGGGGATCACAAAAAGACCGTGTCTGGGATATGTTCAAAACAAAAGCGTCCTTTATATCTCATTTTTATTAAAAATAACTTGGATAAAGCTAGCGTCGCTCTATGAGCGTAAACATTCAATACACACGTAGCTATTTAATTAATTTTACAACACAATCTAAGGAAAGTTTACGGCAGAAAATCTCATACAATTTTGAAAACTGACTTACTCAACCCATTAGTAAAATATCCTAACAACAGGTTATAAGTATATAAAAACTAAATGACATAATATGTCATTTAGTGTTTTAGATATAAGCTGTATCTTTAGGAAGCGTCTATGTGGCCATAGTACATCTACGAATAAGTTATATTATTACTTATTCGTAAGGCCACATAGCCGCTTCCTAAAGATAACAGTTACATTATATTTATCAACACGATCCAAACTGTGATAACGAGCTCTCATATTATTCTACAATTTGCCGATAAGCATGCTGATAACAGTGATAACGCTATCTTATCTGCGACCAAGTATATCTTTAAGACCTGTAAATTGATTGGTAATTACGATCGCCTAGTTTTAGTAAGTGCATTGTTAAACGGTAATTTAATTCTAAATTGGTTCTTCCGCCCAAGTGAAGTCCGTCTTGTTGGTCGGAAAATCGCAAGCACCTCAAGAACTTGGTTCTACACCCATCAGAATTTTCCGTTGTAACTGCCCCTATAAGAAAGTGTCACCCCCTGATCATGACGCAATTGGGAATAGGACTGTATCCTAACCTATCGTCGAGGGACATGAACGCCCGTTTCGCTTTTAAATTCAACATACCTTTTTGACTGCATTAGTCAGACACGCACAAAATTGCACCTAGTAAGGTGCAATTTTGTGCGTGTCTGAAGTTCTGAACTGAATCTGCATGCTTATTATATTTCAAAATGGTCCTTTGCTGCGCAAAACGTTTCAAATCGATCTCGACCGGCTGTTTAGCATTCTGAGCGTCGGTTGTTGTTAGTATTCATGCTATTAAAGCTGAGAGCAGGTATACTTCGACGGATTTGTGTTTAGTGTCTAGAAACTTCGAATTTGAAGCAAAATATTGTTGTTCTGGGGCTCTGAATTTTGTGGGGCTGTTGGTCGATAGGATTTGGTTTAGCTGTCGGATAACCCGGTTTGTACGTAGGTACTTACGTAGGAAAAAACCAAGGCGCTTAGATCCGATTTATAGACTGTTGATACTGAATAAAATAAATCTCAATTTTGAGGTTGAATCACTAGAGCGATAGTTTCTCAGTCGTCGTATAAAAACTAGTTGTATTTATACTAGCAAAATACATTCAACAATTACATTCCTTATTAAAATACACATCTAATAAAGCAATAATCGTAACATTCAGTTTGTTTATCATAACAACGTTTTATCTCTACCCACACAATCAATCGAAATTCAACCGAGTGTTAATGTTTTTAGAACTCACTTTTCGGCGTAAGAATAATAATCTAAAGTTTTTATTTTATCGGGAGCGTTTATCAGTGGTAATCGATGCGCATTATCAATGGAATTGTCACAATAGCCATGCGCAGGCGCAATCGCCAGCTGAATGACAATAAGCGACCATTTTGATTTGTTCCCATTAGTTGTTAGTACTGATTTATTGCAATTGAAACACTAGTGTACTTTCGTGATATAAATTGACTCTGATTGTGTTCATATGGCAATTTTGCTGTCATAAGGAACTTACGGCACGCCAATCAATGGCTACACGCGTTCTTAGAAAAACGACGCGTTTCTATGATTTCCAGCTAAGTCGTGTAAACTCTATCAAATGCTTTCGAGTAAACGACAGTTAACTATGATTACTTCTTGTAGTCCTATGGTTATCAATAAAGTCATAAAAAGGCTATAGTTGGTGGCAGATTTAACCGTCTCTACCACAGCGACAAATTGAAAAAAAAAATAAACAAAATAAGTACATAGCCAGAAAACGTGAATAGAAAAACGAATATAAAAACTATGTCAACTCATCAAGCCAGTCATACCATTGAAATAATATCGACGGAGCATTCGGAAACAAAAAGTAACAAATTACCCCCACGCGTACTGAACTCAATTGTGACTCTCATTGACCTATTAATACAAGCAACAGAAATAGCACACGACAGCTGGCAAAGTGTTACGTGTAGCTGATGACAGGACTTCGAAAACCACGACATTGAAACGGTCGTAGGTCACCATGGCGGTTCTAGCAAGGTTTCTTCTGCGTAACAAATGTATTGTGAACTGTCAAAGTGTTTGGCACTCACTAGAAAGAAACCTCTTTCAGTCACGTCAGGACGACCATCAGAAGCATCCATTAGTTTTGCTAAAGCAACTAATGCCTTCTCAGATCGACTGTTAGAGTTAATATAGGTGGTGATACGCTCAGTTGCACAGCGGTTACTCATTCCAATGTCATCGGTCCGAAGGTGTTCGTGCGGCAACACAACCTATGCGGTAATATTTTGCCGGCTTCGGCATGACATTGTAACGAGTTTCTCAGCTCGAATCTCCGGCTCCCACCCACGTGTAGAGGTGTAGACCCTTGTAACGTTTTGAAGTGTAGGAAATATCCTTCAAACTAATCCCTAGATCGAGTTCATCGTGTTAATCGGACATTATTTAGTACACAAAGTCGAACGGGTCGGCGATAGGACTCGGCACCTGTCACGATGCTTGTAAATAGGGATACGGTGGTCATAAACATTTACCGCGACGATATTTCGTGACGATATGGTCCCCGGCCAAGAATTTATACTCCGTCCTTTCCGGTGGGCGTCGTGTTCGGTGACTAAGGGTTTATATCAAGCAAGATCTAACAGCAGGTACTTATATATTATAAAATACAGCGAATAAGCAAAAATCTAATGTATCTTTGAGATTGAAAGTGAGAGGAAACTGGTCAGCTTGTAACTGTCTCATCATCATTGATGAATTCTAATACTTATTCGTACGACACAAATATCTCTTACCGAATACAAAAATTATATGCCGAACAGCTTTGAATATTAACTCGCTCATGTTCCTAGTACCAATGTACAGTAGTTCTGATTATCGGGTTGATAAATCAACCCGTAACTGTCATGTAGCTATAAAAGTTGCACGGCAGTTGTAATCGTTCGTAACTTGTGGAATAGTGTCAGGGAACTTTTCTATTTCGATATTGCGAGGACGTAGGTACGTTCTTTTCCTTAGGAGCGAGCAATATTACGGATGAAGATTCTTCGCATTTCTTGCATTTGGCTGCCGTCTAAGGCCAATTTCGTATCAGTCAAAATGGCGTTAGTTTATATGATTTCATTGGCTCGTTTCATGGTTTCGCAAAGGATCTATATTCGGACCTCTGCTACCTTAAAAGAATCTAAGATTCGGAATTAATTAAAACTGAAATTTTCAAAGCGGCTTTTTGGCAATCTTGGCATTACAATCGCCTTACTTTCATGAAAATTCACGAAGAGTGGTGTCGGTCTCGGCCAGAGACACGTCGTGTCTCAAATCTGTAGCCTTCGAGATACTTCTCATCGCCAATCATCTTGTCGAACGTCTGATAACACTTGTATTGGCGTCACACCCACGTTTATCCTTAACAACATAAATAAAAATAGGCAGTGTCGCAAAACGTGCCGCTTTGACCCAAGAGCAAGTAACCTATTTGATATATTTTATCTTATCAATCGCCACTGTAATTGCGCGCTCTGGCCAAAAATATGTCTTATATTTGTTTTGCGGTATGTTCGATTACTTCCTATTCATTGCGGATAAATAAATGCTTGTGTACTTAATGATTTTGGTTCTAGTACTCGTATGAAGAAAGAAAGCAGTTACTATGCCAAACGAAGGAATTAGGGTCTATGAGGAAAATCTTTTCAATTTACCTCGTGAGGCTTAGAAACCTGATATCCTCTTCATGATAAAGAAAAAAAGATGTTTAAATTAAGTATATAAAGATATGCTGAAAAGATTAAATATTTTGTTCCATCTTTCTAAATAATTTCCAGTTTTATTCAAGTAATTGTTTGATCTTCAGTTACATAGATTCCGCGAATATACCCTAAATAAATACTTTTACTCTTAGAAGCAGAGAAAATCCTATATTCTCGTTGTCCCCGTAATCTGTGACCACGTCACGGGGACAACAGAATTATATTTTGCTGATGGAAAATGTACAGCAATAAAACTAGCGTTCTCCACTTATAACAAGTATCAGAAACAAGTACACAATCACTAGCACGATGTAATGTTATCGAACACAATAAGTGTTTATTAGAGCCGTTTGGATGGGCAAGCGCGCTAGGCACTTTCGTTTTTATCCAAGTGTAGGTACACGCTTACGCAACTCTTACACTATGACTTTAGAGGCCTACATTCTTTATTTTGGGAGACTTTCACTGACAGCGGTGTACAGTTTCTAATTGAAGAGTTAAAGCGGAGGCTTTGTTTTAAGGGCGGACTGAAATCGGATGCTCCGTTGTTTTTGTTTCAAGTTTATTCAGTTATTTTAGCAAGTTTTCAGAACTCCTCCCGGGCACTCCAGGCTTAGCATTCTCATTTTTAGACTCTTTTGTAAATAGATCTTACTTTTGCCAGATTCTGATGTTTGTCTCAGTTTTGGCCAGATCCGCCCTTTGTAGATAAATGCGACATAGTGACATAGGTACGTACTTACGTTAAGCAAACAAATAAAAAGCAAATAATAGGTTTGCTCGCTCGGGTTTATTCGAGGATCATCGAACGTTTGAATTCGTTGGATCATCCTCGCAAATATGTAAGTACATTCCTTGTGTTTGCTTTGATCTTGTTGATCAAACTGTATGCGGAAAACATTCATCATAGGCTGTAATGTCTCTGTTGCGCTATGATTTGAATCAATATCGTGCATAGTCCAATTATGTTGGCAGTCTGAAACTCCCTCCACGCTCACAGTGGCCTTGCGTATCAATAATTGAACGGTTAGTGCAGCACACGTCGATTGCACGCCATTGTGTCGCGTGTGAGCCGCCCCACGCTCGCGCCACGCTTTATGTTGTGAAATCCTGAACAGTTATCACGGAAAGTGCATTAAGTCGCCCGTGTCACGAAACTGTACTGATTCCGATCAGCTATGTGACTCAGATTCGGGCCAAAGATTTGGGACATGAACAACTCTATGCGGACGATTCAAGACAAAGTTACGTCACGGAAATCGAAGAAGATGCCGCCACTGCCCGGTACTGGCACCTCTCCCATGTTTTTCGTAGTTTTGACAGCCTAGTTCAGCTTCCGACGAAATCTATCCAGGAAAGTTTATCCCAATTCACTCCATTGCGCACATGCTACGTAGTTTGCAAAAAGGTTGAAGCTCACCCAGCAAAAATTTCTCTGTAGATATCGTTCATCCTAACAACTCTTCAGATTTTGTAAAAACACTCATTCACGCATGACGTGCAGCGTTTATCAATTTTTAAATAATCATGAGCGACCTCAATACTAAACTTCTATACGTTTAAATAAAAAAAATTATTTGTGAACAGAAACATAAATTCGTCTTACGCTACAATTAAAATGAGAATTAGGACGTGAATTGCAATTTATTACAATTGTATTAAAATATCTTTACTACGGACGGTACAAAGAATATTTCAGATTTTACGCCTAATGGCCATGTCGAAATGACGTGAAATATGGCTGAATAAAGTGTTAGTAAACAAGTTAGTGGTTTTTAAAGTGATGTAACAAAAGGCACGTCCACGGCTGTTGGCGCTATTGTGCTGACGGTACACTTGTGTACCGAGTTTGAGCTCACTTTGTTGAAGTTCCACAGTTTCGAAATAAATTTTGCTGAAAATATTGTTTGTGTCGAGAGAATTTTTGATGGATCTGAAAGTTTAGATTCCTGCCATTCGCAGCGATAGCTTAAAAGAACAATTTTTATTTCGCAATGTTGGAAGCGTGCTCGATCAAATCTCACAAATGAAACACGTCCCAAAAAATCGTTGACGCCACATGACACGGGCTTCCTCTCATATCTCAACTGGTGTCCGATGTGCACTTTACCACGGAATCAAACTGTAAGCCTTTGACAAGCACTGAAGTAGGTCACAGCTAGTGGATTGAAGCACGACCCACTAGAGGCACACCGCTATTTTGTGACCGGTTTATTGCGATGAAATTCAATAAAAATACAATATTTTCTACAACTATAGGTGCCTCACTAGGTAGTCCTTAGAGACAACTGGTTTTACGGTCGCTGTACTTCATTCGTGAATAAGATTCAAGGTTTAAGGCCCAACACGTGATTTAAATAGAAACGAAGCGTTAAAATTGTTTCACATAACTCGTCACGGTGTAAAATTTTGTAGTTAAGCGAGATACTGGTAGAATAGAGTAGTACCAGTTGGCAAATCATGGTACCTATTCTGTCTTATGTTTGATATAAAACGAGGTTATCTAACAAAATTGGATGCTCATTACCAATTTAGTTACAATATCTACAAAAATACCTGAATAAATGTCCCCAATGGTGCTTGCTAAAACCCGTCCTTTGAAGCTTTTATTGATTTAGGGACCAAGACGTAAAATAACAATGTGATAGAAGTTGAGACTTATGCAAAGCGCAGAGCAAATACGTCAATGCGGGATAATCGCTGGCTAAACCGCCATATTTGAATGCCGACGAGCGAGCATCTGTGAAAAGCGTTGATGAAGCTAAAGAGCTTGTCAAGAGCTTCTGGAGTGCGACTTTTTATCTGGCACAAGCGCCAAAGGAAGTGCGCCCTCGCCAACGGATGAATGTGCGAGCATTTCTCTATAAAAATACCCTGGTTCCCGCCAACCGTAAAGTGTAATTGAATATGTAATGACTGACATAAAAGAAAAGAGATGCGAGAAATGAATTATCCTCATTTTATTATTTTAACAGCGTAAAGTTTGATGTTTTATATGAGAACTCTCTGGAGTCGGACCGCAGTAAAGTCTATAAAATACGAGTTGCGATTCCTTGTGGGAAACTTTAAAATTGTATCTTAGGTGTTCCTAATCTCAGTTTAACAAAGTTTTACTGTTAGTGTTTATTTGGGACGTCGTTAAATTGTTCCGTTGATTAATTTTATGGGCACAATGTGGGATATCGCGATCATTCGCGAGGAGCTTCCGTGTGGCGCCAGTCCTATCATAGTCCAATTTGGTTGAGTGCTATCCTAATCAGAAGTGAGATTGGCTATTTGAACACAATATTCACCGATATGGGCGTAGACCTTAACGAGGTTAACATTTGATCTGACGTCATTCGTGAACCCTTCGACTCTGGAAGCGATTAGGGCGTCTTAATCCGCAAACGGGTTCCATTTTCATACAGAACTTTTTTTTTTTCGGAATGTATTTTGCACATTTTTTTTTGTATAAAGTTTACTGTCCCACTTCTGGGCAAAGGCCTCCACAAATCCTTCCAGGAACTCTTTCCCAGCACCAGCTCGAACCAGCCCTCGCGGTACGCATCCAGCGGGGTAATTGTGTAACACACTATCAGTAGCAATGGGTTTCATTTTGACAGTTCAACAACATTCATTGCGTTATTAGTGTTGTTGAGCGGACACATTTTTGGAACATATGGAGCAATGGATTAGCAATATCCTTCAAAATGATTCAGATTGAGATTGATAGTGTGTTACGCAATTAGATTGCAGGTCATCTCTCCCTGGCTCCTTAGCTTCTGGGCAGAACTCGGAGGCGCCGCCGCCGTCCACAATTCTTTAAGATGTCAATTCTGTTCTCTTCAGTTTAATTTATCTCATTTCTTATCGGCTTGTTGCTAGGATCGGAATTTTTCTTTGTTTCTCGTATCTATATGTTGCTTCGTCGCGTAATATCTAATTTATTTTAATTAAATGATAACCATATTACTGAAGAACAGGCATATCTAATTTTAACTATGTTTTTCGAAAATCGAAACTCATTCGGATGTCCGCAGATTAGAACTAATGATCGAAATGAATTCCACTAATAACGTTAAACCTGCGGTTAAACTATCATCATTAATCATGTAGTCGCGTTCATTAAAGTCTGCCAACATACCTCTATTACATTCAGTTTGTTGCTAAGGCTGCTCAAGTCGTAAATTCATGTGAGTATTAACAGGGTATTGTAAATTGTTTCGTCTTTACGACGCTGTGACAAATGCACCCAGCATTTGTCCACAGCTCCACACGCTCGTGCATCGGCTGTGCAATCTTGTCCAATCATTTTTTACGATATTGCTATTAGTTGTTTGTTTGCATTTCACTATTTGGCTCTTTATATAGATGTCTGAATCGCGTTTGATTTATTCATCTTCTTGATCTACGGTTTTGTGAGCTGTGCCATCAGATGGTAATTTTAGCATTTCTGTTATTTTGAAAAGTTGTCTGGAAATATTATACCGGTCCGCAGCATTCTTATAAACTAAGGTCAGCCCACTCCTCTATCCATCGTTAATTTGTCTATCGAAAATTTGAATAAAATTGTATAAATTCACGACACGATTTTTTTTTTTTAATAATTCAACACTGCGGGACTCCTAAAAGCTCTATAAAGTCGACCTCATCGATTAACTATGAAAAAAATGGGGCGATCGAAAAGATCTTGCGCAAAAAATATGAAATGAAAAGAAAATAATCCTGACTGCACCTTAATTTATTTTAATAGACCTTTAATTAGAAGTCCCCCCGCCCTCCAACGTCTTTAGCTCTATCAATAAAATATTTGGGACATCTCGAATTTACATTCCCATTTTATCATCTAGTTGCTAGGTTACCTACTAACGTGATAATTGTCCGGGTGAATGATTTATTACTGGCGCACACAGTATCTTCAAAAGAAATATTAAAACAATTTATAACCTTGTGACGTTGGGGTATCTGTCAGAAACGCAATATCAGTTCAGACGTGAGTTCGAATAGAAGCATGCTCTCCATCAGTCTATAGGAAAAATGAGCAGAAGGAAATAATATAAGTCCCTATTTAAATCAGAAGTGCAGAGACGGCGTTACATCACGTAACGTTGAACATGAATTTTACGAGTGACGTGTCATATAGATGTTTCAGTTTGCCGAGAAGGCAGGTGTAACTTTGGTTAGAAAATTGGGCAAGAAATTGCGACATTTGTGCCCAATTTTAGTCCTCAAGTCCATAAATATGGCTTCTTCCATATAAGTCACATAATAGAAAGCTAACGACCGTAAAAAGTTCTCCAGTCCCATTTCTACGAATTTGCGGCAGACGCCGATAAGTTTTATAAATGAGGCATAATGGTTTTCCAATTTTATATTTTTCCAGTTAAAGGGACTCTCGGCAAGGGACGCGTCTGTTTTTCAAAGCTGCCTTTATACAGCACGTCTACGTTATTGACAGCTGTATCCGAGCCGTACCCCCTCCATCTTGCGTCATTTCCGTTCGTGTTCTACCTTCGGTATTTGCATTACTTCGTTTAGTATCCTGAATTTGCCCGGCCATTCCAGCATTGTGCCAAATAGCTGCTGTTCTAACGCAAAGGGTTTGTTTAGACAACCCGAAACTTCGCATAATTCCACCGAGTTCTGAAATAGCTGTTGTCCTGTTTACGTTGTATAATTTAGCGTATCAGATTGTTCATGTTCTTGATTATTTAAGAGCTCGTTACGAGGAAATGTCAACAAAAGTACTTAAGCTCGGATGAGTAATGTGCAAAACCCACATATTTTCAATAGATTACTCTAACCTCAATATATTCATATTCTGTTTGTTGTGGTAAGTAGGTTGGATAAATTTCATGCATAATGCATGCTTGATGCGCAAGCAGGCTATCGTTGTGTCGTCATGGGCCTTTTTTAGATAGCCGCAGATAACCTCAGAGCCCCGCGGGACGGACACCGCCGAGTGATCGGATCACGCGTGATTTATTAGAGCCATGCGCGGCCATTTTGCTAAAATGCGGTAAAAATAAATACCGTCCTTACGTACCTCCCGCTTTAGATAAACTTTAAGGAAGATTAAAACGTTTCGAAAGTTGTGCAGCCGAGTTGATCCGGGAATTTATAAAGCTTATTTCTTTGTTGCTGATTATTACGCTAAGTGTTGCCGCAATGTCTTATAAGCTTTAAAAAATGTTGTGAAAAACATTCTCCTCGTAATAATCACTAATTACTTGGATGTTGGGAAAAAATTTGCAGCTATATGCTGTGTAGAGGTATGATGAGAGAGACGAAGTCGCCATTAATCTCGGCAGCAGCTCCAGATCAAAGCACAAAGATGAAACGCCAGCAGCTTTGTGCAAACCGAGTACCTTCTGGAATGGGAACACGTCGAGAACCATATTCATATAATGTAGGTGCTCGATGCTACTTTAATCTTGAGCCAGTTATAACAATATGCGCATTTTTATGGTTTCCTTTAATATCTTCGATTGTTCACTCATAGTATATGACTCAATAGTCTCAACATAGAGAGCATTCTAGAAATCTAACTACGTAGCTGCATTCACAGATATACTTTGTTTCAATTCTAGACTGGCCAAACGAAAAGTATCCTGCCATACACAGAAAACACATCAGTTTTCACATACAAAGTTATAAATACTAAAAAGCTTAAAGACTCCTTCGAAGCCTTCAAAATTAGTGCCTACCGATTTAAAAAAAGTGTGTAGGAGTAACAAAATTTGAATACACAGCAAATTCGATCTTGGCTAGCGAACCTACAAAAGATTCCTATCTATTCGGCCTACATTCAGCCACTGGTGGGTAAAGGCCTCTCGTGCCTTCCGCCCTCTTTCAGGCCGCGTGTCCGGTCTTTAAAAAAGAACAAAAAAAAAACCGGGACGCCACTGACACGGATTTCGTTTAGAGTTTAGAATATTAAAGCGGCAGTAAGCAGGCGATGAATGGCAGCTTGACGTCAAAGTGGATTGTTACTTGTTAGTATCGATTGGTCGTCAATGTCGCCGGGTGCTCGGTTAGAACAATCGGCTCATGACAGCAATGCTCTTCTGTTGCGACTGTTGCAAGTCGACTGAAGCTAATTGATTGACGAGATGTGATTGCTAGCTTTCCATGCAGTAAATTGACGGGTTTATATGCTGCTTTGTAACGTGATTTCTCTTAAACGAATTTACATGGACTACCATAGTTAAAGTACCTACGTGGTCTGTTCAAATCTTCGAATGATGAGACTCAGGTATCTAGCTACAGTAGCTTCTTAATAATCAGTTCTAAAATTCAACGCGGATCTTCCCAATAAATCTAGCGAACAATACAAACGTATAATGTTTACGTCACTTTTTGCAAACACAACTACTAATTTTCAAATTAAATCAAACAAACCTTGACGTTTAAATAATTAGTAATTTGAACACAAAGCAAAGAATATGACCAGTTAGAGCTTAGAGATATCCAAATACTATGTTATGTTAGCTGTTGTGGTCAGTGGCTTGCAACAAATTCTCATTACGTATCACTGCTGAACAAATGAATGGATATTGCTCAGGCTTAACAAGGACACAAAGCTTATAATACTATGCGTCGAAATAATAAGGGAATAGCCAGTTTCAACGTTACATTATCTTTATGCAAAGCACTACGTGATTTCAGACAAATTAAGTTTCCACGGGCCCATGTCATATGTGATGATGAGCTATTCGCAGTTTGATTTCGCCATCGAGAAAAGTAAGTACTGTCATTCTTGATGCTGCTGGGCCAATTAAGAATCCTTTCTACCCGTCAGATTTCGTTAGACGTAACATCGGTTACATGATCATGTATAGCGAAAGCAATCGAAAAGCTTGCAACGCCAAACTTTTTAAAGGCTTAGCATTGCCAAATGCGGCGCTTGGCAACGTGTGTCCGTAAGGTCGCGACCTAGAACACGGTAGAGGTGCGGCAGCGGTGCGGCAAACTCACCTATTTATAATCCTCTGATTTCTATGACGACCGACACGAACAACTTTCTAAGGAAGACAGCTATTAAAAAATAATTGATGCGAAAAATTTGAACACGAACGTACACGAGCGTGCCATTAAATAAGCTCCTTTGTCAAAGAGCGAGCTGACTCCCGAATTCAAGTTTATTATTATTTCTAAACAGAAAAAATCTTTTGTTAGAAACCTCCCGAAAGCTACAAAGGTTTGTAATCTTTGATAAGTCGACGTTATTGGAATGAAGGGAATGCCAAATTGAGTGCGAAATTAATCTTGGCGTAACCCTGTCGAAATAATTCGTCAGTGGTCAGCCCGGTCTAGATTATCAGCTTCCGAAGCGGTCGGATAAGCCTCAGATCTCCATTGTTGATGTAAATGTGATGGAAGAATAAGCCTTTTTGCCTGCCCCCCCTCCTCCGTTATTCAGATAATGACGAGATTGTACATAGAAATCTTTCTCTCGGAAAAATTCTTTGCCATTGTCCATGTCTCTTTATTTTGACGTGAATGGGTGCAGCTCGTAGATGAAAAATATTCCAAGTGTTGTTTTAATTTAAATGATGGAAAAAATATAATGGCCGTAATGTTGTAGCTGTAGATCTCATAGTATCGCAATTTTTCCCGAGTTAATTAATGAAGCTTTTCCTGTTGTGCAATTTGTTTTAAAGTCCAGTCGCAGTTCCCTGAAATCAATTGGATTTTTTGGTTAGATGCAAGTCCGTAACTCCGTACCTATCCATTATTGTTCAATAATGTATGTCACCAAAAATCATTGGTTGTAGCAGTAACGTAATAAAATAATAGCCAATTATCGCCCATGATACATAATGATGACGCAGAGAGAGCTCTATAATAAATTCATCACTGCGGCGTTTGGCTACGTCATGAAGATCTATAAATCAATGACAACCCTTTTTATAGCGCACGATGTTTGTAAAGAATATGATTTGCATCACTCGCGTTCTAAATCGTTTTAGTAAATGTTCCTCTAGAAACATATATTTTCATTGTTTCTGTCGTTGAGACGTCTTTCCTTAGTATTTTCTCCTTTAAAAGAATATTGGATCGCAGACACTATATTATCTTTCCATCTCAGAATTTTGCCGTCCTCCGTAATGTTATTTTTATCGGGACAGTTTTTCATAGACACTCCTCTCTTTTCATTTGGAGGTACTTTTTTATATTTTCAAGAAGTTCACCTATTTTGGTTAAACTGCTTGTGAAATCTACCTACTAACTTTTAGGTCAGCTATGTTTTAAATTGCAGTTTTAAACGAATAAGTATATACAATTTAGATAAAGCTCAGATGTAACAATATTTAATCGCAGAATACTACGAACCGACCGCACTCCCGCAGTTGTGAAAATTTTACTCGAATTTATTTAACCGCCTGTTTTCCTGGGACTCGTTAAAAAATAACTTGTTGTTTTTACTGGCGTGGACAGACTAGCAAATAGATTGAAGGAAAAATAGTAGCTGGAGTGTTGTCGCTCATATCTTGCGGTGCTAGATGTGGCAGGTGAACTGCCATGCTCCATTTGAAATGAGGTCAAATGAGACGCGCCGTCAGACGGTGGGATGCCACTCAATTGAAACATATTGAATGTAGGTGGCATGCTAGTTTCTTCACATTGTTATGCACAACGGTGCTTCGTAATACACCTGATTTATGATTCTTAACAAAAGCCATGAGGCGTCCCTCAAGGACTACTTCAAAATTGAATTATTGCGTTAAATAAATTCAATCATAATGCAGTTTTCTTTAGAGATTAGAGTGTTTTAGTGCTTTACATTTTAGCTAAGTAACTTTCTAAGTGGAACGTGCCCGGCGGTTTGATGCGTAATTATTAAACGAACTATAGAAACAAACAAGTGAAACTTGTCGTGTACTTCGTTTGTGCTTCTGCCAACTTTGTCCGTTCTCTTTGTCAAATTCAACTTCTTCATCCCTCCGGGAAATATCAAAACTTCAAAACTTTCTGGTCTACACTTGTATCTTTCTTCAAAATGTTTCATGTACGGGTCTCGATTTCACCACAATCCCATTCTTACTTGGACGAGTTTTCGAACTAGGGATCATTTTATTTCTATCATCAATCATTTAGGCTTCTTCGTCGTATTCTCCATCTGTGTTAGCTCTAGCATTAATCAGTGAAATAAATTGCATGTTAATAACTATACAATTAAAAGCTGTACTATTTGCCTTCAAATTAAAATTAAAAGCATTAAAGCAAACACATCTAACACTGGCACGTTGAAAGTCATATAACGTGCCAAAACAAACTTGCGAAATTAATTCGTCACCAAACACGCTAATGTTGGTGCTAATTAATATAATAATAATCTATTTTTGATGTTGGCTATTGAATCTTCATACACCGTCATTGCGACTGACATTAGCACAGGTCCTGCAGGTGTGGTTTACAATACATACACATTACATACATAAATAATGCACATCACACTGACTCAATTCATGCGATAGCTATACCGGAACTGGTGCTCCAAAGTTCGAATCTCTCACGCTTTTGATCACCAGCCTCTACGCTGAAATATTTTACATATGAATTGGGGTTTCATGGTCGAAATCAAGCTGCAATATCCACATAATCCCATGAAACCTCATTTAAATGTAGCCGAATGAATCTGAGCACTGTGTTTTGTTGTTTAGATGTTATCCACGGTCCATTTATTGGATTCCTTTTCAACGAAGCTAGTAAATTTATTCAACCCTTTGCACATTTAATCACGGTTGTATTTTCTTGATTACCTATGTAAATCCCTGGTTAATTTATATTGGGAGCCGGGAGAATATTGTTGATTAGAATATTCTGGTGTTACGCCTAATCATCAAAGGGGTGTGGGCTCTAAATCCATCGTATTGATTTATTACCAACTTCCAATTGTATCTAAGTTTATATGTAATTTGGAAGCTGTAGTTCGGAGCATACGGTCCGAATTTCGACATTATGTAGCTATCTCTCTTAGAATATAGCGTCCTACGCAAACATTTGCTCTCAACAGTTCTTGTTCGTTTTTAATGAAAATCATTTTATATTTTTCTCTAATTATTTGTTCTACATAAACAATCTCAACAAACCATTTTGGGTTGTGCCAATTCTTCGCTTATTTATTTTTCGTAACGAAACACAGTGCTCAGTTTCTGATATTAACTTTGAACTCTTCTCATTATGCTACTTATGGTCTGCAGCCGTGGAGCCGACATACCACTTCAAGGTGCTGGTGCCGTCCATGGTGGCCGGCGCCATCATCGGCAAGGGTGGCGAGACCATCGCCCAGCTGCAGAAGGACACTGGCGCCAGGGTCAAGATGTCCAAGTCCCATGACTTCTATCCTGGTAAGTGGTTTTTTATTATTCTAAAATAATTGATGCAAAATACGCGAATTACATTACAACTATGTAGGTATATATGGAAATTGCTAAAAACCGACAAGGCCATGTAATGATTGAGAAATGTTTAAAAAAATCTGAACAACGTGAAAAGGAAAAAGAATTTGTAGCCGTACCAACAACATAGAAAAAATAATTATGAAGAACAAAACAAACTCAAGCGAAACCATTACTCTTCTGAACGTCAAAATTCGCCGACTTTCATATAATTTCCCATTTACGGCGATCCCTTAAACCTTATCTCCAATCACCAGTCGTTGGAGTGCAATTATTCCCACAACAGTTTTCAAACGTCGTCGGCAATCAGGCTAACAAGGTTTGATAACATCTTGAGGTCCATTCAGCTTACATCATGCGAGATTTTGGCTTCAAATGGTTTAGGTGTGTCAAGGCCTCGAGACGTGTGATCAGATTTACACAACAAAGAATTGTAAGAATTAGAAGTGTTTCTAGTAAGTGTAAATAGACAGAGTTAATGCATATTCTATGGATAAATTCTGGATTAGGTAATGTAGATTTAACGGACTGTGAAGGTCATGATTGAAACGTTAGTGATGAGAGTGGGTTGTTCATTGTGTAAGATGTAAAATCTCTCGAGAAAAGATCCAGTAGGATGCTATATCAATTAGTATTATAAATAATAATAAAGAGAGTCGTAGCTTATCCTCATCATGCAACAGAACCTGGAACCAAGCTGGAAAATAATACAGATTTGAAACAATAGAACGGATCTTTTGCCTGTATGCACCCACGATTTTCAACAAAACATCTGCACACACGAGCTTTACTACAAAAAGTAACATAGAAATAATAATGCGCAGTACGACACAGTACGCTTCATTAGAATGTAGGTCATAGTGTCAGGTTCGATTTCCGAGCCATTGCCTCGCAGCGATGCGCATAGTCAAGCAACTCTGATTGGACATGTCGCCTTGCTTCGCGCTAATATTGTCATTCATGTGGATTTTTCTATTGTATGGATAAAAATGGATTCCAATAAGGAAATAGAAGTGAGAAAATACTGCACCAGTATTTGCCAAAGGGAGTGAGAATCCGTTATGTATGATGCGGCGGGAACCTTGCACCATTTATCAAGCTGAAACATTTTAAACCTTGGACAATTTATTCAGCTGCAAATACACGTTTTTAAAAATAATGTATATTGATCCGCTATCAAATTCTCTGTCTCTATATTCGTTATCAAGATCATCCCCTTGGTTTACCCAGTAAAAAGACAAAAGAAAATAGAAAACTCAAACAAAAAATAATTAACTCAAATATTAACATAGCCTCTCAATAAGATTCTCGTTGCTTCAGTTGATCAACAAATTAAATAACCACTTATATTAAAGTTGATTTCGAGTGGATAGGTTACCATTATAGTATTTATTGCATAAAGTATAATGTCCATGCGTGCAGGCTACATATCGCACAGTATATTACATTTACAACGTCAGATTACGTCACTCGCTACTATTTCCGAGGCATTCTGTCACAGATTTAATTATTTATTGTTATACGCCGTAGTTTTTTATTGTGTTGTTTTATTTTTAATTGTGATTGGAAGAAAGTGACTTGTTTCATTTAATGAAAGAGATATTTCATCAATGTAGAAAGGAGATGGCAGTTTTTGGCATTGCTAATTTTGGAAAGGTACAGAATTCAAAGCTATTTAAAAAAAAAGCGCTTATTTTTATGTATTGATAGCCAGATTAACTTTATTATTGAGAATTGGGATTAAATCTCGTTAAATATGAGTAAGTTGAGCAGCCGGAAACAAGGCTTTTTGGACTTGTTATACTATATGACAGTGTTGTCATGGCAAACAAACAAACATGACTCTTTAGAAGATGACCACAGAGTACTTTTTGATAGACTAAGATGACACACAAAACTTCACAAGTCACATTCGCTCGCTCGCTACTATTTTGTGCTGGTGTGAATGTTTTGTGCGCCCAAAGTTTTACGTGGATTTTTACAACGACCTGGCTTGCTTTTGGATTTCGAAGACTCCTACCTTTCTGAAAGACTGTTGCTAGACTTGAACCTCGACGTTTCCTATATGCTTAGATTATTATTTTATTATTATTCTTATTGTTTATTATTATTCCTATTATATGCTTAGATTCCGATAAGTGAGTCTCTAGAGTCTCCTGAGTTTTCTGTGACTACTGAGTTTAATTAAAACTGACCGAGTATCTACACTTGAAACTGTAATTAGGTCTATGATCAGTGGGTAAATCATTGAACTAAACAAACTTCAACAAGTAGTTATTTATCATTTTTGAAGTCATTACAAAGCATAATTAGCAATATGCTATGCATACAATAAACATTTATGCGTTAAAATAGTAATAGAGGTAAAATAACCTGTTAAAGTACAAACATTAATGCACTTAACCTCACTTTTACAAAAATTAAGATTTCTCTTTAACCCCATTGTTATTATTTTTTATTTATTTTTTTAACAAAAGCTCATAGTATTCCCTATCAAACAATGCCCCTTTTATTTCTGTGGAAACTAAAAAAGTTTAATGCCAGCGTTCTATGAACTTCTGCCATTCTCCTTTCTGCGTTAGCGACAACTGTCGATTTTACACTGTCGATTTGTTTCATAATATTGTGGTACGAATTACGAACCCAGATGGAAACGACTGTGAATATACTTCTGACTCATGCTCATAACCACATAGTCAATAAAGCACCTATTGTTTTGTTTACCTATATTTCTATTTCTGGCTCACTAAGTATCTTGCTTTCTTCACCGCATTGTAGTCCTTGAACATTGATTTGCACCTCAGTCGGTATAGCGCAGTTTTTGTTCGTTGCTCCTTAATTTGTTTATGGGCATATACCATTATAGTACCAACGTTGTGATACTTGTGATATACTCGTGCGTGTAGTACAATTTTAACTTTCACACTGTCCCAGAACACAGGATGAGAATCATAGAATGACATGATGGTCATGTAAAGTAGAAAGATTCTTGTTGCGATAGCATAATTATGTATGTAGATGGGATACTGGCATCCTGTCAACTTTCATTACATTTTTAAAACAAACTATATTAGTACACATATCACAAATGCCTTAATTATGACGAAGCAAGTCGCGGGGGCATCCTATTTATACAAAATACATTATCAACAAAATAGTCGAGTAAAAAATAGCAATGACCAGTGCACGCGCAATGAATGACATTAATTATCCTGACCGTGTGTCCTGTGCCAAATTGGTTGATGTAGTTTTGTCAAAAATTTAGGTTAACTGGTTAACTCCACTCATTTGCTGATTGGGTCGTCTGGAAATAAACGGTAAACACCTATTAACGGATGCTGCGGCGTTTTTAATGGTAGAACAGTGTGTAGTAGTTTTGGCAAAAAAACATTCATCTGAATTATTTGGAACACAAGTAATATTCTTCTTCAGCGGTAACCACGTCGACTTGGTTGTAAGCCGCTTGATCGAGCTATTTCCTTCTGTCCAATACTATTCCTATTTAATGCTAGACCGACGTTATGGTCGTATTTTACTACATCTACAAGAATTTTACTACTGAAATGCTCTGCGTTCTCATCTTGTTTCATATATCATTAAAGAAACTGACATTGTTAGTTAAGAGTAGAACACTAAGATGTTTCGTTCATCAAATATCCAATATCCACTTATTTATTGACACTAACCATTAACTAAGTGAACAAAAGTCCACGAAAACACATTAAGTGTAAGGATTGATATCTCCTATTTACTTTGATGTTGTGAATTATGTCAATGTCGAAACGATGTGTTCTACGTTGGTTCACGCCCAGCTAATAGTGCTCGTTGAGTAGGCGCGGATAGAATATAGACTAAACAAGCCGCTAGTCTGTTTGTTAGTAATATTAGTGCTGCAGTGATATTGTGTCATATAATTTATTGGTGGAACATTAAGAAGATTTATTGAGTAGAAGCTTGTTTTTATGACTGTTAGGGATTGTCCTGTATCAGGCTTCTTTTCCTTTTCTTGTGTTTTGCTTCATACGTAATTTTGTTATGTGGGTTACTGCTCTGTCTGCCTAGGGCACCTTAGCCGGACGAACTTATGTACCGTCACTCATTAATTCGCTAAAAAATAAGTAGCAGCCCGAACTTTGGTAGTGTATCTAGTAAAAAAGTAAGATGTTTCTTGTTCCTTCGTCGCATTAATTTCGACCTAAATGGTGCAATGGTTTACGTCTGCTCCGTGTTGTGAATTTTATTCCCGCATCAGATTTTTTTTATGATCCTACAGAGTACAGATGTACATTCCGTGTGTGCATGTTTGTGTACGTGATTTGTGTTCGTAACGACTCCCACGAGTCACGACACGAGATAATCCTACTGTGGGCTATGTGAAGTGTTTATGTTGGTATTAATGGCACGGTTACTCAACCCTTAGGAGTTAGTAGGACGTATCTCGAGCAACAAACAAATAATTCATGACGTAAAATTAATTAGTAGAATAGACAACGAATTTACTATACACGAATTGTTGCCGTTTTTCTCTATACGAGATCCGTAGATTATCTATCTAGATAAAGGTTAATGCGAAAAGAAACAATTGGACTGTCATCAACATTCCATTCACAATGATTTCGCCAAGTGTCCATTGAAAATGCTTCATCCAAATCTAAGTACAGACTGTGTACTATTTCATTCTAAAATTTCAACCCATAAGAAGTACCTACCTTAGATTCTAATCTCAACCAATTTATTTCCAAAGAGTGCAAAACTCGAGACCTTCAAAAGTTGACACACCTGTTTCCTTGCTCAACATACGTTATTAACTGTAAAATAAATTCATAATTAACTCGGCCTGGCCTTGACCGACGCTAAAAGCGTGTGTAATCTGCTGAGCTTGGAAAAAACAAGCACGACTGTAGTTAGACCTAGTGCATATCGGCGGTGTTGGCGTGACTAGCACTCGTTTTGTTTGTAGCTTTATTTATACACTAGGGCACTCTGCTCATGTGAGTGATGTATGATGGCTAGCCATCGACGATGTGAGCACGCCAGCCTTGAGGTCCTTGTATACGGAAAAAGGTGGCACAGTTTGGAGAAGTAGCTTCAAAATGTGCCATGTCGTTGTCTATCATGGGTGCTAAAAGAAATGAAAAAAAAAAATGCGGTAATTGGCATATGGACAATAAACACCAAGAAAGAATAAAAAAGGCATGGAATAAGTTAAGAAGTAGCAGTTTTGTGAATTTTCATGACTAGTGTAAAAATCTAAATTGTCCAGTTTTGTAAAGCTCAGATTCCTCCGTACGAACCCGGAAACTCGCCATGCAGTGGCAGGTGAACAAAAAAGCGATCAACAACAGACAGGAAAAACATTTGAACAAATATTATCGTATACCTAGTCGTTCATTATTGAGATAAAACTCCGGCTCCGGTATTCAAGATTGAAGGTGGTGTAGCCTTGACTACTGCGATGTCATCAATACGTCACCTTGTGGCTGGGAGCTTCACAACAGGTTCTTCATTAGCGATGCATAGGTTAAAGATCGTGCTAATACTTTGTCATTTATGACACATCGAAGAATTTCATAGTGTCATGTTTTGAATAATATACAAACTATACACCAGTCTATATATAACATATCCGCAAGAGGAGGACATGATCATAGAAAGACCTTACATCTTGGATTGCTTTGCGATGATGGCTCATTTCGACTGCTCCTATATGAAGTCAGGTTTTGTACGTTTATATTCAGGTCCAAGTCTTTTTGTTTTGGGCAGATCCAAATGTAGACTATGTCAATTGAACCTATTCACTTTCACGCGTTGACCGTGGTTTTAGCGTCCGAAGCCATGGCCAGAGACCGAAAGTGTCAGAGTAGAATCAGTACCAGTTGTGCTTTGTATTTATGCTCAAAATAACTCCATAAATGCTTCAGTGTCCAGTTTTTCATAAAATTCCAGTCCTTTAGTTGCGGATCGTTGTTGATCTGTCAGACCATTTGAGTGAGTATACAAAGACAAGTATTTTCCTTCATACAGCATTCATATGTAAAACGAAGATTAAAACGTTATTTTTGTGCTCTCGGGTCAAAGCTGAAATGTTTGAAACAATCCTGACTAGTGTTGTTCCTGACATTTCGTTTGCTACCCTTCCCTCGTCCAACTCTCGGACCGTATTTTTATTTAACAAAATAACTTTATAAAGTATTTATACGGTAAAGGGAGAGTAAGAAGAGAGAGACAGCCAGTTTAGTGGCTGCCACTGTGACAAATTATTCTTGTCTCGTTTAGCCCTACAAGACAGCTGCAAAACCAACCATTTCAAAGGGATGTCTGAAATTGTCCACTGTCACTGTTCAGTTTGAAAGACACAAAGGCAACATTCCTTTTTGGTAAAACTTAATAGCTAAGAGATACCTTCAAGTAACCCGTGAATACAAACAATGTGTCCCACGAGAATTAACTTAGCTTTGAGCAGCTATTTATATTCAAAACACTGCAAGTGCAAATCCAATTCAACAAATGCCATGTTTTCTTGCCCGACTTAATCGTTTTGTCACAAATAATCCCCAGCTGGCCTTGCAGCTAGTTAAGACTGACGTTACAGTAACTGCCGTTATAACCGGCGACTATGTAACAAATGGCTGCGCAGGCGCACAGTATAACGCTGAAAGGGAAATTAACATTGATTGAAAAAGGCGTTGGTTGAGTGCGGTAATAGATAAAACCTGTTCTGTTTGAACCTGTGTTTCCTTTCTTAACGATTCTGTTTCTGTACAAAGAAGCAAAATTTCTTTATCTTTCTAAATCTCTAAATTTTCATTCTCATTAAAAAGCGTATCTCGTCGTCCATACACGAAACTCTTATCATGAGAAGTTTGGTTATTGCGATGATTTACTTCACTGTCGACGGTTTCACCTTTGACTGACCTGTTGCTATCTTTAACATTATACTGCTAAGTATATTTATCGGATGTTTTATATGAGGCTCTACTTTTTGGACATTCTATTTTTATTTTCTTAATAACTATTTCTTCATAATTTCCCAGAGACTGTTCACAATTTCTTAAAACATTATATAAAAGTTAAATCCGCCTATCGATCATAAATATAATGTTAGCACAAGTTTTGACATTTAAAATATTCTTTATTCAAACCCAATGAGTAAGCAACTAAGCACCCTCATCAGCACTTCACATTTCTCTGCCTTATCATCTACGACATAAGGATGAGAATCATTTGTGTTTTCAACTAGTTTTAATACAAGAATCGCACAGATCGTGGTAGGTTTTTGTGTAATTTAATCGAAATGTATTCGCATATCAATTGGGTTGCGTCACAGTTGTCGCGAGCAGTCCGCGGTCCTTGAACAATCTTATATTGTTCCCTCTAACTTCACTACCGAAGATAAGTCTGCTTTATTAACATAATATCTTTTCGTACTTTATTATATTCTTTTCAATTATTTCATTCTCTTTTCTTTTTTTCCGTCTATATTTCTTTCAGTAATGTAGTCCATGTCAATGATCATTACCTAAAACTTGTTGTAGACCGGAAAATTACCGGAGTGTGCGATTCTTTACACCTCAAATTTTTTTCTCAGTGTTTGAAAATTATACAAAGAATACTGCCAATGTACTTTAATACTAATAGCACAGAATAAGTAGGTATAAGTAAAACATTATTAACATTTCCGTTTTTACTCGTGTTACTTGAAAAGCCACTTTGGATTTTGATGTAACATTAACCTAATTAGGCATACAAAAGAATACAGAATATGTTGGTGCTTTAACCGTTCTTCATTTAAAGTATTATGTAGGTAAGTGAAGCTAAGGCAAACTATGTAATGTTTACGGAACATTTGATTCCAATACATGACACATGTAGTTGCGTCATCATTACATTAAACCAACACGGGCGTGAGAATTACCGAAGCGTCGACCGACATCAATTAAACATTACAGAAAAACATTTAGGTATAACCTATTCTGTACATTAATTGGACACGAACCAACGCGAACGCGTCAAAAGCTTTTTGATTGACTCGTGTAAGAAACTGCTCCGATTCCAATTAATATGATCCAATTCGATTCTGTATCGTAAAGTTGATCCAGAACACGCAATACTCCGGCGATATGCTACTCAACCATATCAGTTTATTTCGAATACCCAAATTCACTTCAGAAATTGTAATTTTACGACATGAAAGACATATCGTTGACACATCCGTGGTCTATAAAATTAAGATTTATTCGTAAGTGATCGTCACAATTCGGATTTGATACGATCGATCCAATGCGGCTAAGTGTGAGACCCATCTCCAGAAATCACCGCATTATTACTCCGATTCGTACAAGTGTTTCCTTCGACGTAACTGTGCTTCAAAGTAAGTCAGCCATTAAGTAGATGGCTGCGGACTTAAGTCATTACGGGCTCCAATAGGGATTACGGGATTTCAGACATCTTTATCAAGCTCTGTGGTATTTAAGAGGTAGAAAGGAATGTGTCGAATGTGACCCTAGGAACGGAACGTTTATGTTTCGAATATTTCTGACCAGCCAGTGTTTCAAAGTCGACCTATCTGGATGACATACCTACATAGTTCAGCAGTCCGGTAATTTGCTAAGTAAAATATGGCTTCTACCAGACCAAAATTCTAATAAGAAATATAAATATTTACAATGCTATGCTCATAGTGTACCTGTGGTTTATCTCGCGTGCAAATCGTAAGAGTGATTGAGGAAAAAGGTTGCAAATATTTGCATTGGGCCGCCCGACAGTCCCTGCATTCTTTCTGGGAATTCAAAAGGTTTACTAACTCATCTGTTACTTAATTTCCAGTTATTGTTACGAATGATGTGGTTAATTAAAAATATACTTTGTGCCTCTAGCATAGGTATCTTTAGTTAAACAATTTAATTTTTAAAATAGGCCGGGAATATGAGTATATTTTCAACAATTTCCTTAACCTAAAACACGACAAGTTTCCCAAATATGTAACTTCATCACTCAACCGACATGAGGCGCTCATCCAATTTGTATAATCCGTTTGAACCCTCTCTTACGACACCACGAATAACGAAGATGAGCTCCGACTCACATGACTCTAACGAAGGCGCATTACGAAACTTATTTCAGTAAGTAGTAGTGCAGAAATGTAATATGCGAAGTCCAATCTAAATCCTGCAATCTTCCAATGAAGAGTCAAAGCGAGGTGTACCTAACCCTGATGTCACCGTTGCCAAAATAAAATTGAATACATACCTGCTAACTGCAGTAGCAAACGTTTTAAATGTTTAATAGTTTGCTGAGAGAGGCTAGTGTTAATTTCGTCATTTGCAAATGGCGAAATAATTTGATTTTTAATTCGACTGAAGTGGCTTTGACTTAATAGTTAACAGTATGTTATTTAATCATGATTTTAAACGTCGGCGTCAATTAGTGGGACACTATTGATATTACCTAATGTCATCGCTTCTTTCCATAAACATGACAGTCAGGAAATAAATCAAATTAAACTTATTTTAATTAATTATGTTATTGGGGATAAAAGGCCAAGAGTTAAAAACATGGGCATTAGCAATGTTCTGTTGAATAATTATCATATTTATCAATATATTGTATAATGCGACTGTCATCTCATTACCAGTTCCGTTCGTCTAGTGACCAGTAATCATAGCAGAAACAAATAACTTGTTCCACTTCATTGCTTTATTGTAAGTTGTAATATCACAAAGATTGATGCACATCTCACACTGTGCCTCACAATTATCGTTAACTACATAACTACAACAGGTTTTTCTTGTTCCACTTCATTGCTTTATTGTAAGTTGTAATATCACAAAGATTGATGCACATCTCACACTGTGCCTCACAATTATCGTTAACTACATAACTACAACAGGTTTTTCTATCAGTCCTCGCCTGTAATGACATTAGAACTCGTTCGAACAATAAAGGTTAATTACAAATTAATGTTGCCTCCTGAACTCGACGATATGTTTGTTCCATTGTTCAGTCGTCGTAAAAACTAGATGGTTTACGTATACAAGCATTTTTAATACTATTATTCAGGTTCCTTTGTATAATGTAGGCTACAGAGCCATCAGTGTTACATAAAAGCGACATTGGATCTGATATCTTTTGTCATGCTTGGTTGGAATGAAAATGTAATCATGCATGACAATAAGGGATTATCCTCGGCCCTATATTGAACGGTGCTGGACGATTCTGGCCTTAAATAGGAGGTAAAAGGGTTGTAGTGACCACAGGCAGAATAAATTGTACCGGAAGCTTATCACCCAAAGGACGAACACTATCACTGACTCAGGATTAGGAGAAGAAATTTTTTGAGAAGATTGGAAATGTAAAACTAATGAGATCTTTCCATTTTGTATTCCCTTTGGTTTTAGAGTTTCATATCTTTTTTTCACATTCCGTTCGGATGTTTCTGGTTCAATAGGAATTAATGAAAACTGGGTATTTTAAACGTAGGTAGGTAGTTCTATAAATAATTTGTATTGTTTTCAGGTATGTAAAAGCAGGGATGAATTATGGTATTTGTACATACAGTATTGTCGAACAACTGTATGGGGAAAATGGTATAACCACGAAAATAATTTTCCTCTTTCCTTCAAATGGTTCTTTTTCTTTTTTTAGTTTAGCTAATATGTACATAAAAGGCCCATATCTTACAAAAAGTTATAAGTAGTTTGTGGCCAAGTTTTTTTCAAGCTTCGGCGGGATAACAGCTAGATGGGAAACTCTAAACTTTGACATCTTGTATTTTTATTCATAGAAAATGATTTGAGCAAAATTTATTTTATAAACTTATAATAATATTAACTGGTTCAAATAAATAAACGGTAAAAATATATGACAAGCGTTGTATAAACATTTATTTTTATGTGATCGTCGTCGCTCACGCCAATGTTACGTTAGAACGTTTTACTATGAATAAATGCACTCTAATACCTACAGATAAACTATCTATATCTACTATAAATCCTATTTATTTTAATGACAGTCGTCCGGTGGTGACAAATTACGATGATGAGGTTCACAATGTCTTAGAAGACAACATTTAATCACTTGTTGGTCACTCTGTGTAAATGTCTCCGGCTTCCTTGATCATCATTTTGTTCACACTATCTCAGAACCAGGGTTTCAGCGCTGAAACCCTGGTTCTGAGGTAGTGTAATATTAATTATTTATTATTGTGTGTAATATTTGTGACATTTATCTGTCAAACAGACAGATAAATGTCACAAATATTACAACATTCTAACTTTCAGTGTGTGACACTAATAAACATATTTAAATTGGTATTTACCGAATCACCTTGACCGACCACATTCAAATGAGCCGTAAAAAAAACTAAAATGTTCAAAGCTTGTGCGACTGTGAGTGTGTTCGTCATTCGTCAACGGACTTGTCATTCGCACGTCGAAGAAATATTAGAATATAGAACTGCAAGTTGGCTGCTGGCTTACTTCTCGAGACCTTGACCCAAAAATAACAAAACATTCGTCTTGACACCGTGACATCGAAGTCTAGAATACTTTTTGTTCACGAATGTATGACAGCTATTGTTCTGCTGCGAAGATCACTTTCAGTTTTACCTACTAGGCGCGCATGAAGCCGGGGCGGTTATGAAACAACGTCAGCGTAACGCGAACCAATCCGTCACATATTCATGATATTTTTCAGCTGTATGTACCAAATATTTGCTCCCGATACAGCAATTAATTCGGATTCGTTGCCTTGATCTATTTTTGTAAGCATAGTAAATAATGAATAAGGGATCGTTTCTCATATAATTGAGTTATACAGTATTCTGCTTTCCAGTCGATTGCACATAGACCGAATACTTTTAAAAAGGTTTAGTGTATACGAAATCGAGGATTTTATAACACTATCAGCGTGCTATGTGCTGCCATCTGTTAACTGACTTAGAAATAATAGAACTTAACAAGTTTCTTACATAAAGCAGGAAATATTAACATAACCAGCTCCCTCAAAAAATAAAATGTTATAAATATTATACAAAACGAAAATTCGTCGGTAAAATACTAGTTCAAAGCTACGACGTTTGACATTGCTCACGGTAACTATGAAAATAAAAAATGTTCTGAATATGTGAATAGCTGACCTAAATAATATATGAGCGTTACAAATGATTTATAGCAATCCACTTGATATTCGAGTGTTTCGTAACGGAGTGTGTAAACACGTGGAATATCTTCGCGAAGTACTACAATAACTCAATAGCCTGTATAATTGGATAATAGTGATAATCTTTCTTTATGAGCGCGGCCTTGCGCCACAGTAGACAGATTCATATTTATACTGTGCTTGCGCTGACCGTGCCGGCAACCCGGCCGAGTGCGATGACAACGCCGCGCGCGCACTGCGCGATGCAACTACACAACATTACAATTTAGCAGAACTGCACCAAACAAATGTTTGCGCCAAATGCGGCGAGAGATTTTAATACTGCTCACATTTGTGCCAACGCATTACCAACCTACCTATTTCTAACACGGTACAGTTTTTTGGCCCACTGTTCTCAATTATCATAGCATTGGACTAATACCAAGCGATAATGACATGTTTTAAACGATAATAGGCTTTAAAGTTTTATTGATAAGATTTAAAATTGTTTGTGTTAGCTACCAATGCTTCCAAGGTCAAGGGAGTTACTCAATAAGACCGGTTGTGTATGACACTGTCTGTTCGTTGCATAATTTCCCGCGGTTTGTGTTCACGACGCCAAAGATGTCTCAAAATACTCGTTTTAATATTTCTTCCATTTTACGTACCTATCAATAAAACGTTTTTTATGCGAGAATTCTTTTAGTTTTCCTATTCGAATGTATCGGATTTGACGCTAGCCGCAAGTTATGCTAAAGTCGAGGTTTATCTGCAGGTAAATAAATATGTAGATATGTTAATGAGTAACTGTGTTTGACAAGTACCAAAACGTAGTAAAAAAAGTATTTGTAATGCAGCACAGTAGCTGATGCCTCATAGCAAACGGCCTTGGATACAACAGTTATTATTTTATGGCGTCAGTCGATAACATGGAACTTTGTTCTTATCGATTAAGAATCTAGGTACTAGTCTCCTACTTTAGCTCTGTAGCTCCTAAAAGTGTTTAGCACTTTGGAAATTTTTCGCCATCCACTTCTGCAGCTCGTTATTATGCCAAAACAAAATGTGTCTAGCAGTAAGCCGTTCCAGAAGATTTTACCGAAAGTGATCTCACTTCCGTCTGAATCTTAGGAGTCTACCGTATCCAAACCGTACAGTGAGCAAGCCCTGGGCTTCGAAAAATAGAATATGTTGACGAAAGCTTACAGAAAATTATTTAGACAAACATTTTCAACAAATCGTAAAATGACACGTTACTACCATTAATAATAGACGACGTGTCCAACAATGTGATTTACACAACGTGCCGATTAGACTCTTGCAGAGGGCAGGCGCAGTCCATGCCTATTAGTGCATGTTTATGTCCTGGTGATAAATAATGGAGGAGATTCTAACCCAACTGGAAGTTAAGGGCCATATCTATAAGGAAATATAAAACTCATCGAGGGCAGGATTAGTATTATTCCAAAGTCGAGAACATTATGCCTCCATCAAGGCGCTCGAAACAGGAAAATATAAATGTTAATTTGGCTGTATTTTGGAGTTTATAGACGCTATCGAGGCAATTAACTAATTCCAGCAACATTCGCTAATAATAATCTAAGCTAACAATACCTAAGATATGACTTTATGGTTATTATTATATTCTCTAAATGTCATGAGACTTTGGAGTCGCATCTCGGAATGGGCAAAATTTGGTCAAGTAATTTAACATTTCGAAGCTACAAACAAAAAGTCCATTAAATGTAATGATTCAATCAAATTTTATTCTTTAAACGACAGAAAATTGCAGTAAATTGGTCAAATTAAATTGCAACAAGCTCCGTCATTGATATTCTAAGCAAGTTGTAGTAATAGAAACACGCGTTTACACGGCAGGTGTAACGTAAGCGTTGCATCATCAAAAGGAACAAATTAGCTCATCACCCAGAAATATTGAGAAACACGCCTGTAATGTTACTTGTATTGCAATGTGGCTGATACGATTCATTAATCAGCTACATTCATGAAACCATTTGATAATTCCTTTGTTGAGGAAATACCAAAATAGCGTAAAGGAAATGAAATGTTTGCATGAGTTCCCACTCTTTTAGGCATGTAATAATCACTTGGACGACTCTGAAGATCGCTAAACATTCTTAAACAAAGAATAAGTATTAAACTCAAAAGCATTTATCTCTATCATTAATTCACAGGGCAACATTAGTTACAATCATCATTAATCTTCCATCGAACTTAGCAAAATGAAGTCTTGATAAAATCACAATAAAACTTTGGCACAAATAACGCGTGACGGTGGCCTATTTCATTTGGGCACAAAGCTGGCCTGCAAGGCCGCGCGATCAATAATGCCAAAACACCGGGTGCCGTTCCCCATAACCCTCCAGCGCTGATAGGTGGCCTCTAAACCTTGATTAGCTTGGACCTCCACAAAAGGGATTTAGAAAATTGGAATCTGAACTATAATTGTACGACTTGGAGCTTCCTGAAGCAATTGATAATATGTATTTTATTTAAGTCACATTTTCCCTTTTAGGGTTCAGTATAATTCCGAATGGAAATAGATTCGTTTTCATCTGAGGCGTTTCGCGATTTATATTCGGAACAAAGAAAAGGCGGTGATAGCCCTGCAGCCGTCAATAATAAATTTTGTTTACTTCATTTAACTTTAACTCGTTAGGATAATTAGCAAATACATTTAGAACTACGGATAAATACTAAACGTTAAAAGATTTAATTAAAAATGCTTCTTCAATAAAATAAATTACATCACATCAACATTCCTTTAAATTAATGTCAAAATGTCCTCTTTGCAACTGAAGTATACCGTTTTAATGGGCTCATCATATATAACTCAGTGCACCACCCCGGTACCGCACCGAGCCGTATCTCGATAATCTGCCAGATTCTGGCCAGCGTTTGATCGCTATTCGTCATTTTTGGGACTATTTATAAATTGGAGGTAAGTGCTCTATTTGTGGAAAGCGCAGTTTCATAAACGTCCATGAAATGATCGTTTAAAGATTCTTATGGGTGTGCAAATGTGTCTTCCATACGGGATACACTTCAAAGACTGGAATTTGACTGGTGGTAGAAAAATGCATTTTAATTAACCGAAATGTATTCCTAACCTGCTGAATGCAGTTTGGAATTCAAGGGAAGTTCTGAATACTTGCTGCATACTCTGAAAGCTTCTCAGTTGACTTTAAATTATTTTGAATTCAAGATTGAAACATAAATTGATTAAAAATCAAGCGGAACATATTCAGAAGATTTGTATAATCAAATATATGCCTTCATAGAATTAATATTTAAAACTGATCTCGTAATTAAGTATTTGCAGCTTTCGCTTGGATTCAAATGAATGGTATATTCTCATCGCATTCATCAACATTACGTTATTTATTACAAGAGTGCTTCACTTTTTCCGGTAGTTTAACAGAGTTTTTCTGTTTAAATGCGAATATACGTTAACTAAATAAAAAACGTGGGTTGGGTGGGAATGTCTTTAAATTTTAGAACTAAACTTATTGCGTTTGGTAGGGTGTATGAATGTTTGAAATCCTTACGGACCCTTGAGATAAAACAATATATTCTTAGGCGGATAAATTAACGCTTATCTTTCCTTACAGCCCTTTGCGAACAGAAGGACCAGAAAACAACCGGTTCTTTTATTCCACTTCCCAGGAGCATTAACAAAAACAATCCTTAGATAACAAACAATACGATTCTGTTTATGCGGCTTTTCGTAAACCTGTACTAAACAAAGCATTTGAACGTGGTCTTGTTGGAACAGCAATTTCTGTATCTCTTATTTCTTAATGGACTTCAATAACCTGGTTTTTTTTGTATCTTGCCAACAGGCACAACAGAGAGAGCATGCCTCATCACCGGGTCCGTCGATGGCATCATGGTGGTCCTGGACTTCATCATGGACAAGATCAAGGAGAAGCCAGAGCTAGTCAAACCCTTCCCAGAAGGCGTCGACACGAAGATGCCTCAGGATAGGGATAAGCAGGTATGACTTAACACTTTTACTGTAGAAAATTTTAGAAGGCGAATACGGGGTGGGGGTATGTTGTAATAAATCGATACTAAATTGTAACGCAGCTTCAAGCTACGAGGAAATACCGACAGGAAAGTACTAAAAGGAAACGTGCGACATTCAGCATCTTACGATTGTGAAGAGATCAAACTCCGGCAAACTTTTACAGTAAGTGTTTGCTTGTGTGCGTGCTTCCCCAGCAAAACTTTACTAGGTTGAGAAAAACATAATATGGGAAACTGTTTTAGACATTTCGGAACCGGCAGCCTTTTACATAACGACGCCAAGCAGACATTTTTACAAAAAAAACATTAAGGGTCACGGGTATTCTAATGTACGGATACGACCTTTTTACCGTACATAAATTAGCCAGCTTCCGTCCTGTTTTTCGACTTAGATAACCCCCGAACCATATTTGATAATGTCTCGACACGTAAGCAAAAAATGGGGTATCTATCTCTTCGGTCTTCAATCATCGCATTACGCCCGTCATGACGTCCGCATACGGGAACGGGAGTGGCGCATAAATAAAATTGTACGTTGTAGCAACGGCACGGTACGAAACCGAGACAAATGGCAGCCATTTAGACGAAACCCCTAAATAAGTGTAATGTTCGGCTCGTCTCGTGTATCGTGCCATTATTTGATACGGATTTTAGATTTAGGAAGTGTGGAATATGCGGGTGGCTCCGATTTTATTCGTCTGTTTTTTTTTATAGAATAAATTATCCCTGTAAAGCTTCAATTTTATATATGAACTCCTAGCAGTACAGTTTATTCGCAAATACCTACACCATTACCCCCTCCGAATTTTAACGGCTCCTAATTTTGCTTTAGTACTGCATAAAATTCATCATACAATGTAAAGAGTTATAAACATATTGTATTACACCGAAACATAAAGTACACAGCGTAAAAAACAGCCGAACAATTGTACCGAAATGTAACAATTATGTACTTATACCCATTCCCGAGTACTGCGCCTTGAATGCTCGCGCCGCGCTGTGCCAAAACTGTTATATTTACATATTTGTTCAGCCTCTTCGTTACATGGTTGTGTATACTATGTGAAGCGTACTATGTATGTCAGGGTGGTAGGTCCGAGCCAGAAATTCAGTTTCGTAGAAGTCTTTGTGCTACTGCGGGTAGGTGCGTTCTAGAGTTAGATTTCGATGACTTTAGAATTCTGATAGTTCTTCCAACTTTCGTCTGGATTCCTACATGTTGATACATATAAGAATAAGATTACTCCATAAACCATGAAGTAGAGATTGGCAAAACTGTAGTTGTTGATAGACTAATCATTTGTTTTAATATGGTGATTCGGATTATGGGAATCTTCCTCTATAATCGTTCACATAAAGTCCATATTCAGCAGTCGAGTCAATTCTCTTTTCATTACCGCTAATTAACTTCTTAACAACTAGTACATAAGCATCTTCACTAAAACAATATTCTTTGCTATTCAGCTAAAAACTGCCACTATAAACAATTTGTTTCAAGTGAAACAGTTCATTCATTGTGGGGAAACTTCCTCGGAACCGTTTAAGCCAGTGGTGCTCAACTTACAGGGCAGCCCGGCTTGTCTGTGTGGCAAGCCCAGCCTTTCACTCTTGAAATTTAAAGTCATTAACACTACCTACTATCAGTTGAGAGGGTGCTTCTTCTGCAAGTTTAATACTATAAACTATTATTGCACGACTCACAATGCGAAGCATTAGAGAGAGCTTTACGATTAAAAAAAAATTTTGCCTCCTGTCTTCAACTGTTTATATTGTTATACTCCTGCTAGTACACAGAACCTACTTATTTTGTATACCATTGTATAGATAATTTAATTGAGATCAATTCTGTAATTTTCAAAAATTGATTTAATGCAGTAGAAACGAAAAAAAAACATCAACATATTTATAAATAAAACCTGAAAACATTGTAGCTTGCGAAAAAACAATTAAATTAGTCAAATGTATTTTTAATAGATACGTTTCATTCAAAGGTGAAACCCTATTGAAAATGGCTCTTTTATTTAGTTTGATTGTAATTAATAAAAAACTAACTAATATAATATCTATATCTATGGTTTTTTATACGATCAAATAAACTGAGACGTACTTTTGGATTTTCCAAATTTTGTAAGTATCTTTTGAAAGCAAATTCTGCGAGGAGAATTCAGAAGAGGTCAAGCTGGCTTTAGAACAGTCAATTAAAATAAAAAGATGTACAAAACAAATTCTAACATGTGTATGAAATGGAACATCAAGCGTACATTTGGAAATTGAGAAAAAGAAAATCCTTTTTACGCCCTACTTTTCATATAAGTTTTATGTGCGCCAACAAAAAAAGTTGAATGTTTTGGTTATCGATGAGACTGTGGTCTACATTCCAAGAACACGATATCGATTAACTCATCATAATAGACGCCTATTAAAAATTAAAACAATTTTTCTTCACGTTGTTTCTCGCGATGCGATCGATGGTGTGAACGATTTTAAACGGTATCAACACTGGCATATTAAATTAGCGCCGACCGAGGGCGCGCCACGTGCTCAGAACACGTGCCCGGCTTACTGATCACAATGATCAATAAATCATAATTGTGAAACATTGTTTTATAAACGTTTTTTTATAGAAATTGTTTTTGCGGTGTATGTATATAGAACCTTCTCTTGCGAACGTGCACGCCATTAATAAAGGATGTAATACCGAAATAATTGGTAATATGTATGTATTTGTTTTTGTAATGCGACAGTCACGTAAAATATTAAAATCGTACAGTCGCCGTCAGATATATTGTAGCAGACAAGGTGACCAAATACTTCTGAACATTTTAAAATGTCAATAAGTTCCATACACTACAAGTTGCCTTTAATATCTGAACATTCATTACTTCATTAATATCTGAGCAGATGCTAGTCAATAATTTCTATACAAACAACTAACCAAAAATACAAACACTGAGCTTACCTAATTCGTTAAGGTTTGCGATCTCTGATCTAGGTCGACTCGATGCGAGCGCTACCAAACATTCGGATAGTGTGGTCCGATGGCTGGTTACTTTCAATTAACGTGCGGCCGAAACAAAGGCTGGTCGAAACTGACACCGAATATCTGTAATGTCGTGACCGACATTTTCATTGATGCAAACCGAAAATACAGCCGAAATTCAATATTCCTTACATTTCAATTTGACACTTTTGATACTATTATCCTTTTATAGCTGCACAAGGGTCTTTTGGCGCGTGACGTGAAATCGGAACTAACACCGCCATCTTGTTTTTAGGGTTCCGTACCCAAAGGGTGCCAACGGAACCGTATTACTAAGCCTCCGCTGTCTGTCTGTCCGTCCTATCAGCGGGCTGTATCTCATGAACCGTAATAGCTGGTAGTCAGTTGACATTTTCACAGAGTGTATTTCTATTGCCGCTATAACAACAAATAATATCAATGGGGGTCTCCATACAAGAAACGTGGTTTTTGTTTGGCGATTTTTACCTTGTGGTACGGAACCATTCATGCGCGAATCCGACTCGCACTACGCCGGTTCGTTTACTACATATCACAAAACAATTTCACAAAATATGCTTACCAACAGCCCCCTGTCAACGTCATTCGAGCGCCAAAAAATCCTCAAGTATATACATAGTTGTAGAGAGAATATTCTCCTAGTAGTAGATATCAAGCAAAATAAACAATGTTTTAAAGTTGGGTAGTACAGACTACAGATACAGAAACAGCATTAATGTCATGTGCCGAACATAAAATGAGTTTATGTTAGTGCAGCTTATCAACACAGCCGGCACTGTTGCATTAGATAAAATTAACAGTCGCCTTTTTACTACACATTGTGTGCTTGATCAATTTATTTACGGACTTTTGTAGGACTGCATCAACTCTTAACTGTCGCTATACCAGAATCAGTAGTGGACCTGGACCCCCACCCCCTACACCCCTCGCCCTATTACATGGGACACATAACTAGCGGAATATGGGTGAACTATAGATGCACCTCTGCACCCTTCGAGGAATACAGGCCTGATGTTATGTTATGCAGCTCTATCACGCTCGACTCGCTGTCACAAGTATTCAGTCTATCCGACCTTTCGTTTTCTGAGTCATTATTTTTTTCAACTGATACTGTTCTACTACTGCCGCATTGTTCGCTTCCATAGTCCTCCACATTGTCTGTGTTATCTTTTCTACAAATTTCTCATGAACACATCTACGTAGTCGCGTTAGTTTTTCTTAGCACTTTATTACACCCGTGACGTGTGCGATCTTCTTAAATCGGACGATTTGTTGGCTCCATGCGCCTTTCCGAAAATCTTTGCATGGAACTGTTCTGCCTAAATCACCTTTTTAGTAATAGGTGATTTAGGTAAGGAATACTATGGCGCGGCAGTCGAGATGAAAATATAAAAGTCAGCATAATAATATGTCTGTACGTTTCAATTTCTACATAATTGGTAATTTTTATGTTGCCTTAAAGGGAAGGCATCAGTTTACGCTACGGAGCGGTAGCTATTCCAACGAAAGGGAAAAGCCTTTCGGATACGCGCTAGCTCCAATATAATAATATCGTATTGTATCGGTAAGGTAACGACGGAAAACGACGAGGGAAATTTTATTTGAACGAGGTTAGGTTGAGAGCTATATCAACACTTTATTTTAAGTAGTAATAATATTTCTCATCTTCGAAAACTGTTCCACTTTTACGTAAAATAACAGATTCAGTGGAGTTGTAATCAGTGAACACATAACCGTTAATGTTTTTGTTCCATTTAGCGCTCGTCAGTGATAGAGCCAATGGAAAGTGATTACGCGCAGTAATTTGATGTGAGAACATTATCCTGTGTTTGCAGCAGGTTAGCTAAATGAAAATCAAATTGTGATTGTAAGCAGAAACCGTTAGGCCTCCATATCAGACGATTTGCATGCAAATGGTCGCCCGCAGTTAAGGGCCAACTTTGTATTCATAGAGAAGAGTATTTTTCTTTATTTCTTGAGATAGACCACTTTGTGTGCTGGACGGTTTCAGAAGAATGTGATGCCGCGTCCGCCAATCAGTATAAATATATGGTTTCATTCTTTAGTGTTACTGTCCCGATAATTTTCGGCTAGCCGCAGAAAAGGGAAAAGTTGGTTTACAAAGGCTTCACTATGAAACGAATACCTATCGAATGACCTTTAAAGACTTCCCTGGAAACGGAATTTCAGTGCGCAGTTGGGCACGTGGTACAGACAGGTCAGCTGCGACAGGCTTTGCGTTAAGCTTCAGAATATTTTAGTTTCAATCTCGGAAATGGGTGGACAGCTTTTAGAGTTAGATCATAATGCTAAATATGGCCCGCATAATATAACACTCCAAAGCTTTGTTCATAGAACTACTAACTATTTTGCCGTAATCTAACGCTTGGCATGCATGCTGGAGATCTCAGTATGTTGTAACTGACGCACATCTGCTTCCAACCTTGTTCCATCGACCGTTTGGTACAGGTAAACATTGTCAGCTCATCATTTCTGTACTGAGGCTCCCTGCATATACATCCACCATTCGATTGTTTAGATTGCATTTCGAGTGATGACTGCTTCTATGTTCAAACAAAATTGATCAACCGTCGCCCAACTGTACACAACACTATCTTTTGTATTTCTTTAAATTAACACCGGCAAAAACAATTTGCCCTAGAAGCATCTAACTTAGCCATTTTCTTGACTCCAGACCTTTCATGCCAGATATTTTAACACAAACTTATTCTATTATTCAGTGTAATCTGTGAAATACCTGCAAAGTTTGAACACTTGGAGGGTGTATAGAGGTCAGAGTTCACCTCAATATAACAATTTGGAAGCATCGCGTGAAAACACTTTCGCGGACGGAATCACATCCATCACGAGTGATTTATTATTACTGTTGTTATATTGTCGTTATTATCAGGGTGGAGGTGAGAGAATTTCGTTCATTTTGATCGTCATGGGAAAATTACGCTTTCAAAGTTAACCTTTGAAAGCGTGTTGTGGCAAAACTTTGGCAGCAGGGCGTTGCCCATTACTGCGATCGTTATCGGCATGTATTAACCCATCTTTGTTCCCAGCTAACAAGAGTTGATTTTTATGATCTTGTTTCACAATAAAAAATAATCTTATCTTTTTGTTACAAAAGGGAGCAAACAAAATCCGCTCATTTAATTCTTCGACAACCTTTCCCTATTTTCAGTAGAGTAGAGCTACTTAATGATAATGTAAATAGAACGTTACGTGTTATCTATATTAGCTTATCACTGGTGTACATAACTGTGCTCTTTATATAACGAAAATGTATGGATGTATCTAACTGCTAATCAATACTACCCACTTGATACTTATGAGCGTGGAATTTAGAAAGGGACAGATATACTATCAAAGGTTAAAAGTAGGGTAAAATTGGGGGACCTGTATCAAGGAAATCCAGGTCACCCCAATTTTAGATTTGAATAATCAATTTATAATATTTTTTTACTTTTTGTGGTTGGTTTGTGGTTGGTATCGTGAAAAAAGAAACAAAGTATGCTGTCAACTAAGTAACACATTTTATTATCATTATTCATAAAAAGCATGAGAAGAATAAATAATCGATTACAAAACATTTGATTTCTTGATCCACTGTTGACATTTCATCATAGACATTTTCCATAATTGCATAGGCTTCAGACATTGATTTCGGTTGGGCGAGCTTGAATCGTTTTCTAAAGAAATTAATACGGTTCTCATAGTAACCCTTTACCCTAGTTAAGTGACGTAAACGTGAATCAAGGCAATTCAGTAAATGATTCAGACACCACCACTCTTCACAACAGATGACGATCGATTTGGTTCCAATGTCAATTGTGACGAATTTTTTGCTTCCTTCTTCATGTTCAGGCAGGTTTATATACTTGATCACTTGTCGTTCTCGTTGCGGCTGCTGCTTTGGTAAAGGAATTGAACCAGATGTGAAGAATCCTGATATGTCAGAGGCGTTTTCCATAAATATCATGCCCCACTCGTCTTTACTTAATGTTATCCTATTAGCAATATCAATGCACTCTTCCAGTAATCCATTGATTTGATTTGATGGCTTCAAATATGTTTTAATATATGGAATCGTGGAGCTGGAAACTTGATACATATACTTGCAAAGTTCAAAATGCAAGAGTGGAATCGATGGAGTATATGATGGTTGTATAAACTGATACATGTTGTCGCTATAAGTGTTGATGATTAACTGCTCTATCAACTACACTGACTGCTCTTTTCATTCACATGAAACGACTTCTAATGAGGATTTTTCAGGACCAGGATGTGCGTTGCCAACTCGAGCAAATGTAAGGAACTCATTGTGACAACTCTTGAGTGTAAGATATTGCATATTTTCAAAGGTGGAATTTGCTGAGTTTTGCTCTGTGTTGTTTGTATTATCCTGAAGTTTTGATGAACTGGTGTTAATTATTTTCTGGTCAGCTATGTCTTGACTAAATAGAATCTCACCACTAGCATTCTTGAAAATAAGTTTAGAAATGCCCTCCAAATCAAATTTCGATGAATGGAGCATAATGTGAATAATATTAATTTATTCTCTCATGATGAAGCAAGCGTTGATTAAGATCGAACCATCACACTACAATGCTAAAAGTTTAATGCTGTGATGGAGATATGCGTATTTAATTATATACTCCTTTCCTTTCACAGCGTTCAAATAAAAACACTCAGGATAATGTATAGCATGTTGCATCCAAGGATCATCATAAATCTCCCAATCTTCGATAACACCTCCACATGAGAAACATGCTGCAATATCATTTATACTATTTCCATAATAAAAAAATCCTGCGTCAGCCATTTCCCTCACTAATCTTTTCTTTTTATTAAACGTCCTCCAGTAATAATTAAATGAAAATTCACGCATTTTAAACGTGTTATACATGTCATATCGAGGTTTGTATTCATTTTGAGACATGTTCTATTTACTTCTTATTCAATTATAAACGTATAATGATATCGTCCCGCTGTTGTCAACAACTTATAAAGACCGGACAGAGGTGGGGATAAAAAACGCTAAGATGTGTTTTAACTAAATAAAGAAAGAAAACAAGAAAATATTTATTTTAAAATTTTATTATCAAAGCACCACTTATTTAAACACAATACATTTTTTAAAGCACATACAGAGTCATGATAAATACAGTTATATAAATCTTGAGAATATTTATATTCATCGTATAAACTTATCAAACTAGGACAACCTTTATCTTCTAAATTGAATACATTACAATTACTATTTTCTAAAATATGCTTTAACCACAACACTTTTTCTGAACCTTTGACGTAGATACATTTATCTCTTAAAATATCTATAACCAAATTCTGATAATTAGAATAGGGTACAAATCCTTCACGCCAGTGTATCTTTCTGTTACGTTCAATCCAACTAACTTGTTTTTTTTCTTGTTTCGTTAATTTTCCAAATGAAAATGGTGGCTTAATTAAAAACACTTGTAATGTTTTATTATACAATATAGCGATTTCTTTTATTATAAATTCATTTGTTTCTGTTTTGAAGCCTTGAACATCCACAATAGCAATCATGATAACCTGCGCACAATGTTGCTGAGAGGTTTGTATTCCACAAGTCGATCGTTTATAATCAAACAATATGCAGTCGTATTATCTGGTATTTCTGTAGAACATTCAATTTCCAACCTCACGTCCACTGGACCTGTTTTTAGGCTATCATTTTGTCTTGAGCAGTCTAAGATAAAGAGAGGGGCTTTTTCTTTGAACTCTTTTAGGTCAAGCAACGGGTCTACTGGACAGTTGTAATACGACTGACGAAATTTCACAAACATTTCGTATAATATACTATATTTGTTCTCAGAAAACTTTAAGCCTAAAGGTTCATATGGATAATATTGTGAATTCAAAAAGAGCGTAAGGTTTGTTACTTCACAATGATCGAATACTGAACTGTCTTTAGTTTTATTATTTTTTCGATTGGTTTGTAAACAAAAAATTACATATCTGGGTTTTTCCAACTGTGAAGCAGTTTTAACTGACCAAGAATGCTTTGTGGTTTTAGGCAGTAACGGATACTCATATAAATCCCAATTTCTGAACGCCATCTGAATAGGTTTATCTCTTTCTAAATGTTTTAAAAGTGTCAGTCGTTCTCGGTCTGATACTTTTATGTGTGGCACCCTCCACTGGACTCTTTGTATATCTATTTGAAAATGAACAATATCATCAGTAAGGATAACGCTATTTAAGTTACTGTTACTTCTGTTCAATATAAGTTCATGTTTGCAATTTATCACTATTTTATTGTAATCTTCTGCAAACCCTAAAACCTTATTTAATGGTATCACAGCACTAAAACGCCCATCACTTTGAAATCCCTTTAAACTCCAACCCCATAGGGCAGCAACTTTATTTTCTGCTTCATTTAATGAGATGTATGATTTTATTGTTGATGTTATTCCAGAATTTTTTATGCGGTCTATTTCAATACCATTCATTTCGTATCTGATGTCTTGAAACAAATACATAACAGGGTTATTAGTGAACGTAACAGTTTTCTTGATTGGATTCCCATCTTTACCGAAGAGCTTCGCTTGTCCTTCGACGTAAATTGAACTGGCTGATGGTAGCACGTATATGTCTTGCTGGTGGATGGGAATTCTGATTTCATCGTTTTCTCTAAAGCTGTTATTGTAGGGATTGTATGAATGGACTTCATAACTTTCAATCGAAGTGTCGTAGTGCGGTAATTCAGTAATCTGTAGTATATTCATACTTTAAACCCTAGGGCTTTAAGAAAATCTTTATTTGCTTTAGTCAATTTCTTAACTTTTTTCTTACGTCTTTGCACCTTAGCAATCGCAGAAGAACTAAGACGTTTTTCATTCCCTTGGGTGTTTTTATAATACACTATCATTTTGTTTTTCTTAAATGAAGACGTAACTGAACTTGTTCCTCTCCAAAGTTAATACAGTGACCAAATTGATCTACAATCTTAACAGATACCGATGAAATTATATTTTTATTTACTGGAAAGTAAATAACATTTTGTGGTATTTCCATGCACTGATGACCTGGAGTAGTATCAGACACAAATTCATGAATAAAATGAGTTGGTAATCCGTTGCAGTACGAACCGTGAACAAGATCACATTCGATTCTGATTACAGACAGACCTCTGTTAATAATGGGAATATTTGGTCTTGATTTTAATACTGAAAAATATATCAAACCGCACTCGTATTGATCTGACAAATGCAGTGGTGGTTGAAAGTATGAAACCAATTCCGATTTATTTCCAGAGATGGTAACCGTAGCAGACATGCTTCAATACTGGCCTCTTTCGGAAGATCCTGTTTATTTTATTCCTTCACTACACCAAAAATTCTTCAAAAAGTTTAAACAAAGATGTCCGCAATTAAAAGGGTGATCACGCTGAAGATTATCATAATTATAGTTAATTTTGGATCCCAAGTATTTAATAAATTCCTTTGGAGGCTTAAGATTTCCGTAACTATCAAAATACTCAATATAATCGTTGCATTTTGCATAGGCTACCCAATGAGAACCAGGATTTTTAGAGCTATCTAAATTTATAACTCCACATTCTTTTTTAAAAGGGTGTTTAGGGAGCTTATCTCTCATAAAGACACCTCTGAAATAGGGAATATTATTTCCATACTTCAAAATGTCTAAATTACTCAAGGCTCGTTTGGGTAGCCGATATCTTAGTTTTTTTCTTTCGATACAAAAATTCCAAGCCCAGCTTTATGTGGTTTAAGGTGTAGTCCTTTTCCGATGCACAGAGCTTCCATCTTTTCGTTGTGTCTCTTCGATTCAGTCAATAACTTTTTAGCCATCTTGAATTCATTTATGGTTTTAGCAATACCAGCTGCACCGCCTGCTAGTGCCCCTGCGGCCGATAATCCCGCAAAAATTGGAATCAAAGGCAATACTCCACCAGTTTTTGGTATAGGAATTACACGAGGAAGTTTTATAGACGAATCATCAGCTAATTCTCTGACAGCGGCCATAGCTAATTCGATTGCCATTTTCTTGCATTTCGGTTTTAATTTTTCCATCTGTCTCTTCGTTTTGTTAATAACATTTTTAAATTTATTTTTCAACCCTTTTCCAGGTTTAATTTTAGGAGAACACTTTTTGCTATTTTTTTTTTTTAGGCCAAACCCAGTTTTAACTTTTGTTGACATAGCGCTGCTTACTAAGCACGCTGCCAATTTTTCCCCTACACTCGCATCTGAGGCAAGTGCTCGCTCTTTAGCCATATTTAACAAAACTAAATCAGCCTTGTGGCGATCCTTTAAGTTTGAAGACTTGTGATAGGCAATGTCGTGTTGTTTACAATATTCGTCTAATTTATTAACACCTTTATCCCCACGAGTAAGCCTTTTAATTAATTTAGTGCCAGGCCCACAATAATTGTATCCTGGTAAATGTAATTCAATTGGTAAATTATTTATAAGCCAATTGAGAATACTGCTCTCTCCAATACCCATCATAAGACTGATGTATCATGAGTTGAACATTTAATAAATATTCGATTTATCAATCCAACTGTTTTCAGATGAAGACAAACCTAACCATTTTACTAAAACTCTATTTCCTTTACTTCTAAGAACTTTCTCGACTAGATATAAATTGGGATGTTTCGTCTTTTGCAGCTCTTGCACATAAAATGCACCTAAAATGGGTTGGCCTCTGATTGCATCTTCAATTAAGTAGGTAATAGGAGTTGTATTTTGTATGTTTCTAATTTTAAATATTTCTGTCGACCAGTTGGGAGTATACCCCTTTTCAAATGTTCCTTTGTATTTACTGATACGTACATAATCACCCACTTTAAACTTGCTTTTTGTAGTATCGGTTTTTATCAACCTGAAATATCTCCCTAATATGCGTGTTTTATTAGTATTGTCCACGTTTGCCGGGATTTCATTAATTGTCCGATGATAGGTGTGATTGTATTTATAGATAACATTATTGAGGGTATTATCTATCCAATTATAGTCACCTTTTAAACTGAATTCCTTATATAGTTTAGATTTTAATGTTCTGATAAAACGCTCAACTATTGATGCCTTTTTTGTTGAGAAAGTTGAATAATGGTTTATACAATAAGATTTCATAAGTTTTTGGAATTTATTATTATAAAATTCTGTTCCATTATCCGTTTGTAGATTTTGGGGGACACGCCCTTTATCCAACAAAATCTTGAAAGAGTTGCATACAACATCTTTTGTCTTATTTTTCAAAGGAAAGGTCCAAGCGTATTTCGAAAATGTATCAATAACAGTAAGAATAAATCTGTAATTTTTATTTTCTTTGGAAATTGATTGCATATCAATTAAGTCTGCTTGCCAAAGGTCATCTATATCTTTCATAATAACATGTCTTCGTGGAAAGTTTACCCTCGCATTTTTATGAATTTCGTTTACCACATCAGCTTTACTCATATTCAAAACTCAGTATATAAACATTTGTAGTGAATCCAGAAATGATACTGAATGAAAATTATGTTATTGCTACTATTTATTCTTTAATTATGTTAGCTTCTTTTAATTCTTCAATTATCGATAGTATTTCATTATCATGGTTCGTATTGCCAGCATCTTTTGAAGCAACTAATAGTTTTAATCTCTCAACTAATTCGTTTGGGTCATCCCAATATACCAGGTCAGTATTTTTTTTATATTTCTTTAACATTGGCAAGTATCCCCCAAGTTTAGTGTGAATATTATCGTTTGATGTTTCGGAAAACAATGGTCTGATTATTTCACGATATTTTATTCCTTTATCACCTTTTATTTGACCTCTAGGATTGAAGTCTCTCTTATGAACATTTGTATAATACAATATATCCTTGTAAACAAGTTTATCTTTGTTGGATATTACTTTTAAATCAGGTTTTTTTCGAAGTAAAAGTTCTTTCAGCCCAGGAGTTAAATTGTAGGATTTATCACCGATTTTAATCAAAATGACATTTTCATTATTCAAACCGTCAATTTTAGAAAATGTTACTACTGAATTCCCCATCAATAAAGTTTGGTTTTCACTTCTTATTCCAAACGGTATATTTACACCGTCATAAATATCATAGATATCCTGACCCTCTAATGATATCTCTAAATCATCTGGCAATACCATTTCAGGAGACTCTTTAACCAATTGTGTAGAATTAGGTTTTGGTTCGTAACAGTCCACAAACTTTGTAGATGAGCTAGTATCCATTTCATCCAATTCAATACCTCCAGAATTAGTAAGTGTTGTATTTTCTAAATGTTTTATTTTTTCCATAGTTATATTCGAATCAACTAGAGTTTTAAGGGGGTCTGTGACAGGTTTTAGCATTTTATCGAGTGACAAGTTCATTGAGTGTTCCTGATCCTTCATTTGTTTTATTTTATTCTTTATGGAGTCTACAGACTTCATTAATTCTATTTTAATGTTTTTTTCCATTTTATATTATAACAACTGCGTCCAGCTATAGTACAAATTATACTGAATTTTATTTTGCATGTTAATTACTTATATGTACTTATAAACAGTCAGTCGAATTTAAAAAACATATCAAAGTTCTGTCTGTACCTTCCGTTATTTAATGACGATTCCTTATTAATAAGTAGAAAATTATAAGGTTTACTCCAAACAGTTCGACAAATGTTTCTGAACTCTTTCCATTGTAAATCAGAACTAACATGCTCTTCATAAATATGTTTTAAATTCACATCATCTTGTTTAAATATAATAAGAAAATTAACATTATCACGTAACAATTGCTTCGGAATTTTAGAATAGGTTTGAGATAAATAGAAACAGTCTATTTGCTTATGCCTACCCATACAGAAATAATTGCGGATATTTATTTGATTTTCACACGCAACATCATCAAAAATAAAAACAGAATTTGTTAAAGCTTCACTCGGAGAAATGACATCTTTATCATCATTGAACTCGTAAAAGTTTATCTGTGGCACTCTTTTTAATACTTCGGTCAAGAAACGGTATTTTGGTTGAAAAGAAGTTTTAGAGTAAAGATACAGATTTTTAAATTTGAGCCCATTTTCATGCAGCAGTAAACTAATCATAACATTCGTTTTACCACAGCTTGATGGACCGCATATTATACAACGAATGGTATTTGGCAATAAAGCGCTATGTCTGATGCGGTGAACAGAGTCACTTAATCTTATATTATTAACATTGAGAGATATGGGTTGTTTGATCAACTTCATAGTGCATATTAATCTAATTACCGCTTAACATACACTTATATAGTCGTTACTACATGAACCTCATCATACAACAAGCGTGAACTTGATGATGACGTTTAGGAAGTTGAATACGTTTGCTGCTAACTAAGTGTGCTACTGTTATATTCTACAATGTCTGTAAGTACCTAATTTTACAAAATATTTTACTTTTAATTATAATAATAATAATTATATAGAATGTGTTAAACCAGTGAAAATAAAAAATAATGTATGTATTCTGTTTCAGATACCGAGTTGGGTTTATTCACCAACTTCACCTCCGTTAATGATAGAACCTGACGTGATTGATAAAGTCGTAAATTATTTGGATGAGGAAGAACGACAACGAACCCCATGTGTTCCAAATACAACTAATAATAAGGAGTTGATAAGTTTTTACAAAACGGTCTCGACCGGTGGCACTAAAGTTATACGGATCGAAATTTACGATGCAAACCAATTTGAAAGTAATTCTATGTGCCAGTGCAGTGCTGAAATATGTGTTCAGCATGTTGTTAAGAACATTTACACTGATAACATCTACTTACGTGTCAAAGACATGCTACCATATTTAAACAATACTTTTTATCAATCCTTGTAAAAAGAAAAACGGACCTCACCTACAAGCACCTAGATCACCTACGGCATCTGTTAATTCCTAATTATTTTGTTTAATTAATTGTAATTATATTGTTTATTTAATTTGTAATTATATGAACTAATAAATACTTGCTTATTCATTACAATAATGTAGTTTCATTTCAAAAGCTGTAAAATTAAATCATCCGTAAGAATCTAAGTATATTCTCATTATTTTAATGTCATTCAGCAAATAATGTTCATTGAAAAAAAATCTATTAGTCATAACAGTGTGTTATAAATATCACGTAGCAACAATGCTCGTCCATTCACGAGATCATAGTTGCATTGAGCAGATCAAGTATCAAATTTTTGCTAGCTAAAATAATATTAGATACTCGAAACTAAGCACATGTGTAAATGATTGAGTTTAATGAATATAAAAATAATCAATTAGAATAGAAAGTATGAAATAATATTTGAATGTTGATGAAATGAATGATAAAATTGGGGTGACCTGGATTTCCTTGATCCAGGTCCCCCAATTTTACCCTACTGTTAAAGTTCTATATTTTACATTTCATATTTACGCTAGCTAGTGATAAATAAAACTAGGAATTTTAGAGTCTAATTAAGTTATCTAAATAAAATACTTATTAAGCTATATGAAACGTTTCAATTCATCAAAAAACCACACCATTAAAAATTTAAAGTACTCACAAATTAAAATGCCATTACAGAACCACCACAGTCGGAACCTACGTCACAAAATGAAGTCTGAATTATGAAGTAAGCTATGTGCGGTCGTGAAACCACTAAATGCATATTTATAATATGCATGAGCTTCCGTTCTGCTTGCAGGGAGAAAAAACATAAATCACGTAAAGGCGTAGGCTTGCAAGGGACACGTACAAATGGACCATATACACTGTACCTATGTGTCTTAGGTCGATGCGATCGAACGATGATTTATCGTATTGTTAAATACATGAGCCGGTTATATTTGCGGTCTGAAATGGAAATGTACAGTAAAATGATGTTGCTAGAAGTGATGTCATTATTACACAACTGCTAATAGCAACAAAACATTCGCTTCCGAAAAAGGAATATTGATCCTAGTCCTAATTCAAGCTTTTAGTCCTTTATTAGTAAGTTAGTTGGCTAGCTCCTCATAGGGGATAGTTTCGATTTCGACACTTCCAGATACCGTATCAACCTAGAGAATACTGGTTAGAAAGGAGCACAGCTATTTTGCCATCTTTCGAGCCGAAAACTTCATAAAACTGGTCATAAAATCGCCGGACTGTTGCACTTAATCTGCAATACATTGTAACTGCACCGAAGTACATTAGAACTAGTGGTACAAGCTAAGTGGTCGTCGCAAGGTCAAACGCAGGCGAATCACGTTCCGACACTATCGGGCGGCGTACGTAATTCATTAGTGCGCCGCGATAAACACCTCGCTGTGTGTCTGAATCTATGTTGTATCAACAATTACATATTATTACACCCTTGAGATCCCTTTAATATTGTCCTGAACAATTTCTCCAGCAGTTCCCAGGGTCTTAAGAAGGTATTCAAAGACGTACGGCCTCTAAATACGTTGCGCAATGTCGCGTATTTACTTGGGTGGGACTCATAACTCCATGTAATCCTTCAAAGGTCGGTCAATCGTGTGGTTCTCTAAGGTGTAGTTGCCTGTGCTTGTAATAAAATCTTCGCTTTCGATGTCCAAGATATTTCAATTAGGGTGCAGAAAAATCTCAAATACTTATTTGTTACTGTATCATCATTTCATCATATAGCCGAAAAACGTTTTTAAAATTGTGGGCTAGTCTTACATCCGTCAATTTTTTCCAGATCGTATTCAACCATTAGGGACTGGTCAGTACACAATTATACAGATCGGACTAACTTACCTAGTGACGTCCGATCCTTAATTATGTGAAGTAATCCAATACTCATTGTATACTTATGTAGTCGCACCATTTCGTGCGCACACGTCACAATATTTAAAGATGAAATTCAAATTTTTTCATCCTAAAGAAAAACAAATGTTGTCTGTGGTCCAGTCGTTGGCGCGGTCTCCTGACATCTGTCAATCATTCTTTCAAAGCATAAGAACGGGACTTCACGATGACCTACATGGGCATCGTATAGTCCCGGCATACAGCACAACACAACTTCTAGAAGGGGTTTAATAAGGCAATCCAATACACCTAAAGTATAGGACGATTATCTGGGAAGGGTTGGGATACAATGAGTATTGGATTACTTCACATAATTAAGGATCGGACGTCACTAGGTAAGTTAGTCCGATCTGTATAATTATGCTTCGTAATCCAATACTCATTGTATACTTATGTAGATGTTCAAAGAATAAAGTTGTGTTGGTCATCATAGGTACCTACATAAAATGAGCATTGTTCAATAATTGAACATTGTAACATAACATGCATACTAATTGTAATGCATTTCTATTAAGAATCAGTGTACCATTAAGGTAAATAGTTACCTAACTTAATTTATAATTCTCTAATTACTATTAGATTCTGGAAATATAATCAGTTTTGAATCAACTAGTTTAATTAATAATCCCATATGGCACACATCAATTTCTTGTAATCAGACAATTAACATTGACATGTAATAAGTTCTATGTACAACCACTCTATAGAGCACACAGCTGGTGCAAAAACATTAGAATCACTAATAAAAAGGTCTCTTATAAAACCGAGTAAGGGTTGAGAAATTTGTGGTCCAACCAGCATAATGACACCTTCTTCAGAGCCCTTTGAAGTAGAGGCATGTCTGTATATGTGAATTTAGAAATAATAATATCTATTCCACTCTTACTTGAAATTTGTTTTATCCATCTATTATTGGTTGCAGTAGAGGTTGCATCATAAGGCTTTCTTATAGTTATAATTAATGATTTACAATTTTGTCTTATACTCTTACCTAGTAAAATCTAGATAGGACAATTTAAGGGTTGTGGCAGTACAGAAAGATAAATTATCTTTAAAAAATGGTAGAATCAAGTTGAGTTCGGATCTACCAGGTTTTAATTATATCTGGATTTTTATGTTAATTTTGTCCTCATTATAAGAAGTGTACTAATGAGTGACCAGGTTTGAATTTTGTGTGCAGTTACAAGAACTATTATCGTTACTAATTGTTTGGTTAGAAATTCTAAACCAAGGGTTTGATTGGGAAATAAATTAATCTGTCGAACTCCGCTAATGAGATACAATTGATTTTCTATTGTTTCGTCGCCAATAGGCGACGCGCGGTGCTTGGCCGGTTAAATAATGCAAAACGATACTAGGGTCCCACTAACTTCCTATTTGGGATTCTTTGGTCTTAATATAAATATATCCCTGAGAAACCTTGTCACTCTGTCATTGTTGTGTCAATGAGGCGGCCAAAAACTACAGAATTTGCTGATTATTATATAGCTCACTCAATACCATTAGGATATCATACATCATTAAACTTAGTAGTAAAAATTATATGACTATCATGACTGAGCCTAGGGGTCAATGTCTTGTGTCTAACAGAAGAGAGTCTACTGATCTAGAGCAAAGCTAACACTATATTAATTGAGGGATCAGTCTTTCTCCTATCAGGAAAGCGTCCCTGATAATATGGCAGCAAACAGTGACTCCTGTGCATTGGGTGTTGAGATCCCATTTGACAGTGAATAGATCTACAGAACATACTTGGATCAGGGAGCCATGATATGTTGATATTTAGTATTAGACCTGATTGTAAACAGGTTAATCGGGGGCTGGCCCAGTACAGCACACACCCCCCCCCCCCTGCTTACATAGGTATATCTTTACTTAGAAGTATGTCCTTATGTAGGGTTTCAAAGTTGTACAAGTTGCTGCAATTTTTTTTTTTTTTTTTTTTTTTTTTTTTTTTTTTTTTTTTTTTTTTTTTTTTGCAACATTTGACTTGTAGGCTATATCACATCACTTCCATTTAATTTCTATGTTAGGAAGCCTAGATTCAATTTCCCATACTGTTTTCTTTGGAACTAATATAAAATGCATAAACCCGTATTTGTCATTCCTTGTACCGTTGCCAAAATTGTTAAGCCAAGCTATTCAGATGAGTAAAATGAGTACCACCCATCTTACTGACACAGGATATGGCCGTTGTGATATCTTTTCTAAGTCCTTACAGTAACTGAGTTTGCTTGCAAATGTTTTGAGCCCCATAAATGCTGCTAATAGTTCAAGGTAAGGTAAGGAACTTTTCAACATTAACTGTCCAGTGCCTGTGGATGTTGATATCATTACATACCAGACCCCAGTCAGTTTGGGACAATATTTCGAGAACAAAATCTAATTGTTTAATTCTATTGTGGTTTGTTGGAATGTAAGGTAACCAACAATCTCTGCAAATAAATGATTTTTAATTTGTTTCTAGCCCTGTTGTATTTGTAAATAAGTGATTTTTAACCTAGTTTGGTATAAAGTTAACCATATTCATATACAGATGCAGCTACTAGAATACCTAGTAATTAGACACACTCGATTATTTATATCTCATTTCAGACTTAATATTCTTTATGGACTACAGGGTGAAGTCTATATTTTCCTGAGGAAGTGAAATGGCAAACTGGACTGAACCCAACTAATATCCTAGACATTGGCAGCACTGTCTGGGCACTCTTTTCAGTTTTAATAATAAATCCTAGATATTTAACACAGTTTGAGTATCAGACATATTTTCTAAACACTGCATATGGATCGGCAGGGCACAGAATATAATTGTCAAGATGTATGACAAAAAACAACCCTAGTGACCTCCGGTGACAGACAACTGGCTTTATGATGTTTGTGAATACATATGGAGCGGTGCTAAGTCCAAATACGAGGCATGTAAACTGTTATAACTTATAACATATCTTGAAATAGAAACTGGGGATATCTCCTGAAATATTTTCATATGGATAATTGATATGAATTTTTTAAATCAATGTAATATTGTAGGCAAAAAACTTATATACCTAGTAACATACTACATATTAAGTTTTTATTTAATATGTATCTCCAAACACCATGCGATTTTGGTACAATTATACCAGATAAAATTACTTATTTGACAGGAGCACATGTTTCTATAGCACCTAATATAAGAGATTATTCCATGGGGATAGATTGCTTTCTTTCTGAATGAAGTTGTTATTCAGAAGTTTGAATTGGAAACTCAGTAAAAGGTAGTTTATAACCCTTGATCCACTCATATATGGTTGGATTAGTAGTAATATCATACTTCAGAGAAATATTGCAATCTACCAGTCTGTACCTGAGCTAGTGATGATGCTGGTTCTGGCAACGGTTGTTGGCATTGGATTTATCTTGAAGCTTATAGATAGCTATTCTGAATTGGTGTGTAGAATAGGTATTTTGATATTGGTGTTTACTCACATCAATTCTTGAATTTCCTCATGGCTAGGTAGGATTAAGGATCTCAGATTATTGCAATTTTCATGATAAATTAATGTCACACTCAGTCTAGCTCAGTAACTTAATGTTTCGATTTGATCTGCACTATACAAACGCTTGGGAGGCTATTAGACTGTTATGAACTGTTCCCAATGAATGTAATAGTAGCGGCCACTGTAGTTCGCTGCACCTTGATTGTGTGGTCCCATTTGATTCCACTTCCATTTACTGCTGCCACCCTTCCTTTTTAAATTCTGGTGGGTTCAATAGGCTACAAATTATGAATGTTTCATACTTCTTTTAAATGTTTAGCTTCATCTCCACATTTAGTCCATTATCATAATTGACCACCGTGTGGCCAGACTGCCATGCAGTTCTACAGGTAAAGTAGCTAACTGTACCCCAGCATCTCACAAGTAGATTTTCAATACTTGAACTTAGGACTTCACGTTGGGTATGTATATCGTTCCACTCTCAGCCTCCTTTCGGCTGTATTTTAGTAGAATTGAAGTACTAACATAGCTTATATAAGTTAAATTGTATATTAACACCCTCACTGAGAGGAGGCCTGTGTCCCAGCAGTGGGAACATTATAGGCTGATTATGTGTTATGTATGTATATTAACATCTAGAATATAAAGTATTTTGGAATTAGATTATAATTAACGGCATTGAGTATGGATATTCCCAATCCGGCTGCGTTGGCTTCGGTCACATAACACAAAGTCCAACTGTAGTCTTCCATGGAAGAGGGCTCCGTACTCATCTACGAAGACTAATTAGAGTTAGGTCCCAGACTGCTTAGATCTAAATCCATGGCTAACCTCACGTGATAGCTCTAGGAATGCAGGAGGGATGTGTTTTTAACACTGGACGTATAGACTGGTTTATATCTGATTTTATTTGATTTAACCTGAAATAAATGGATAATTATTATAGAACATTGACTAACCTCTCGTGAGTCTGTGTGGAGTTGATGGCACAGTTGAATGTTCTCATGGTTCACCTCGCGTGAGAACACTTAGAGACGGCCAAAGATCCTCAGAACACTGAACGTATATACCATGTAGTGTCGTTCTTATGTAAGTATACAGCACAGTTACGTTCTCATGGTTGACCTCACAGTGAAAACTAGAGACTGCTGTGTGTATTACGGCATCCCTTGTCAGCCAAAGATCCTCCGAACACTGAACGTATATACCATCGGCTAGCCTCGCGTGATAGCTCGTGTGGTATCGTTCTTGTGTAAGTATACGGCACAGTTACGTTCTCATGGTTGACCTCACAGTGAAAACTAGAGACTGCTGTGCGTATATTACGGCATGATTTCAATTGCCGACAACTGAGTTTCGATGACGGCTCCGCTTTGCTTTTTCAAGCGATTTTTCCAGTTCTCGCAGGCGTACGGTCAGCTCCTACATTCCATCGTCTCGTTTTCTTCTGTTTTCCCATCTTGTTAAAACTTTTCTGAACTTTTATATACGAAAACGTGATCAGTGCGCGGCACAAAAAAGTACAATGATTGACAGATGTCAGGAGACCGCGCCAACGACTGGACCACAGACAACATTTGTTTTTCTTTAGGATGAAAAAATTTGAATTTCATCTTTAAATATTGTGACGTGTGCGCACGAAATGGTGCGACTACATAAGTATACAATGAGTATTGGATTACGAAGCATAATACAGTTCTCCACTGGTCAATTAACACCCTGAAAACAAGTAAAATCAACAGTTAGAACCATTAAGACACATTACACCATAACTTATGGAACATAAGCAATAAAGTTTATTTCTGAACGGTTATCTTCTTGGCTGATTAGAGTCGGCGGAACATTGCTCGATATCGCCATTCAGTGCCGAGTGTGACCGAACACGTGCGGTGACGTGCGGACGTGTCGGGTCATAGATCAATAGCGTGCGGGGAAAGGTAAGAGTGTCTGGGTGCCTGCTGGCGCCGAGCACAAAGAAAAACGAAGACAATATCCCAGTAATGCAACCGCAGTTGAGTGCTGTAACTATACGTCCCTATATCGTCTGTAGTGTAGCTACTCTTCGGTTTTTTGGCGATGCGATGCGGGAGAACTCTGCGGTCGTTACATCATTTGTGGGAGGGTCCTGCTGTGGGCACTGCGGATGTTAACTTTAGAGTAATTGCGACCCCAATCTCGACAAAATGTTAGTGAAAATATTTCTCCCCAACAGAATAACGAATGTATTTGATAGGCCCTATTTAAAGCTGTAAATAGATGACTTCAAAAGTAGTTCTCAATCATTTTGCAGGCACGGTTGAGCAGAAGATCAAGGATTATTCAGTCGCTAAAGACGGCCTAGCCTAGACCTAATTAAATCTATTACAATAAAGACGCATAGTACAGTGTCGCTTTACTTAGTGCCGGCTGCCGTGCGTCTGCACCATTATACATCAGATCGTGTGTCGCAAGACTATTAATTAACGACTAACAGCCACCGTAACTACCAGTAAGAGAATATCTACGGAGGGATTATGCCAGTGTGTTATTACCGTAATTCTGCTAACCATTAAACGTTCAGGTAAACGTGATGTTAGTTATAGCTATAGAGTCAGGGATTGCACGTAACAACACGCTCGCAATTTTTATACTGGACATTTTCGACGAAGAATTTCTTAGATTCGTGAATGTCAAGCAAATTAATTTGCTCTCGGAAATGTAAAGAAGCAATTATTAAGTTAGCGCTTGTAGGTCTGCCAGTCGGAGTAATTGAGGAGGGCGTATCTTTGAACGTGGTGCTTGCCTTTCATTTTCCTATTTTCTTTGATAAGCCCCAACAATTTTTGAAATGGAAATGAGTATTCATTGTATTAGAAAAGCGCTTGAATATAATTTTTTATAGACACCAGAAAACAGAGACTGTGGTAATAATGCCAGAAAAAACAATCGGTTTCCAATCTTTTGACCATCAAATGACATTCAGAACTGCTAAATAATTCATAAACAGCAATTAAGAATGCCATATTAAATTCAACAATGCTAATTAGACATTCCCGCGGCAACGACGGATCCTTCAACATTATGATTTCTTGCAATATTGCCTATTTACGTAAATGCCATTTAACATAAAATCAAGTTTACTGTGTATTTAACTTTTATTCACCCTTTGTTCTACCGTACCTTCCATTGAAGTCCATAAAAGCGAAACTGTTCAGCTTTAAGAGGCCTACATAAAATGGAGTTTAAACGCCAGCCCGACCGTGGCGTTGGTTTTATTCTAGCTCGTTTGGATCGTCGCGCGTCGTAGGAAACTAACGTAATTAATGATTTCTTTTAGAAAAAACTTAGATTAGCCAGCGGGCACCCTTGAGTGCGATATCACACTAACTACCTTAACTTTTTGCCTCTACCTTAAGTTTTTTCGCCATCTAGTAACCTTCCATTTTATAGGTTTCTTTCTATCTACGCATAAATTCACGCAAAAAGCTTGTATCGTTGGGTCAAATTCGCGGGTTCCACTCACGGTCAACCAACATTATAACCACAGCAATCACGTCTTCTCATTCGCCTCTTAACATTTCCATTACCACAGCCACGTCTTCTTTCCAGGTGAAGATCCTGGTGCCGAATTCGACGGCCGGTATGATCATCGGCAAGGGAGGCAACTACATCAAGCAGATCAAGGAACAGAGCGGCAGCTACGTGCAGATCTCGCAGAAGGCCAAGGAGCTGTCGCTGCAGGAGAGGTGCATCACTGTGGTCGGTGAGTATCGAGGTACCAGTAACCACCATCATCATTATCAGATCCAAAACTCCATGACAGGCTTTACACAACTGCCACGACTGATCCCACATCATCATAATCAGCTTGGAAAGGGTTGGTGCTCGTCGTGTTTTATTATTAGCAAACAGTACTACCTATTCTCTAGACTAGTCTAGACTACAAAACAAGCAAACAAGTCGCCTTGAACATTAACAACGAAGAAAGTTAATTATTGTAATTAAGTGGGTGCTCTCCTACCCAGGTGAAAATAGGTGCTCAATTAATTAAATATTAATGGACTGCGGGTGGATATCTGGGATCACGGCGAGCCTCATTAGATAAGCAGCCCCTTAAAGCGTTCATTTGCAATTCACCGAATTTCCTATCTTTGTTATTCACAGATAAGTGTTGTACCTTCAGTGTCTCGGTACCCCACTGTAGGGCTTTCATTTGAATTGAAGGGATTATTAGGTAGGCGCTTCCCATCTTCCCACTCGCAATCCTATTCTATTTATAATGTTACGGGAGTACAATAAGTGTCTCGGGGCACGTTGAGCAGCCGGTCCCCGTTATGACACGGAGAGCTGTGCCAATGACAGTCGTTACAGACAGTGATAAGCCCGGAAGCTTCACTCCGGGTCGCACTTTACAATATCGGTTCCTCCTTTGTAATTTAATTGCGCAAGTTCATATGACATTTGCTTTGCATTTCATATTAATAATACCTCTATGTGTCTTGCGTTTAATGAAATGTTTAAGATAAAACAGTTAACAGAATAGAGTATTCCGTTTCCATATCAACCTGCTTTAATACACTACTTTGTCAATCTTCCATCTTTTGGAATATAAAGCACGCATAAGCTTGGCTTAACCTAATCCTATCTGGTTCTTCACTTTTCCACTCTTAGTAAATCATGCTAAATTGCGTCTGAATATCCTGTCTACCTAAGTCTAAGCCATAAAACAGGCGATGAAATAGAAGGTCCTGACCGGAGATTAACTATTAATATAAGTTCAACGCTAGAGCTTTATGTTAGCCTAGTTGACCTGATCCTTATCTTGAATGTTAAGGCTGCTTTTAGATTGGCTTATTAACCAAACAAATCTGCATTGTCGAACTTATAGGACCCCTGTTAGACTAATACAAAGAAAAATCTTGATAGAACATTGCTTAATCTGTCAAGCTCCGCTAATGAGACACAGTTGATTTTCTATTGTTTCGTCGCTAATGGGCGACGCGCGCCGCTTGAACGGGTAAATTCCGCGTTATTATTTTATGATGGTCCATAATTTAAAGCAAGTTGTTCGTAGTTTATTTCTTCAGTTTACATAACAAAGGGACTTCCTCCCTCTTCTCCTCGATACTTTACGATAAGCAGCTTTGCTTAGTGTAAGTTCCAGTCCAATTTTGGTATTTTTTCGCGGACAGCAATTGCAGTCAGTTGCGGATGTGTACTTCGCGCAATAGGTGCCCAGCCAAATGTCCGCAGTTGCGACACGTAACACCATCGATCAATAATAGTCACGTTTACTCTTCATAAGGGAGACACGCGGATATCTCCTTGAATGAGCTTTTGCAGCGGAAGACGTCAGTGATTCCCTCTTTCAAAGATATTTATTATTACTTTTCCAGGCATTTATTGCCATCTGCTATTTCTATATAAGTAAATAAAACAAAGTCCGATTAGTTATACCATTTATAACTCAAGGACGGCTGGATCAATTTTCATGATCTTTGATTGTTTGGATTTGTCACCGCCCGTAATAGCAAAATAACTATTATAATAACATGGTAAATATTCACGAAAAAAATAATAATGAAGAATGATTCTGAGCTGGTTCGGAGTTCGCCGGGTCAGCTAGTATACCTATATTATAAATTTAAGCCGCTTGTCGACTGTGTGACCGCGTTGTTCTTGTAAACTTCGTAACTGGTTGCGATGTGGTTTCCACCATCATTTAGAGAATTTATTCCGGAAGATTTATGTGTATAATACATTCATATTAAACTATGATATAAAAAAAAGTAAACTCGACGTTTTGTCAAGTCGTAAAAACCGTGAGAAGTGGCGGGTCGCTAGTTTTCCAACAAGATATGGCAGAGGATGTATATGGATTTCTGGTGTTTATAATGATCCTCAACGTTTGCTAAAGAAAAGAGAAAGTATTCATAAAATATTCGTAGGTTTTATTACCGTTATGTTAACCACGGATAGTGTCGCAATTGTCTGCCAAATGTGTCCACGCAGTGAGAGGATGTATCGGCTTACACAACCGCGTCTAGTCTACGCTTTACGGATCAGTGGTTTTGCTTTTTAAAAGCTTTGTCTATGATTGTAACTTGACGCTTTCGTGACACGTTAAGAAAAACTTGAAAAGGAAGAACTGATTTTGAAACGAGTTGCTATAACAAAATTACTTGGTCAACCTTTGACCACTTTAATCATCAAATTAATGTTTCATAATATAAACTATTACATCACTATAAAACATCACGAAAAACGTTTCAACTACATTTTAATGTAGGTAAAGGGCAAACGCATAGAAATCCGATAGTTTTTTGGCTAGTGCCCTTCACGTGCGCGAGGTCACATTGAGGCCCTAATTGTATGCAGTATCGTTTTTGTTACCAACGTCATTATTTACATATTGTACGCTTCAAACCTTGTATTTACGAGTTTTGATGACATTTTGTTTACTGATTGGTAAAAGTGTAAATTTTCTCACGTTCGAGTTTAATGGTGCCCGTTACACTCGAACCGCGAATTCCGCGTGGAAGTAAACTATGTATTTATACCATTATACATTCCTATGGCAATACTGCAATATGAAATCAGTGAAAGAAAATTTGTAATCGGATCAGTGCTTCCAGAGATACCACTTACAAACAAACAATCTACCTCTTTATTATAGAACCGGCGAAGCTTTGAGAGCCAACATTTAATACACTGTCATGCCATAAGCACGGTGAAGAAGAGGACCTCTTTGATTATCTTTATGTGAATGTAGATTAATATGGATGTGCCAGTGGGTGCATACCAAGAATGACTAAGGGCCTTATCACACTGGCGATTTGCAAGCGAGGCGAGTGCGCAGAGAGCTCACGGCGAGTTCGCTTTGGACTCGCTTGCAAATCGCCAGTGTCATAAGGCCCTAAAACAACACAAAAGATGCTGAATGTCAATAGGTGGACAGATTGCAACAAAAAAAAAATCTTCACAATGATTATCTCTCTCTCTCTGTAGTCGGTCCCTCATGTCTGAGGATCGTTGTCAGCTTCGGAGTTGCATATGGAGCGGCGCCTCCACCGGTTTCTGTCCACCGCATCCCTTACCACCGTGTAGAATTTAGAGGATGATGATTCCTTCACCAAAATCTAATAATATACATACATATTTCGTTCTCAAGCATTTTTCAATCACCCAACAAGTCAAGTTTACCGATAAAACTCGATATTTGCTGATATTTTATAAAACTTGAATAAACGGCTGACTAGCTGAAAGCCAGATTATCTGATATTGGATTTGCGGCATCCATATCGCTGCGGTACGGATGCGGCAGGAAATTGTGCTGGATTGCGCCGGATAGGTAACCGTGCGTTTAACGGGTTAGCCGTTACCGCCGCGGGCTCTGAATATGTATCCGATAAGATGAAACGTAAACTGGAATATAAGAAATATGTGTAGGTGGTAGTACCTAGACCTACTGCAGTTTTATAGACGCTGATAGCGCTTTTTAAGCGGACAAATATTTATTTTTGGTAGCATTTTTTTTATTATTGACTCAAAATATTTTGCTGGAAGTACCTACCGAATTGAAGGTTGTAGGTAACTGTAAATGGTAAGAGACCTCCTTATACTTTTAAGATGGATATGGACATATAGGCTAGTCCTTAGCGTCGTAAGCAATAATGCAGGTATAGATGATAAAAATGTTACTTTTTGACGTATCATGAAGTTCTTGTTGGTCTAAAATCGTCAATAGGTATTCAATATTAGCAACCAAGATTCAACAGTTAAAGCAATTTATACAATCGTATATATTGCCATAAATACGCGCTATTCCAACAACAGGTACAGGCAGTGCTAGAGGTCAAATCACAACGTGTGGTGACAATGACTAATGACATATTCCGATGTTTATCCAAGGTTGTACTACGATGTGTACTCGTACCATGTTCTACTTGCAGCTGTGTAAACATGTTTAATTTGTGAAAATTGTGCAATATGTTATCTAGTATAGCTAGTAGACTGCTACACATGCCCTGGGTTCGATCTTCAATCCTTAGGTCAGATTTTTTTTAATGAATTTCGCTGTAGAAGGCCGGAGTCTGGATTTGTGCCTAGTTGAGGGCAATAGGCTCGCCTAATACTTGGGACTGAAGTATTGTCTACGTAATGTGGGTGTATGTAATGTCTAGGTATAACATGGTAAATTGACGGTAGAGTGTTGATTTTCCTGACTGTATTTAAATGACTTTAAAAATGTGACAGCTACTTAGCTAGCTATGAGTGTATGGCCGGGTGTGAACAGAGACATTAGTAGAAATAATGCATGAAATAGTGCAGAACTTGCGCGCTGCTGGCCGCCTGCCCGGTTGCGCCATGCTATACTTATAGCGCATTTATATCAGGTTATATACGGAGTATGAGCGGCGCGTGTAACAGCTGATGTGCAGTCACTTGCCTTTAATGGATATGGAAGATTACAACAATTTCGTCGAAAACGTGATAGAAATATTGGAGACCAAGATGTTTTAATTCAAAATTATCCTACGGAAACATGCTACCGGGACAAAAAGTAGCCTATGTCCTTCCCTAGGATGTCACGTTCAGTAGATGCGACGTGGTTATGGTGACGTGGTGTCTGTCAGTGGTTTAGTAACAAGTAACGAGTTGTGGTAACATACATACAGAGTTACTTTCGAATTTATAATATTAGCATGGACGACAAATAAAACAATGCTAGCTAGCTGGGCTATTTAATTAAAGGCTAAAACAAAGAGCAAGATTTCTCGAAATATAATTCCTTATCTAAAGGCAACAATGCCATCCATAATTTCTTTCTAGCTCATTGAAGTACTCACTAATTATATGTATTCTCCTTGCAGGCGAGAAAGAGAACAACAAGAAGGCCTGCCTGATGATCCTACAGAAGGTCGTCGACGACCCTCAGTCCGGCTCCTGCCCGAACGTGTCGTACGCCGACGTGGCCGGCCCGGTCGCCAACTACAACCCAACCGGCTCGCCCTACGCCGTGCCCACCGCTGAGGTGAAAGAGGTGACCTCTCGTACACGCTCCTTTGTCGTGACTCGTGACCTGTGGCCCTGAGCTTGCGGGGGTGCTCCGCAGACAGTTCAACGGCTGGTGTGGAACTGGCTCTTGAATGATGAGTAGGGTTTTGAAGATTGATGTCTAGTTTGCTGTTGTCAGTGTGTAGTGTAGTAGTTTCAGAGGCAAGGCTCATAAAGGCCCGCTCCATAAGTGAGTGCGTGCACGCAGGCACTAGGTTTAGAAAACAAATTAAATTAATTCCCCTGAACCCTGTACTTAAGGTGAATGCGCAGTGGTAGACCGCGAAATTCAAATTTTCTTACGTTTTTTGCAATTTGCAGGTCAGTGTCAGGTTGTATCTTGATTAAAATTTGATTCGCGACTATAATAGATACGCATTTACAGAATTATAGTCATTAGAATCATTAATATATCTCTTTAAGTTAGATTTGTACCGTTAAGAACAAATCTCGTATGGAAAAGTGTTTATGGTAGAAATCTAACTTAGAAAGATGTATTAATGATTCTGATGATTATAATTCTGTGAATACGTACCTGTTATAGTCGCGAATCAAATTTTGATCAAGATAAAACCTGATACTGACCTGAAAATTGCAAAAAACGTAAGAAAATTTGAATTTCGCGGGCTACCACTGCGCATTCACCTTAATGATAGCTGTATGGGAAATTTTAAAAATAAAATTCTCTAAGAAATTAATTCATAGCGCATTCATTTGATATGACAATCAAATCTGTGAAATTGTTTTGACTTGGTTATTCGTTATGAACTAAAATAACCAAGGAACATGTGCTAATAAGGATATTTATCTTTTTTATCACATTTTGGAACTGTTGGTTATTTGAATTTCTCTCAGTCGTCTCTTGCAATAAGAAGATATTGTCTATTTGTATCTGAAACTACTAATACCACATAACAAACACCATTACTTTAATGATTGAATCGATATTCGTGCCCGCTACAACTCGGCCGGTACACTGAGTGGAGCGCCCCCCGTACGTGTGAGGCACGTGAGCGTGTGCAAGTGGTTGCTCCGGCGACCGACTCGCTCCACACGCCGCACTGCGCTCCATGCACTAGCCCACGGCCACTACCCTGCCCACTAGCCTGCTAGTTGCTAGTTTTATCATCCTACTCGGTGAACGAAGCACAAGCAATGCGAAACGATGTCAGATGACGACCTGAAAAAGGGAAAAGTAAAAAAAAAAAAAAATAGAGCACAAGCTTTTACTGTTTTGTCCAATTATCCTGTCAGTGTCAACTTTAATATGGTTTCGTAAAAACATGTGGTGGGCTAGAGTATGGAGCAGCTAGTGACTCTGTTACACTAACCGCTTACACTATGTGTACACTAGTACTTGTACACTATACTAACTCTTACCTATACACTTTTTGGGGTTGCTCGGTAAAGAAACAAATATTTTTTCACCCTACTTTTCTAATACAAGATGAAATAATATTTGATTTGGGAATTTTAATCAAAGACTTAAATCGAGGAGAATTTTTTTTAAGTTCCTTTTGGATTGTTTTACACAAGTTACACGAAAACATTAATGTCTATTATAGTTTATATGTAATTGTACGAAAACCAGCGTTAAGCACTATGGCCACTTGCAAGTTCACATCCACATCACAGTGTCTTCTTATGTTAAGTAGTTAAAATTGCCAAGAAAAAAAATTGTTTAAGCCATATAGCTTGCCAGTTACTTCGGTGCATAAGACTGGCTATCTACCAGTGCTATGTGAGGAAGCTAGGAAAGAAACTAGCAATAGCATAGATTCGTTTGTTGATTTTTCCTAGCTTTCTCGCTCAGCACTGGTAACTGATCTTGGGTGTAACTAGATTGCGGACGATTAACGACGTTGTGATCATAAACAGGGTCTTATTTAATTATTTGGCGAAATCTGTAAAATTTTTTTTCTGATTTGTTGCTGATTTCGGTCAACATAAGGCAAAAAGTATGATTTTTTTAATTCTGTTAAGTTTCGCCATCTTATTTTATTTGTCTCTGTATAAAGTGACCTCTTTTAAAGCGATTTTATTATCGACTGATCGTCTCAGATCGACTACAGTCTAGTTGCACCGTTAAACCCACTTGCACCACACCACAAATCGCTCAACACCTATAACGCTAAACGAATTTAAAACATCGTTCTGTTTCTTTCAATCGTTTGAAGATGACAGAGACAAGATTATGTTTAAAATATGTTTAGCGTTAAACGCATTTAGTGATTTATGTTGCAAGTGGGCCGTACGCCCAGTTTCTGGAACAAAAATTATCGCTGAATTAATGTGAAATTGTCAAGCGAGTGAACGAATTATTGCGTTGCGCCTTACGTTTAAGTTTGACGCGTCGATAATTTTCATTCCGGAAACCAGTACTTATTAAGTCTCACACATTTGTGTTGTTCTGTTACCAAAAATCATTGTACCAATCATTGTTATGTATTCACCCTTCTCCTCGCCTCCTGTCACAGGGCATGGACATGTTACAGAACCACGGGCTGGGCGGCGGCGTGGGCGGCGTGCTGGTCAACGGCGCCGTGGGAGGCGGCGGGCTCGGCGCGCTCAGCCTCAGTCTCAGTCTCGCGCCGCCCGGCAGCCAGCCGCCCGCGCCCATCTCGCAGCACACGCTCGATCACATCAAGGTATTCCATACTTCTGGGTTTAAATTCATCTTATTTCCAATTAACTTATGAACTTTTTAGGTTCACTAGCACCACAAATCAGTTAATACATTTAATGTTGAACAAATTTAAAACATCATTCTGTCTCTGTCAAGTTCAAACGATTGATAGGAATAGAATGGTGATTTAAATTCGTTTAAAGTTAAACTTAGAATAGTGATGGAAACGGGCCTTATTGATTGAAATTAGGTTATTAAGAATAATTGAGAATGATACTAAAATAGTAGCGGAAATTGGGCTCTTTTTGGTATGAATTAAGATTATATTTCCGAAATCACAAATTATGAGTGCAGTTTGTTTGTTGTGAAGATTTTTGTTACTCAATCATATAAAAGTCTAAACCAACGGATTTGAATATTGATAGATCATGTTCTGGATAACACATCTCATGCGAGATAATGAAATCTGCTCTCGCATGGGCATAAACAACTAAAAAAGGCACTAGCATTCGCCGTAGAAAAAAAAATGAGCTAGAAAGGAAGTTACCATGAAGTGATTTGAAATGAGTGGAATAACGAAGTGGCTCGTCCCCAGGTGGCGCTGCGCCAGGCGGGCTACAGCGAGGCCGGCATCAGCGAGATAGGCGCGGCGCTGGCGCTGCTGGTGAAGCACGGCGTGCTCGGCCTCGCGCTCCCCGCCGCGCTGCCCGCGCCGCCGCTGTCGGCCGCCTACTTCCCGCTGCCCGCGCAGGACCCTCCCGCCGTGTTCGGGCCCATCGGGCAGGTCCCGCTCGGTATGTACTCAGGTTCGGACACACTTAGTACCTATGTAGCCTAATATACCACCTATATTTTACGGCGGATTCCACCGATGAAACTGAACGCGATCAGCACGACTAAACCGCGTTCTAGAGCTGTCAGTGTCAATTGTGAAACTGACAGGTCTTGAACTCGTCTTTGTTGTGCTGATTGCGTTCAGTTTCATCGGTGGAATTGGCTCTTAGTGGCTGCTGGAATGAGGCTCGTTTCAGAATGCGTTTACAAAATAAATTGATAAAAAAAAGAAAATACTTTAAGGCGCATTAATTATATAAGCGTTGCTCTAAAATAACCCTCAGACCACAGCACCGTGACTGCGATGCGTGTAGCGTACAGTAGGTACTGCACTGTATAGATGAAAATGTACTCTTATACTATAAGAAAAGCGCACACAACATTTTACTGTTACGAAACACGCGCCGCAGTCGCGACTTTATAAGCTAACATGCCAACGGCGTATAATTAATTTAAAAACGCTGTTTATTGCCGTACTTTTTGTACGACAACACAAACCCTTTTATAAAATCTCTTTTATTTATTTTTCATATATTCATATCAATTACAAAATAAATTCCAAATCTTTATTGTAAAATTTGCTAAAATAAAAATGCTTCCTCCAAAAAAGATAATTCCCTACTTATTCAAATGTATTAATAAAAAACTACAGTTCCTAATTAGACCAAACATTATAAAATAATAAAATGTGGCATACAGTTGGCAACCTCTCTACGACTTAATATTACAATATGTATCTTGATAAGACCAGTAATTATCTAACGTAATTACAATCATACTACCTAATTACATCATTCTTAACTAGACCTTGAAAATAACTATGTTGTACTTGTTTACGGAAAACAATAATTTCGTAGCTACTGTATTTGTTACTGGTTTTATCAATAAATTACGTTCTGTGGAGAATAGTTTCGTTGTTTTTCAAAAAAATCTAAAATTGTTTAAAATATAGAGTAAAACCTCTCTTGTCTATGTATCCTCAATGTACTATTGATGGTAAATTATTCTCTACAGAAAACTTGTATTATATGACTTTTTGATTTTGAACTTAATAATGACAGAAATATACTGAAATCCGGAAATTATCATGTTATGACGAAATGACCACAATTTCAGCATAGTTCTACCCAAAATTCCTCTTTAAACATTTTGAACAGTATAGTTGAACCAAACGTTTTTCCAAAATTGAGTTCTGTCCGGGCCGGCGCTCGCCCCGCCTAGCGCAGATGATGGATCATGGTGCACCGGCTATGGTACCATACCTCACACGCTTCCAAATTCTAAATTTCACAACGCTTGTCATTCTGTCTTGGTATCTGATTGGCTGTCGTGACAATAATAACTTTCAATTACTTATGCTTTTGTTCTCACTCTGCCGTGTTTTATTTCAAATGAGAAGTTCAAACCGTTTTTGTTTTTTTTTCTGTTGTTGTCTGGTTCCAAAACGAGATTAAATCAAAAAGGGTTGTTTAGACGAAACCTAGCTTGATTGAGCGCATTACAACTGCATGTGATCCAAATTGAGTACGAGGTGTCCGCATTCCGGGTGAGACACACGTTGTCCCGGAACATAGGTGTCTAATTCACAGACGTTTTTCAGGTGTGGATGTGATTTCAGATTACACACAGCAAATGATGTGGGCCTATAAGTGTTACCAAAAAGACTAAAACATATCAGGCATCTAGTAAAATCCAGTGGGGCGTGAATATAATGACTTTTGAAACGAAACACGGTTATTTACTAAGACAAGACTATGTATACTATATCGTTATAATTGCATGCTTAGATATTTTTTATGGTGTTTCAAGTGTTGTATTGCTGATCCAAATAACACAATTGGCTTACAGTTTTATTTTTTTGTTTATTTAATATCTATCTAAAGTTTTTTTCCAAATTCTTGACCATCGCTTTACCATACCATTCTGTCGGCAATACATAACATGAGCTTGTGTCATGGACGGACCTTAATATTCAAATCGTATGACCCAACATTTATGACCTGATTATGGAAATGGGTGCCGAAATTTTAAAGTTGGTTAAAACTTTAATTAGTAAATTGTATAAATACATTGTTGACTGGATTTTCTCATTGTGATTATTCAATAACAGTGGCTTTTGGATATTATTGCTTTCTTTAACTTCAATATTTTGATACTTTTTCAAACCAAGTCCGGTCCATGACTCAAATAATAGAAAGAACAACTTTAGAGTAAAATGTTCTAAAGTAGAACAAAGTTCTGTAAACTGAAATGTATTTATTTAAATTAGTCTGTAAAAAGATTATTACACAACTTTATATAATATTTTTATTTGGATCGTATTTTAGTTTTGTCTAGACCTAGCGAAATTGTAAAAAAAAAATGTAAGTAAAGTTAAGTTTTTTCTATGAAACACCAAAAAATATGGTAATCGGTAAAGTTGTTCTTTTGTGTTGTATCATGTATCTTCTGTCCGCGACAGCGCCCCGAGCGGCCCGCGCGGCTCGTAGTCGCACAGTCCCATGCCGCACTGCGCTAGAGTAGTCGCTGTCACAACACTACCCGATGCATGACAGTACAGTATACGTAGACTCACTTAGTCACAATTCTTTGAACTCTAATATTTCAGCGTGTACTATATTTTTTTTTTTTTTCTAAGGGAGATATTTTTTCCATTCACAAGTCATTTCTTTGTGCAAGATTACGGTTTGCACTATTGGATTTCGTATACTTTACGTACCCATCTTTGTATGTATCTTTGAGCCAAGAGCTAGTCATCCTGTCGTCGTACCTAATACGATGAAGATAGTCTAAAGATAAAGTTAAATTTTATTATTAATATCTTCAATAATATGATCCCAATAGGGTTATCTCAAATCCTGATATTCTTAATCAATCTTTAAATTGCTAAAATGTCAGCTAATTTTGTTAATTGCTGGATAAATTGGAATATAATTTTTATTTTTTAGTTTACTTAATAATTAGTAATGCACGCTGAAATATGAAGTCCCTTATTTTGAGTATAATTAGAGCTGGTAAATTAAATCACAGTCGGTAGTAACACTAGAAACTCGGAAGGATAAGAAGCCATAGACGTCGCGTTGAGTACTTAGGCTAGCAGGCGCGGTGCGGCGTGTCTGCGGGCGCTGTGGCCGCTCCCGCTCTCGCTAACGCGTGCCCAGTCCGCAACAGCGCGAAACGTTCTAATGTAAGGTCGTCGGGTCGCGCCGGCCCGGCTCACGCGACTCACGCGACTCACGCGACTCACGCGACTCACGCGACTCACGCGACTCACGCGACTCACGCGACTCACGCGAGTGACGGCGCGTGACGTATGACGGCCCGCAGGCGGCGCGCGCGGCGGCTCCTTAGAGCGTTTCGCGGAGGTTGCATTCGAGGCGCTTCGCCCCCCAGCCGTGGCGCCCATCTCGCTGTCGGCCGGCGTGGGCGGCGTGGGAGGCGTGGGCGGCGTGGCCGGCTTCCCCTCGGCCTCGCTGCTGCCGCTGTCCAAGAGTCCCACGCCCGCCGACGCGGGAGCGAAGGACTCCAAGAACGTGGAGATCGCCGAAGTCATCGTCGGGGCCATACTAGGTCAGTTACTCATGAATTACACTTATAAATAAAACATACATACACACTATCATACTACCATACTTTTACATACGTCGAAAATTTGTAAAAGTATGATAAGTATGTATTAGTTAAATTAAATTCTTTAAAAGTATTAGTGAAAAAAAATCTGAACTCACAATTTCAAGGAACTACACTACCAGCGGCAGCGGCCGGTGACCATCACCGGCTATAGTTAGTTGAAATTATGAGTTTACAATATTTTTTCGATACCCATCACCTATGTGAAGTGTAGAGAGCTCAGTTAATTTAACCCTGTATAACCTCTTTGAAAAAATATTGTGGTAGTCCCGGAAAAAAACGATTTTTTTCCAGTGGTAACCCAGTAGAAAAACGTCATGTTACCAACCCAATTAGATTATCCATGCATTACGATATTTTTCTGAAAACGTTGATAAAGTGACCCGCTGACCTGTGTCCCGTTGCACCCGCAGGCCCCGGCGGGCGCAGCCTGGTGGAGATCCAGCAGATGTCGGGCGCCAACATCCAGATCTCCAAGAAGGGCACGTTCGCTCCGGGCACGCGCAACCGCATCGTCACCATCACGGGCACGCCCACGGCCATCTCCAACGCGCAGTACCTCATCGAGCAGAAGATCCAGGAGGAGGAGCTGAAGCGCACGCGCCACAACGCCATCTCCGGCCTCATGCAGTAACACGCCTCGCACGGTACGCCTCGCCCGTACCGCCTCCTCTATCTCGTTCTAGCGTAGTATCTAGTTCTAGTCAAACACTGTTGGATCACAGACCGCGTTACTGCGTCGTCACCGTTAACATTGGCGCGAGTTACCTGACTCTAGTTAAGAAGTTTTGTTTTGTTTTATCTGACGGAGGATATAATTTATGCAGCTCTCGATATGCGTCGCGCGCAGCCGGGACTCTGCGCGCGCCGCGACGCATATCGACACATAGTTACCTATTTACAATAATACAATTTTATGTATATTAATTTTATGCATGTAACATAGTGTTGAAGTGGCGGGGATGTGCCCGCTGTGAGCTAGTGGCGCGGGAAGATAAATGTTCTACTGTTGACTGTTTCAGTTCAACGCGACACTCGGTTGTTGCACATAATAATATGAAAGTACAATACTAGCGAGCACGCCCGGCGTCGCTCCCCGCCGCACTATATTTTACGTTCTTATCGTGATGACAAGTAATTATTTTGTTCTGCCTAGCAGACGGTTATTGTTGATTAAGATATATTAATGAAATATTGTGATATCTCCTATCACGGAAATTCCTATTCCATACACATATTATTTTTGTATATTATTCACCACAGCATACATTTTTTTTTATTTACAAAGTTGATTTCATTGTAAATGTTACCATTGATAAGTTATTTTTCTTTAGTTTATTAGGATTAATGATGTGGTTATTTGATAACTTTATCGACACAGGTACGTCTCGCTGGGAGATGTTATCGATACCCTTTGCAGCACTACGGGAGTTTAGGAGCTAAATCCTACCAAAGTTGTTTTATTTACTGACATAATATATGGCAAGCATCGACTTGGTTACGGCCCTTGTACTGTACATTCAAACCAAAACAAGCCAGAGTGTGGCAGTATGGAAAAATTTGTCTAATTATGTGCTTGAGATAACATGCATCCTTATGATAAGTTCATAATCAGACGTACCATATTCTGGCTTGTTCAGATTTGAATTACTTAAAAAGCTGGGATGCCTGTTCTTGCAATAGAGTTTCGTGTAATTCGTTAACAAGATGAGGGTAGTCGTCAAGCCGGTGCGCCGCAAGTACAAGACCCGAACGTTTCACTGCACGCCGTTTCACTAAACTTAGTTCAAGTGTCACCCTTGTTTAATATCTTCGAATTTGGCTAGCAGAGTTTTTCATTCCTGATTTTCTTTCGGTAAAGATCTTTATTTTTTTATACATTTATAAACAAAATAATAATTATCTTATCGTTTTCATATTTTTTTTTATTAGGAATGTTTCATAGTTATTCATTTATCGTCGGTCTAAATTTGTCTTACGATATAAGTACAATTTAAATAATAATAAAATGCATGTCCAGAATAGTAGATGAAAAATAATAAAAAAAATATTTTAAACATTTTAAATGCAGATTTCTATATATCGAGATGACAATATAAATGATATATTCTTATTTACAGTTACTATATGATTGAATATTTTATTTTTTGCGCCGTCGTTTAACCAAGACGTTCTTTTAGTGTCTGTTAGTGTCCGCACGTCGACGACTTTTGGTCGCACGACTCAGTCGCATCAGCGTCTGCGTAGCCTGTGGTCGCGCAGAAACTAATCGACTAATAGTTCAATCAAGAAAAATGATCATTTTCGATGAACTTTGTTTCGTCTAGAAGTCGTGTGCGTGCGCTGTACGTTAGATTTACATAATATTATAAACTGTGATTGTTTTCGTCGACATTGTCAAGGTACTACGTGTCAGTCTCCACTTAGTGTAGAAGCCGTTCGGTGCTTCGCCGGAGGGTAGTTATAAGTTGTGTTCGTTTACCTCAGAAGTGCCATCGTTCTACAGGATTAGTGAGGTGAGCCTCTTCACATGTTCAGTGTTCATACATGCGCGGTGCGTTGCGTTTGATTGTGACTTGTTCCGGCTGGGGACCCTTGATATAATGTAGTAGCTTTCACGAACATCTCAAGCCGCCGACAACTTACAATCAAATGTTACAACTACCCGCTATAAAACTATTTTCGTGTACAACTCCGGCCCCGCGTTGGGCGCCAACGCGTATTCCGGTTACAACAAGTACATGCAATACTAATGGGTGATAACTTACTACGAAGGCGGCGACTACTATCAAATGTGAATAAACGTATGAAGTACAAAAGAAAACGTAATCATAATAAAATATAATAATTTGAAATCGGCTTAATGATGAAAGTTAATGTACGATAGTGTTTAAGAAATCGGAATTGAGAGACAATTTCTCAGCTAATTCATTCACAATTACGCGATTATAAATAATAAAATAAAAAGTATATAAATATTTTTAACTAATTAATTATTAGGGAAGTGAGCACGATCGATTCGCCATAACCTCGTACTTCCGTGAAAAGTGAAAAATAATAGTGATTATAACGTTGTTGTAAGTTTTCTCCGAGCGAAGCCCCGCCCATGCGCGCGCGTCGCGTGCGTGCGACCTACCGACACGAAGCAATCACCTGTCCCACTCCCACGCCCCCCCCCCCCCCCACGAGTCGCGCTCGCTCGGGCGGCGCGTCGCTGTCCGACGACATCTCAATGATACAAGTTGTGGATATTGTTAACTGATCTATTACATATATACGTGTGTTATGTAGTTAACATTGCGCAGTGTAGTGTGGCATTACAGTAGCTAGTTAATATATATTCAATCTTTAAAGTGTATAGGTAACGCTGTTGGATAAATTTCCGGTGTTTTTCGAATTTTTCTCATCTAAACTATGTATATTGGGGGTAGGTACAGATATCGTCTTGTGTCAATTAATAAAATGTCTGTTTGTGCGTTCGCGGTGGCTAAAGTATGGAAATAAGTTAAGAACTGAATGGATACTTCGAAGTAAAATGAGACGTACGTTTCGGACTATGCATAATATAATCGAGTAGAATTGATTGAACTGATTTTTAAGAAATGGATTTAGAAATGTTCTTGTGTTAAGGTAATGGTAGTAATACGGGATGGGGATTGGGGAGTAGTGATGCGTGATGTGAGGAGTGTACTGAGTGTAGTGATCGCGAACACACAAGCGACGGTCGTGTCGGCCACAGCCTGAACGCGTATCGCCTGTCACGTCGATTTAACAAGCTCAATTTTATCGGAACTAAATCTCGATTAGTCGGTACGTATAAGTCAAATGCGTCAATTAAAAGAAATGTATGGTTTCCAAAGAAAGATATCATTTCACGGTTCGGGCGAGCTCTGGGGGTAGACATAGTTTCCGTCTCGTTTCTTCACTCTCTCTCTCTCTCTCTCTTTCTAAGTTACTTGCCTCTATTGTTGCTCGGGGCGGTGTCGCCGTGTGTCGGACACATTCCGGCTAGAGTTAAGTGTTTCTCGTAGAGGGCGGTAGTGTGCGCGTGTCATGACGCTCTGCGCACCACGACGCGGTCTTTCGTTTTCATGTTTCGAAGGAAGTAAGACGTCTGTTGAGACGGTCACTGTCCTCGTACATTCATACTTTGTCTGTATCCTCACTGGCGAAGCGCGTCTTATCTCGACACATCGCGACCGCCGCGCCGACATTATGATAGTTATCAATGGAATTCTAGTTAGTTATAATTAACATATTTAAAAATCAATATAATGGGTATAATTAGATAATTTTTAAATTAAAATTACTGGGAAATGTTAATGTTGTTATACTGAAGTTGTTACAATATTTGAGAGTATATTAACGTGAGTACAGAATAATAATTATAGTGCGGTAATCATTATCTGGATGAAGTTTATCGCGTGGAAGATAATAAATAGTGCAACGTCGTCCCGATACTTGTAATAGTGCATGGCGGCACTCGCTCTGCCGCCACTGTCCACCGCTCCGGACTGTTCTGTGATACTGAGTGCACGCATCACCGCACGCTTGTAGCACGCCCGCACCCGCACCCGCACCCCGCACCCGCCCGCACACGGACCGAGCACTGTGTCTGTTACAGGTTGTGTCAAATTATATAGAGCTCAGTTCAGTAGAGTAGAAGTACTGCAGCGGGTCCACGCGCCCGGCAGTCCCGGCACCCGCGTACCACTCCCGCACTCTCAAGATCATTATGTAATGCTGTTACGATTAAGGAATTTCAATGTTGTAGGATAAGGTAGCTAGTTGTCATTCTTCATTGTTCGGATCTAACGGAGAGGTTTCAGTTGGCACGAAGCCGGCTCCTCCGGTGGCCGCGTATCTCATCCTCCCATTTTAATTTTAATAGCTAAATGTTGTTGAATTTGTTGATAGAGTGGTTTATTGTAATTACTATAGGTAGTTTAGTGGGTATACACGCGAAGGTGGCAGCCGTTGGGTGCGCTAGGCTAGAGTAAGGTTCGATACTGTGTTTAGGAAAATGGCTGTGCGTTCAAGTCGAACTCAACATTAAGACATCACCATAACGCTTGTTTCTGATGGGCGCGAATCGCACACGACACGACTCGCGCGCTCGCCGCTCGGCGTTCGGTGCCGGCGCTCGCGGCCCGGAGCTCGCTCTCGGCGCTCGCCGCTCGGCGCTCGCCGCTCGGCGCCGGCGGCTCGGCGCGCGCTCCACTCACTATCTGTATATAATTGCATAACATTTTTCATTTACGTTATTCTCCTTGCTCATTGTCATCAATTTATTAAAGACTGAGGAATCAACTCGCGCATATTGACATCGTCACGAACGCGTCCCAAACGGTAGGGATTAATTGTAATATATAATTGTTTATTAATCATTAAAATAAAAATTTCGCTCGGTTTCATGTGGGCTCGCTCGCCAGAGCGCAGTCGTGTGCGATTCCCGCAGTACACTCGCGGTGTTTAACGTTTTGATTGTTACACGTCAGTTTTATTGTTAACGCCCAAGTTGAAGATTCCCATAGCTGGCCGCAGCTGCGAGTGTACGGTGTGGCGCGTCGCGCGGCCCGAGCGCGACGCGCCGCGGCGGCGCGCGTGCCGGCCTCGAGCGCCGATCAGTCGTTGTCTCATCAACCTTTACACATGTTGAGATTGATATGTTATACTAATTCTATTGAATTATAACTTGTTGCGTATTATAAGTATGTATAGAGCGAGCTCCGGCTCCGTACGTTATGTGTAAATGTCATACGTTGATAACATTTGTTGCTGTACAGTTCAGTGATGGAATTTTTATTTTTTATTATTAATATTTTTTGTTAACTTGGTTTACGATAAACGGGTCTGCAATGTTATGTAACGAGAATATAATTTTTAATTAAGTTTGAATTTAAAAAACAATGTTGAATAATAAATATGTTTTGAATTTAAAATTCACTATATTTTAGTCAATGTTTATTATTGTTTAGTTAGTTGTACTGTCAGATTGATTTTCTAATGAAGTGTTATTTTGCAATGTTGTAAATGATAAGAGGTAAAAATGGAAGGTTACAATGTCTTAGTGTTTAAAAGCTCGAAACCAATTGAAAGGTACCTTGAACATTGTCTATATTATATTAACATTAATAAATGCAAAAACTAAATGTGTCGTTTATTTTACTATGCAACCTCTATCCTCTAGGCTCTAATCGACTGAAGCAATTTGTCTCGAGACTGCCAAGACACCTATACAGGTACAGCATACAGGCATTCCTTTGTACAAAGTCCAGTTCCTTTCACTATCTGTAATTAGGTACTCAATAATGATCTAGGCTAGACCTTTAGCATTCTTGGCATAAGCTAGACTACTAAGGCAAAGTAGGTATATGAACGTATCTTAGGTCTTTGACACAAAGACGTATAAGTTCACATACACACACCACACGACATCACACCTGTATTCCCTGAAGGGATTGGGAGAGGTGCTCCTATAGTATATGGGAGGGCGCCCAAGAGCAACTTTTGTCTCCGCAACTAATTTGGCTCTCACACATCAAGTCTACACGTTTGTATGAAAGTGCGCGCATGTAGCGACGCGACAGCTGGGAGACATTTTTGTCCGCGGGCTTGGACGCAACTGTCGCCCGTCTATTGGTCGCAATGCAAGTGCGCGCACGGCGACAGATAAGTTGCCGGCTAGCCAGTTGTCGCTTAACTGAGAAAATTTAACAAAAATGTGGCGTTGCCGTCGCTCCCGTGTGCGCATCGTCCAAATCTCAGCGAGAAGACAGTGACAGAGACATAAAAGTTGCTCGTGGGCGCCCTGCATTTATGTTTAAGTTCCATGTAATAGGGGCGAGCCTATTGCAACCAACTTTTTTTTTTTTTGTGCACTGTAGAAATCCTCATGGACTTCCTCCATCGTGGTGTGGTAACAGAGAGGCATGCCGGACTTCCCGGCTAAAACCACCTTCCACCTCTACCTATGGCCGGGGGTGCGGGATTCGCATAAGCATTCACCAGGCACAAATCCGGACTGCCACTGAGAAATTCCTGATGGAAAGATCCAATAACACTGCCTGACCCGGGAATCGAACCCAGGACAGGACCTCCTGCTCTCAGCAGTAGCACAAGTAATTTTTTCGCCAGGCTACAGGCTGAGAACGTTTAGAACTGAGAACTTATCGGGGATATACTGGGAATCGAACTTAGTTCTCAGTTATTTCGGTTGACTGATGTTGATATGTCTATGTATGATTGCAGGAAAGGCGGGTAAATACATATGTCCAACAAAACAAGTTGTACCTTGGTTATCATTTTTATTATCAAAAATGTTACTTGCATACATAATATAAAGTTTACGCAAAAATGAGATTTCGTACAAAAATACGAAGAAATGGACGGAATTCCTTATTTCAGATCACACAATAACTAAGTAAAAAACTTAAATAACTAAATAATATACGATTTAAATAAAGTACAATAATAAAATTAACGTGTAAGTATTTCAAAACAAGAGCTGCCAAGAGTTACATACAAAATGGTGGTAGATTATTTTTAAACATTGCACTGGGTAGGTACATAAGTACATTAGAGTTTAGACCAATAAGAAGGTACATTCAAATAATTTATTTCCGCAGATACTGGCAGACGCACAGTGTTTAAATTAAATAGAGTGAAAATGCCGTATACTTGGCTGAACTCGGCACGATAAGAATTAGCTGCATTAAATTTTTTCGACATTTTTTGAGAAGACGTGATCATGTGTTGTGCTTTTTACGCTTCAGCTTGACACATGTGCGCAAGCGCATGGAAATTTATAGCCCGTACCTGCTTGCTTTCGCCTCGCAACGAATGAGCGTTTTTCGCTTTAACCGGCTGCGATTGATTTTTAAATTCATATAATTATAGGTATTCTATTAGCAGTGGGCAGATATTGCAATTAATAAAATCAATAAATACGATAAAATAGATCTCTATCATATCAAAAAAGCAAAATTACTGGGATTCTTCCTTCAATAAAACCTTAAAATCAAATATAAGGTAAAACTTAACACTGAAATGGTTCCGCAGGTTTTTTCCCCCAAGGGAAAAGGTTTCTTTTGATTTTCTGTTTATGACTAACATAAGTATCAAGAAAATAAATTGCTTGACTTATTTACACTTATTTTACCTAAGTTACATAAACTATCTAAACTGCAGTGAACTGGCCGAAGAAAGTATATCTAATTGTCGCCGTCTTCGCACGCCAAATTAAAAACAATAAAAAATACGCAAATCTTGTTGATTATCGATTTCATTGCTCGCTTAATTCACCATGATTTTTACAAGCATTCATGCTAAACTATTAATTCGATATTATTTTGAGAATTTGTTAAACTTTCCACTGAGATAAAACACATACAGACTTTGTAAAAGTACACTACCCTCAACTTATGTAAGTACTATATCATTCTAAGTAGATTCGTCCAGTTCAGTGTAGTTTTATTGGAGCTTTGAAATGTTCGAAAGCTTTTCGTCCAAAATTTGTGCACTAGTGTTAATCAATCGGATAGTTAGCCACATGAGTAAATAGTGAATTGGTCATTCATAATAAAGAACCATCCACCATCAGTTGCGACAGCTACACGATCATTCCAAACCTCCTTGATAATGCTTCTCTTATACAATATTAAAGTCTTCCATACTAGCTTAGTTAAAACTAATGTATTATTTAAAGTCTATGTTCACGAGAAAGGTGTTCGAGGACAGTCACCATGTATAGCGTCGACTACAATGTGCTATTATAAAATCTACATAGTTTAGTAGTATTGTTATACTTGGTTAGTAAGCGCAAAGTGACGAAGTAATACTTTACTGTATGAAGTGAATACGTTATTCAATACCTTACATTTTCTACTTATAGAAAAGCTACGGAAAAATAAATTCCTAGAAATGCATTCACAATAATCAGATCAATACAATAGGTACTCAGTGTCACAAAATTATAGTTTTAAAACATCTAATTTACCTAACTTAGCTGTCTTTTGTTTCAATAGCTTTAGCTGTATAGTCGCCATTCACCGAGAGCCAATGGGTGCTTATTATAGGAGTCGTGAGCGGTCGACCGCGCGTGATCATTTGTTCCGCGTGACTACAACCGCTAGTCGCCCCAATCGTTAGGATGAATAGAGAAGAAACAACACTTATACATATTAATAAAGAGGTCGAAAAGGATACTTATGACTTAAATGCTTTTCAATTCTTTTATGGTAAAATATTGCAATTTCTATCTAAATACCATTGCCGTTGACTTCGCTTCTAACATCCGAGTATCAAATATAACTCTTTGGATCCTAATAAAACTATATTTTGGTTAGTTTCCTAAATACTATGAGACGATTTCGTACTGCGGTACATGCGGGTCGAAATCGAAACCGTTATAATGAGTAAAGCTTAGACTCCTGCAGCCAGGAGCTTCGGCGAATGGCTTCAGTTCCTGAACCAGGCTGGAGAACGACGGTCTCTCGTCCGGGTCCACCTGCCAGCACTGCAGACACAGCTGGAAGAGCTCGTCGCCCACGTAGGAGGGCTGCGACGGCCGCATGCCGCGCAGGATGCGGGCCGCGACGTCTTTATTAGCGCTATGGAAGTAAGGAGTGGCGCCTATCGTCAGCGCCTCCCACATGAGGACACCAAACGACCAAACATCAGCCTTAGGGTTGAACCTTGTCTGTCGTAACATCTCGTGGGAAGTCCATCTGGTGTAATCTGGGGTTTCATGCAAGGGTCTCATGTGGGACAATCCAAAACCGGACACTTTCGCGACGCCGTTGTCTGCGAGCGCGATGTTACGACAACTTAGGCGTTTGTGTAAAATTTTCTTACTGTGCAAGTATTCCAAGCCTCGAGCAACATCAACCAAGTACTGAAGTAATCTGTTTTCAGGAATAAGACAGAATTTGTTATTTTGAAGATCCCTGTGTCTGCTCTGAAGTAGCAAGTCTTTCAAGCTATGTTTATTATCTTCTAGGACCACAAATAAGGTTGTATTAGTTTCACAGAAGCCTATCAGTGAGATCACATTCTCATGTTCACTGGACTTGATGAGTTGGTCCAGTTCCTGCAACATCTGCTTCTTATCGGGCCTCTCCAGCTCCCTGTCGGCCACCACCTGCACAAGCCCTGGAGTCTGTGCCCCATGCTGTTGTACTTTGCCTCTAGTAAACTTGCCGTAACTGCCAACACCAACTATGCAGGAAATATCAATGTCTATGAGGTTTCTCGGTATGTTCCATAGCTTTCTTTTTAAGTTGCTGTAATAATCTACTCTTTCATCTTCTTCTTGAAGGAAACTTGAGTTCTCAATCTCCATGCATGGTTCACTCATACTCAAAGGCATGGATTGGGAGCCTCTCTGTGATCTAACTATATGTATCCTCTTTCGTAGAATGATGAGCAGCCCTACTCCAATCAGCAGCAGAACCACACTAATAGCTATGGCTGCTCCTAGTGCTATCACCATCGGGGAATACTCTTCAGGCTCATTTATATTTAAAATAATTTTCTTGGCTGATTCTGCATACCTGATTCTTTTCACATGATTTTTCTCACTTACAACTCCTAATGACACATCTATATCATTAGTTAATGGCAGAGGAGCATTGTAGAAACCATTGTAAGTACTTCTGTCTCCAATTATGAAATCGTGTGCAATGTCATCAGGGTCTAACTCAGCGGTGATGTAGTAGGGGAGGCCGTTATGATTGGCATATGTGTAGTTCCCGAGGGTAGCAACAATAAACCCTTGCTGATATAACTCGATAGAGACTACAATCCTGTACATAGACACAGGTCCATTCACATTCTTAGCTTCAGGAATGTGTACCACCATCCTGTCTCCTCTCCTCTCTCTGATCTCTATGTCAGGTGGGCTGGGGTCTGGAGTACCTATCACTGTCTCTACTGTAGTTGTGATATTAGGCCCTTCAAAACCAGCATTGACTGCAACCACTCCTATCTGGTACTTAGAACCTGGTTGCAGGTTCAATAGTTCAGTGTAAAAGGTTTTATTTGATACTCTCCATTCAAGATCTATCAAGGCAGCGTCAGTGTAGGTCTCAACAACAATGGCTCTTATTACATAATCAGATATAGATGTGAATGCATTGGGGGCGGTCCAGCGCACCCTCACTGTTGTCTCAGTTATGTTAGTAATGTTTATGGATGCTGGCGGGCCTGGGGAGAAAACATCGGTGTCGTACACACTTGCGGCGTTCTCTCCGCCGCATTTTTGACTGTCATTCTTAGGGCATTGAGTACCGCAAGAATCTTGAGGCAGTTGGAACTTTCCGGGTGCGTTACCGCAGAAGCACGTCGACTCGTTACCTATGATAGCGTATTTGTAGTACACTTGCTCGCAAGCCGACAAACAGACGTCCACGGACTGCCCAGTGTGAGTGTTCAGCACATTTTCTACCATCAGCTTGTAGCAGCCGATGTAGTCGCCTCGGTCGCCACTGCAGCCCCACGAGCACAATAATAACAACACAAATATGTAACACTGTCTCTCCATTGTGTTCCAATGTGTAGTTGACTCATTCAAGCCCACTTGACGTTTTGTAAACGCCCGAAACACAAATTCCTTTATTACAACACCCGTTTAGGGAACTGGAAATTCACGGTTGCAGAGTATTTATAGAACATGACGTATATCATTGTGTATCACTGGAACTTAACAATTAATAATTAAACTTACAAAAAAATCGTACCGCGTTGCTTGTTGGTTCGTTCGTTATTATTTTGACAGATATCAACAGGTGTTGCTACTAAATTTTAAAGATAATTAAATTATTTTCTTGAATTTTTTCTTTTTTTTTTCTACTAAAGAACACCTATAGAAGAACCAATCTTATAAATATTTTCTATTTTCAATTACCTAATTGCCAAAATAGTAAAACGTTTAGTAGGTAGTAAAGTATATGTCAATCTAATATTATAATAACACTAATCGCTGAATTATCTTTTTCATGGCCATCCATCATTTTGTTTATTTCATGTTAAAATATCTAATAGATATATCGAGCCTTTTCAGGAAGAACATCGTAAGCGCCAAAAATCCCAAAAAACTGTTTTCATATTTACAGCCAGATCAACTGATTATATATATATATATTAACCGCCAGATCTTAACATTTGAATTAATAGGGAGGTGCCCTTAAAACACTAAGTAAAAATTTCATATTGATGCTATAAATATTTTGAAAATGTTTAAACAAAACCTTCTCCTGTAAAATATGCAAAATGGCGGTTACGATCTTCTTCCTGAAAAGGCTCGATATTTTCTTCATTTCGAGTCGATGGTACTTTTTATAACATTCCATTGTCTATCAAAAAGTACTCTGTGTCTATCAAAAAGTCACTGTGTAAAAAAGTACTCTGTGATTCCATTCCAAGCATCATTGCTACGGTTTTCGGCCGGTAAGCAGGGTTGGATTTTGTACTATAATTATAGTATTTATACTATAATTTCGCCCTTTGTACTATATACTATCCACATCTAAGGATAGTACGGTAAAATACTATAATTTAAAGTTTGCTCCCGAATAAAAATTTGTCCTAGATTGTTTAGTACTTCCACACGATTTCGAACGAATATTCAGTAAAGTGAACCTTACCAAGACTACAATACGAAACAAACTGGTAGGTAACACAATCCATAAACGGCATTTTATTGTCTTGTGACGCTATCAAAAGCGGTAACCGACGAAAAAACGGAGGAGGTTATCAATTCGACGCGTACCTATATATTTTTTTTTTTTTTTAGTTATGCTATATACACACATCAAAAGTGTCTAGGGATCAAGCATTTTTATGCGGATTTCTTGAGATTGAGATGTGGCTTTGTAATAAATTTATGATTTTATAAATTTATATGGATCCTTTTTGGTGCATTTCATAATTTGAATCAGGAACTGTGAATCAAATTCGAGTAAAAGATGAAAATCAGCTGTCAATATTTTCCCTATAAAAACATACAACGCATTGAAGACATTATTAGTGCTACTGTTTCCCTACTACTGATTAAAACCAACGTTATTATGGAGCGGCGACGTCATTTACGCAGGGAAGAAATGCTCAGAGCCGTGGGAATGATAGAAGCTGGTTCCCGGCAACGTACTGTGGCTTTAGCTCTGAATACAAGTCAGAGTGTTATCAGTCGACTTTGGACACGTTACCGAAGCACTGGTACCGTGGCTGAGCGCCATGGAGGACGGTATCGCTGCACCACACGGAGACAAGACCGATACATTCAAATCTTAACTCGAAGAGCTCCAACAATAACCGCCATGATGTTAGCCGTGAGGCTTCATCACTCTTCATGGAACTTAATTAGCGACCAAACAGTCAGAAACCGCTTGCATGAAGTGAACCTTCATTCCCGAAGACCGCTACGGGTACCACCTATAGCAATGCACAATCGTAGGATTTGATATCAATGGGCTCTTGAACACAGAAATTGGGCAGAAGAACAATGGCGTTTCGTGTGCTTTTCTGATGAGTCTCGTTTTGGTATGAGACCGGATACAAGACGTATACGACACTGGAGAACCCCTGGACGCCAACAGCGATTAAAATCCTGCCAGGAAGTCCATCCTTATAGTGGTGGAACCATCATGGTATGGGCGGGTATTTGGATCGGCGGAAGAACTGAGTTGATTTGGATCAGAGGCAACCTCAACGCTCAAATTTATGCTGAGACGATTGTATCAGACGTCATCGTTCCTCTACAAGTGCAAATCGGTCCCTTATTTCAGTTAATGCATGATAATGCACGACCGCACACCGCAAGAGTTGTAAGACAGACTCGCCGCAGCTAACATCAATGTCCTGCCCTGGCCTGCTCAGTCGCCAGACTTGAACCCGATTGAGCATGCATGGGATATGCTACAGAGAAGAGCTCTGCCGAATATGGAGGGTATCCAGTCGCAAGAAGACCTTTTTTTGTTGTTGCAACGAACATGGGCGGCCATTCCACAGCGTGATTTGGATGAACTCATTTTGAGTATGCCAAACCGATGTTCTTGTGTTGTTAGTGTTCGCGGTAGAAACACGGATTATTAATTGTTTAAGTTACCCAATAAAATTTTAAAGAAAACTGTTATTTCAGTCTTTTTTTCGAACTTTTGTGTTAGTGGTTCAAATGTCAAAAATCCCTTTATTAGGAAAATGGCAAATTTCTTTATTAATGCAAAGGTGACTTGGTTTATCGTTACTGTGACAAACGAAAACACTTTATTTGATGAATCCTTCAAGACAATTTTAATTAATATCAATCAGGAGAAAAGTTATTGCAAAAATATATGTTGATCCCTAGACACTTTTGATGTGTGTATATACTGATCATACATAAAAAAAATAAAAATAAAATATATATACGCGTCGAATTGATAACCTCCTCCGTTTTTTTGTCGGTTAATTAAAAATAATGTAAGTGTACTATAATTTTTTATAAATACTATCCTTTTCTTTTTTTTGTACTATCTTTTTCAACGTACCTAAATCCAACCCTGCCGGTAAGCAAGTATGTCAATGAATGACGTTAACGTCAAAGTTTGAAATTTTGTAAACGTTAAACGGCCGAAAGCGAATAGAATTTCAATTAAATTGTATTGTAATGTAAACAGTGTGGATAAACATTAAAAATACTGTATTATACGCAAACGATTTACTAAATATGTCTACCAGATCCGGGAAACGTAAGTTTTTGTTAAATAGTGGTTTCATTGTGATTAGTTTTGTGTGTTTGTATGAGACGCGTTGGAGTAACTGAGTTTTACCGCGTATTTCAGGGATTCACACTTCTTTGCTTGAAGATACAGCCACCACCGAGCAAGAACCAGCTGCGAAGAGTGAAAAGAAGACTCGGAGCAAGCGAGTGAAAGAGAACTTGGACGAGCTAAGCGTCTCAATATTTAAAAACAAACGTAGCAATTATGTGAGTTACCCTACTGACGATGAATTACTCAGAGATACTGCGAATAAAAAGGAAGGTGAGACAAAGCCAAGCCGAGCATTACGCAAAAATGCTCTAAAAGAACATAACCCTGTTGAAAATAGTGACCAAGTAGAGTCACAGACTGAAGTGAAGAGTCTTATTAGAAAGTCGCGTCGCTTGAAGAGAGGAGATGACGTTGAGGAGACTGAGAACCACGAAAATGTACCAGCTGAGGTTACAGAAGTGCCAATATCAAAGAAAAGTAAGAAAAAGAAGAAAGTAGAGGCAGTATTTGACAATCCTCCTGAAGAAGCACCTGCTAAAAAGTCCAAAAAGAAGAAGAAGAAAGGCAAAAGAACAAGTTCCATGATTGTTGAAGATATCCCACAGAATAATAATTCTAAAAATGGTATATTTAATAGAAGTGCCACATCTGTTGATTCATTTCATAGCGCTGCAGGCAGCCCTTTAAAAAATGAAAATATGGTTATGGTACCAGACAAAGTTAATAACACATTGGAGAAAACTGAAGAAATTAACAAACATTCTAAAACTAACAGAGAAAATTACAAAAATAGTAACAACAACGCTTTTGATAAAAAGGATGAATTAGTCCATATGGAAATTGATGAAAACAAAAATAATAACAAAGGTACTAAAAAAAGAAAGCCTGTGTCTGAAAAGATGTCTTCAGACAAGTGTTTTGTCTCAGTGGTCAGAGACAATCTTGAAAAAGGTCTTGAAGATATTTTAAACGTGTCCCATTTGTCCAACAGAGAACCAAGGAGAAAGAAATCTCACACAAGAAATGCCACATTTGATAAAAGTAATATTTCAACAAATCTTGAGAAAGATGTGCAAAGTAATTTAAATGTGTCGAATGTCAACAATGGACAAGTAAAGAGAAGAAAATCTAATATAAAAGAAATGGAAGTATCCCTGTCAGAAAATATGTTGCAGGATGTAGATGATGTTATTAATAATGATACCTTTAACAAGGAACGGAGAAGAAATTCGGTTGTAAAAGATGTTACTTTTAACAAAAGTAATGCATCTATTACAAAAGAAATAGTAGGTAACAATGCAGATGTGGATGTTTTCAATATTTCGAACAAACACCTTAAAACTAGGAGGTCTATGATGAAAGATGACACATTTGAAAAAAGTAATGTATCAATTGCTAATGAAATTGTTGATAACAATGTTGATAATGATTTGAATGTTTCAAACATTTCTAACAAACTTCTTAAAACTAGAAGATCGATGATAAAAGATAACACATTTGATAAAAGTAATGCATCAATTGTAAAAGAAGGTCTAGTTGTGGAAACTGATTTAAATGTTTCTAAAAAGCATTCAACCAGAAAATCTATTTCAAAAGATTCTACATTTGACAAAAGCAATGCTTCCATAACAAATGTTAACAACATTGTGAAAGATACTGAACCTGATTTAAATGTATCTAACATTTCAAATAAGCAGCTAAAGAGAAGGAAATCAAATGTAAAAGATTCAACTTTTGATAAACAAGAAAGTGTACTGAACACAACATTTGATAAAGAAATGGAGAATGATGAAGAAACCACAAAAGATTACACCTTTAACAAAAGTAATAGTAAACATCTAGATGCAACTTATGAAAAAGATACATCAACTTCTAAAAAAAAGGAAAAGAAATCCAGTGTGAACACAACATATGATAAGACAGACAAAGCTGAAGAAACAACTTTTGAGAAAGACATGTCCAACTCTTTTGATGCTTTCAAAAAAGGTGCAATGTCTAGAAAATCAAGTATCAGAGATGCACCTTTTGATAAAAGTAACTTTTCCATCGCCAGTCTAACTAAGGAAGACTTTGAAAAAGATAACAATATCATATCCAGTTCTGCTACGAAGAGAAGGTCTATCAGACATACTTTTGATAAAAATGATACTATTTCAGAGAATGCTGTCAATACAACATATGAGAAAACAGAAAATACTGGTAATAATGAAGTGAAAAGAAAGTCGCCCAGACTATCCAAGACGCCTGACATTCAGACCGTACTGAACACAACATTTGAGAAAGAAAGCACTAACGAAAGAAAAGAAACCTTCATTTCTAGTTCAAAGTCTTCCCTAATCAGTTCAGACGACAGCAGTGTTGCGGACAAGTCTGGTATCTCTCGCATCAGCATAACAAGTGACGATACCTCAGAACACCTCGAAAACATAGTCAATACCACTCCATTACTCATAGAGAGCAGTATTGATGAATCTCACATATCTATCAGCAAACCAGAGAGTACAAAACCACAAACTCCTTTAAAGAGAGAAGGGACGTTTACCAAAGACGTTCCAGAAGTGCCAACTGAAACTGAAATAGGGACTCCGACCAAACGTAAGTCAATCCCAACAGCAGGCTGCACTCCATACCATATTACAAAGAGTTCTCAGAAAAAGAGTATGATGAACGTGACTCGGTCGCTAGAGAAGGGTGTGAGTGCTACGGTGGACCCAACTCCGAGACTGACCAGGGTGATGTTCTGCAGCCCGGTCGACAACCCAGCCATGTTCACACAAGAGAAGAAGAAAATAATTAAGTCCAATCTCAAGGGGTCTAACAAGAGTTTCCTTTTTGATGAGAATGGTGAGTTTTTATTTATTTTACTCTAGCTTTTGCCCGCGGCTTTACACGCGTGGATGTTGAAAATTATCGCTTGGGCATGAATGGTGAAAAGTATCCTATGACCTAATCCAGGTCATGGTTTACCTGTGTGTCAAATTTCATTGAAATCTGTTCAGCTGAGTGACAATCTTTGCCCATCTCTCCGGGTGCATTCGTGAAATGTGTCCGGCCCACTTCCACTTCAGCCTGGCTGTTTTATCTCCAAGGTCCGCTACGGATTGAGTTATGAAGCGCAGCGTGATGTTTCTAACTAGATCTGTACGCTTAACACCTATTATGCTGCACTCTATTGCCCATTGGCAAATCTTGAGTTTGACCCATTAATAAATGTAATAATAATGGATCAACCATAGAAAAATTACATTAATGTCCTTCTATGGTTTTAATATGCCAACAGAATCCTTTAACAATTTTTAATGTAAATATGAAAATCCATTTTCAAAACAAGGAGCTAATTTGGGCTGTTTTCCCTTATGACTATGAGGGACATCTAATAGGTACCATGTACCTACCAGTATGAAGAGGTTCAATTCAAAGCTAAATAAGTTGTATTATTGTGTATTCTTAACTGTGGAAAAAGTTAACTTTTTAGCCTTAGAAACCAGTAACTGTCCACCACAAAAAAGTATGATTTTCACATACCAGAGCTAAGTTAAGCTACTTGAATTGACTGTTTGATAGACATCTATAACCCTACTCAGACTACTTTGAAAGGCGCACTGTACCTACTTGTCTTAACGTAAGCTTTCATTTGAAAATTAACCTTATTGACTATGAAGTTAATGTGCATATTTTTATAAGCGACTGTGAACAAGTGTTTCATACAAATACGAACTTTAACTTTATAAGAATAAGGTTCATTTTTTATTGAAACACTACTATACTTAGCCTAAGTAATAGATATCTGCCGGATTATGCCAACCCAACCATATAAATCAACCATCAACCATACACCCATAACCAACCATACCAACCAACCAACCAACCATAACCAATCTCAACCATATAAATAGTCCTCTAGACAGAATTTCGGCCATAAAGACTATTCTCAGCGGAGACCAGCCTTCGACGCATATGCACTTTCATCTGCATCTTGCTGTGCATCTGTGTCTTGCGCATGTGCATAAGACACAGATTCACTTTCTCTTGCCTCACTCTCATAGTCCGTGGGACGACAATCCGACTCGACCGGAGAGTGACAGCTACGGAGACCGCCGCGGGTGCTAGGGAGTCTCAGCCTCATAACATATTTACAAGCACACAATCTCGTTGCAGCTTCAATGTCGCGCCCGGGCCGCAAGCGCTCCTACACCCAGAACGATGCGGACGACTCCCGCGTCAAGCGCACACGACTCACAGAAGACCTGCAGCATTCGGTGGACCGCCTGTCCAGACCCAGGACTGCTAGTGCCACAGGTATTGACGAAAGCTCCAAGGTAGCCTGCAAAATTCATGTTTTATTGCAGGTTGCAGGGCAGTATCGGTTTGTATGTTGACCTTAAAATCATCAACGCAACTCTCTGAAATTGAATTTCACGGGCAACCTTACCGCATCCCCCTTAAAGGCGCAATTCAATCGGCACTGTTCTTTTCCCCTTTAAGGGGGAGCACATAGCACAAGATAACGCGCGTTGGCTGCGCGAGTTATTTATTTGTCAGCCTCGCTTCCGTACGCAGCGTGTCTGGGGTCGCAGTCACAATTTAATCTGTCAAGCTCCGCTAATGAGACACAATTGATTTTCTATTGTTTGGTCACCGATCGGTGTCCCGCGGTCAGATCTCGCATACATATATATGTTGCAGTCAAAACTCATAACCAGTCAAAAGTACCTACTTTTGACTGAAAAAATCAGGCAAAAGTAATTTTGACTGAACACGTTGGTCAAAAGTAGTTTTGTCTGAAAATCGGTAGTCAATAGTGATTTTAACTGACAATATTTGGTTAAAAGTGATTTTGGCTAAAGCTCTTAGTCAAAACTAGTTTTAACCAATAGAGCATCAGTCAAAATAACCATAACAAGTTAGTAGGATGTAATAAAAGATTTCATGTTGTAAATTCGTTTACTACGAAGATTTAGTTTAAGGTTTAGATAATAAATACAAACAAAATATGAGCAGCATCAATTAAGTCGTAGATTTCTTCAGCCGGTAAAAAGTATTTGATAGGTTCTGTGTTTGTAACTCACTTTTTAATACCACAGACTTCAATTATGTTAAAGCGTTTTAACTACTGTATTGTAACGGCGTTTTATTTTCTGCAACTTCTTTTCCACTTCCATTGCAAATTGTTCTTTTGTCATAACATTGAAATGACTACCTTTCATACTTTCTATCGCTAAAATTCTTCCTAAAAAACGTTATTTCTTTTCGTGCTCACTCATTTTTAACAAATATCTATTGATTCTCTAATTATATTTAGTTTTAAAAAACATTATAAGTGCGTTTCTTCGTAATTTATGTCGACCACCTTAACTTTTTAAGAGTTTTGCCTGATAGAACCAGTCAAAACTACTTTTAACGAAATTAGTCAGTCAAAACTACTTTTAACCAGCTCCATTGGGCAAAACTAGTTTTGACTATTATTTCAGTCAATAGTACTATTGTCGAGAGCTTCCAGTCAAAAGTACTTTTGACTGATTTTGTTAGTTAAAAGTACTTTTGACTGGTTATGAGTTTTGACTGCAACATATATACTTACAAGACGAAGTTAAGAAGTTACCTGTGGGCAGCAATTAGGTAATGCTGGCTATATCTATGTAGGTCTACTTGCTGTAACACATTGTTCTTTGGACAGCGACAGAGCAAATCTAGCTATTTTTAACCGACTTCAAAAAAGGAGGTTCTTAGCCGACTTCAAAATAGGAGGTTCGTAACCGACTTCAAAAAGGAGGTTTTTGTTAATACTCTACTCTTTCCCTGGGAATTGCAACTGTTTCTGGGATTATCCTCCGAATGCTTAATCGACAGTTTTTAACCGACTGCAGCGGAGCCCAAAAAGAAGGTAATGTTTTTCAAAGAATTTGTGACGCTACACTACTATTATAATCCATCTTCCTTAGTGACAGGTCTTATAACCGCTGCTCTGCGGTAAGTGTGGGATTTACAGACACATCATTGGACCAGTAACAGACAGACCTATTACTATGGGGATTATCGCACAATAATAATGTCCATTGTGTCGATAACAATGTGTTAGTTTCAATAAAATATTATGTGGGTAGTTCGGCAAGCCTTGCGGTTAAACGTAGATATACTAATACACATTACACAAACAAGCATGTTAACAGACTAGAAAATTAATTTAGTCGGTAGTAAAGTGATATCTCAGTTTCTTAATCATTTTCGAATAATAGGTATGAGGAATCTAAGCAATAACAGCTGCACTGGTTGATCGATCAGGTTAAGCTACGCGTGCCGCGGTTGGTCCGTGGATGGGCGACCAACTTTACATACAGAGACCTCTTCGTGCCTCGAATAGCGTTCGTGGATCTTTGACAGTCGTTAAGGGTCGTCAGAAGCCAGAAAGTCTGAGAACTAGTCTTACCAAGAGGTATCATGTTAGCCAGTAACTGGGTTGGGAGATCAGACAGACAGTCGCTCCACGTAAGATACTGGTATTCAGCTGCATCCGGTTAGACTGGAAGCTGACCCCGAAAATTGTTGGAAAAAAGCCAGGCAGATGATGAGGTATGAGGAACCTTCGAAACTTTTGTTCGTAATAATTTGTGGTAAGCGCCTACATTAATTCGTCAAGCAAGAGTTCCGTTTAGGACAGACTCTCTTCGTGTTTGTGTCGGTTTGAGGGACTTCTTTAAAATATGTGAGTATTTGGCTCGCATAATTATAGGTATGCATAATACATCTTGGGAGTGAAGTGTAAGGTTTTCCCACGTCACTTTTCTTGTGTTGTGTTTCATATCAATGGATATCGAAAGTTCAAAATATAGTGGCCGTGCCGACCTCATAGCATAGACAACACGTAAGTTACTAAACGACACTTGGTGCCTGATATGTGGAGTGTGGAGCTCCAACACCTGATTTACTTTTATAACGTATTTTTTTTTTATATGTATATATTTTTACCTCATGCGTTTGTCAGCTGGAATATTTTTCTGCCTTCTAAATTCTTAATAGCGTTTATCTCCTAATTTTGTGCCATTATTCTATAAATACTGGAAAAGGTTGTACCTATGCCACAAACCAGGCAGATCATAATCTCAACAGTACCCCTTCCTTCCGTATATACAACTCATCATCTGCCTAGCCTAAGTATTTTGGGCTGGGCTTCCAGTCTAACCGAATGCACCTGAATACCAGTGGTGGTCAGATTTTCGGGCTTCTTACGACCCGTAACGACTGTCAAAGATCCACAAATGACAGCCGGGACAGACGGCTTAACGTCCTTTCCGAGGCACGAAGGGATCTTGGTTTGTAAAGATAGTCACCCATCCATGGACCAACCGCGGCAAGCGTAGCTTAACCTGATCGATCGACCCGTGCGGCTGATATTACTTAACCATAAGCCCCTCCCTTCCCCTTCCCTTCCGTATATACAGCTGTTATTAATACACAAAATACCAATAACATCATTACCTAGCTCCCACACCGCCAAGTAGTTCGATTAGTCACATCAGATAACCAGTAGATATTCGGCTACGTGTTGTGTTATCACTCGCCACCTTCGCTACTTAGTCGATAACAGCTGTAATTACCTTGTTTTATTGTTATAAATATATTTCAATGTTTTATGGGTGTAGAAATAATTTCTGGCCCTGACTTAGAATAAGTCGATTTTCATGATTAGGATAAAGGTACAGACGCCAGCACATCAACCTACCCGAAACTGTCAGATTTTCCCAATCAATTTTGAACCTTATGTTTTAGTGATAAAGTTTAAAATCTATTAAAGAAATTTGACAGGTTGTAGTAGGTTGATGTGCTGGCGTCTGTACTCCAGGAAACGTAAGTAATCCTTATCGATTTGGGCTTCCACAATCGGGCTTACTTTATTGTTTCTGGATTTTTAACCTCGATATAGTTGCTGCGTCACATCTTAACACCGAGGCACAGAATACTTAATAGTACAAGGGTTTGAAGGTTGTCGTCAAAGATAGTTAAATAATATGAATGTTAAAAGAATTCATTTATAATTATAATATGTAATAGGGCACAACTGCAGTCTGCACGACCTCCATTTGTTTGTGAAAACCGAATGTGAAAACTTACTGTTTGCCCAGTCTGAGTCACCCAACCGCCATATGAAAACCTGTCGAAACAAAATGATTTATGAACTTTCGTCACTGACTCATGCATGACATTGAAAATTATAAACTTTCAAGTCACAATGACTTCCATTTCACATTTTTACACACACTCACCATTAAACCAACTAAAACTTTACAGGCAAACTCGCAGTAACCACCCCGAAGAAGCCGCCGCCTCCATCCAAGCCGAAGTCTGACGGCAAAGCGCCCCGCACGAAGTTGCCGAACTTCGCCGCCATGCACCAGAAGCAATTCGACAAGATGGAGTCGCTGGGCGAGTGCCAGCAGAGGAGGGCCAAGCGAGCCAAGCAGCTGCTGACGCCTACTGCACCCCCTGGATTGTTGGAGAGGATCAGTCCAAACAGTAAGATTATTTTTGCTCCTCTGGGTGACTAAAGGCCAGTTCCACAAGCTGAAATTATTCCTATTTTAATCCTTAGCGCTCATAATCCGACGGGCCTTAGTCTTTTGCGGTAAAGAGCGCCATGGAAGAATCCAAAAACATTGGAGCTAATGTAAGAGCCGTTCGTTGACATTGTCGAATTAGAATGCTTAGGGTACTAAAAGAAGATTTAAAATAACTTCATCTTAAATAATCCTTTGCCGTGCTGTCCTGTCGCTGATATGGAAGGGCTGCAGCAACCATACTGCGGTCACCTGCATCTGCCGACCCGTCAACATGCCTTTACATAGACATTAGTGATGTTGTTATTAGCATACTTGGTTGTATGTGGTTTGTTTCGCAATCGCTCACATATTTTCTATACAATTCCTCGCTTTTCGGTTTTGAAGCCCAATTCATTGACCGAAACTTTAATTAACATTCGAAGGTAGTTTTGAGTTTTTGACAACTAATAGAACTAACATTTCACTCACACACACCACACACCAGGCCAGGCCAGATCACAGGACAGGCCTGATGGTCTAGTGGTTAGTAACCCTGACTGCTATGCCGGAGGTCGTGGGTTCGATTCCCACCCAGGACAAATGTTTGTGTGATGAGCACGATCATTTGTTCTGTGTCTGGGTGTAATTTATCTATAATATGTATGTATTTAGAAATATATAAGTATGTTTATCAGTTGTCTAGTACCCATAACACAAGCTCTGCTTAGCTTGGGACTAGATGGCGTTGTGTGATAGTTGTGGAATATTATTATTAAAAAAAAAAAAAAAAAAAAATATATATATATATATAATGCTGGAGAGATTTATGGAAGTCGAGTGTGTGATCCCAATTCATACATAATACTTGCTTTACGTTATCATATTGATTACCAATCGGCGCGACACTGGCTGCAATCGAGATACCGATTGTATGGGCTCCATAGAAGCGTATCTTATCACCGGCACCTGCCGAACGTGTGGGCAGGCACAGTCGACACGTGCTCCGTATCTATGTCTACGTATTTTGGAAGGAAAAACACAACAGTATTATATCAGGGTTTTCAATGAAGTTGGATTGAGTCACCGAAAGAGTTTACGTCATGTAAGTAGAATGGTGGTCGTAATGGCCCAGAGGTTGAGGCCTCGCCTCTCATGCACGAGGTTGTGGGTTCGGACAAGGTACTGACATCGGCGAAGGAAACGTCGAGAGGAAACCTGGACTGTAGTTAATATAATTCTTAAATCGTCAACCCGTCTTGTACAAGTGAGGCGATCAAGGCTCGTGTCTTCTTAGTGTGAGAAGAGCCCTTTGCCCAGCTGTGGGTCAGTAATAGGTTGGTATTATTAAGTAGAAAAGTAGTAGGTAGTGAAATCTTTGATAACGTGTAAAATGCCGACAGCTCTGAATCACATGAATCCATGAATGAGGGAACGCGCCGCCATTAATGTCCTATGTCAACCGCTAAGTCGACTCACTGACTCACTGATACTACTTTAATCATTGAGACGAGACTCCTTCGCGCACATGATTTCCAGGTCTTTTCTTGGGATCCAGCGTTAAATAGGGACACTTTGGTTCACTCTGGCGTAGGTACCTGAAAGGTTAGACGTTAATCGGAGCAGCTAGCCTGGCAGCGTGGCGTTATATGAGCAATTTGCAAGCTGTCCCAAGTTCACGGCCTTAACCCATTGAATGTCGTAATTACAGACACAATTAAAAAGCCATTGTGTCTCGCGTAGATCTACGTTCCGACAGACGAGAGGTTAATAGGAACTTTTTTAACGGCACCATTGTTCTTTTACAATCAAATTAATTTATAAGCTAACCAAGTAACCTGTAGAGTTCAGATACTAACTCAAACAGAAAGACGTCACACACGCGTGAAATATCATCCCTCACTTAATACGGACGTCGCGGGAGCCGACATCCGGTGAAGTTGATTAATTAAGTGCGCGAGCTGTTCATCTGTTGCTCCGTTTAAGCAAGTTCGAAGCAAACAAAGGTTTGACATACTTACGTATGTTTTGTTGAATAACATTACATCACGACTGTGATCCCTGAAGAGTTAGGCAGAGGTGTACACCCACATTTCGCCAGTTACGTTAAAATCCCATGTAATAGGGGGCGACCCTATTGCCAACAACCGCGCACAAATCCAGACTCCGGGTTTCTGATGGAAAAATCGAACCCAGGACCTCTTGGTCAGCAGTAGCGCTTGCGTCCACTAGACCAACGAGCCAGTCAGGAAAATTAGATTAATTTAATTTAACTTTTTAATTTTGGACTATTTGGTGACTGATGTGAAAAGTGATGATATTATCAAAAGTCCAAATTAGGAAGAATTTCTCTTCACATGTCCATATAACCTGGAGTAATACATAAATATTGGAGTAATATAAATTATTATTACAACACATAAATAGTAGGCCATCAGTTATCAATAGATAATCAACATCCTAAATTGCGACAGCACGCCGACATACATTTTGCAAAGAGCAATGTCCAGCGGCAATTTATTGATGATCATCGTAATCAGCCGCTGGAAAGATAACATTAGATTATAATTTTTTTTCGGGTACAATACTTTGTTTTGTAATTTTACAAAAAATATTTTCTACCATGTAAACGTTCGAAATAGTGCGTTACTAATAACTCTAATTACCTTTGGAGTAATAATCACAATTATTTCGTGTTGTAATCCAAAAATATAACACAGAACTCATGGGTGTAGATCAATTATTCGAACGATGACTTAATGTACACAAACACACATACATAATAAGTATATAGTTACTGTAAAAGCCCGTTCACACGTACCACACCCACACCATGTACGCAGCGACAAAATGTGGGCAAGCAGTGGTTACGTGTGACTAGTGTCGCTGCAACTTCTTGCATAGTTGCGTTGTCGCTAGTAGTTGCGATGTAGTTACGTTGTGACAGACAGTTCGTTGTGTTTGGGATGTGGCCGGCCGCTGGTATGCGGTCTCGCTGGTGGTTGCGACGTGGCTGCGACGTGGCCTTGATATGGTCGGTATCGCCCACACGGTGATTTTGACGGTCAAACGGGCTCCGTGTGAATAAACTATTCATTCTCATACAAACTAGCGCCCGTCCACTAGTTGTCGTTGTGGTACATGTGATCGGGCCCTAATACTGTTAAGCCTTAAACAGACAACCTGCAAATGCGTCGCAGTTCATTGGCACAGGACGACGCGGCGACGGACAAAACTATAGGGTAAGGATGCCTATTATGAGATAGGCGCTAAATATGAGATAGCAAGGTATTGGTCAAACTATTCACGTCAGCCATTTGGCGCTAGTGTCGCTCGAATCGACGCAGCGACAGCGCTAAACGTCTGGTAGTGCGCGGCGGCCACCGGCGATCTAAGAACGTGTGTGTGCAAATTATTACATTATCGTAAAACCATATATTTTTCATCAAATGTTTACAAGGTAAGTAACAAGTTTAATATGACGTTAAAAGCTCTTCATATATATTTTGTTTGTTACTTATATGATCAATTTTAAGATATAAATGCAGTTTTATTGTGTTTTCGTTTTGAATAAAAAATATAGGCATCCATTTTGTAAAACTGTTATTTTCCTAATATGAGATACGCTGGGGTTCCTAAATTGAGATATCTCATATTGTGGTACTCAAAAAGAGCAATTAATATAGGTGTTGAGTTAAACCCTATATTTTTTATTTTAGATGCCTCCCATCAAATGGAAGACCTGGGACCACACTGCCATGATACAGGCTGTGAATGCAGTACGAAGAAACGAAAGGGGTTACTTAAGAGCTGCAAAACGATTTGGTGTATTTTTATTTTTGTTACTACCGTATATATGTTTATATCTTTTCTTTTGATATTTTTATTAAAAATGCTAATTGTGATTATGATAATTTAGCATAGCTCAAATCTTTGTTAAGTGTAACTAAAGTATTAACAATAATCATTGTGAACCCATTTTGAAGACTGATGATAGTCTATAATTTAATAATTAAAGTAGGTACCTACCAAAATATTAAGACTGATGTTTGTCTATAATATTTAATTACTAAGTTACAATAAAAATGTGATTATAATGACATTAATATTGTTTTTTTGTTTGTCTATCCCTTAAATTTTAAGGAACCTAATATGAGATACTATCTTATATTAGCAACCCCTAATATCTCATAATAGGAGACCATTTACCTTGGACTTTTTTTCTAGTATTTTCCACTTTTTACAGCACAGCCAGAAAAATATTGTATTTAGCACTTAATACCTATTACACATTTAAAGTACATTAAATTTCCTATCTAAAACTATATCTGAGAAAGCTTCAAATGTAACGGTTTTGGTTTTATAGTCAAAAATAGAAATGGTATCTCATAATAGGCATCCTTACCCTATAATATACTCTACCTCCATGTCATAATACTCAATATTTAAGAGTAGGTAGAGTATATAGTTTTTTTGGTAATGCAGACTAGATGTGCCAATAAAAACTAAAACCCGATTACTGAAAAGGATGAAACAAGAAAGTATCTTCCCGTGGTCGCATGCTACCGTAGCTTATATGTATGTATGCTAGTACAGCGGCATGCGACCACGGGAAGGTACTTTCTTGTTTCATCCTTTTCAGTAGTCGGGTTTTAGTTTTTAAACTTATTTTTTATTTAATTATTTTGGGGCTTATTTCAATAATATTTATATTTTTGAAATGTGCTAATTAAGCCCTTTCATTTGATACCCCACACGGCATGATAATTTTTTTTTTTTATCATGACCGCTAGAGGGCGCCATATTTAATTTAATGTGACGTCACATAGCCTATAACCAGCGGACGATCAAGACGCTTCCAACGATACCTCTTTTGCCTAATATTATGACAAGGAGCTTAGAAGTTATGAGGGAACAGATGAACATACATAGGTACGGTCAGCATCAAAAGTTGATTAACACTTCAGTTTTTTTAATCTTAGTTATTGAGCAAAATATTTGTTCAAAATTGCAGCAGAAGAATTTTTTTTTTGAGTATAATATACTCTTGTCTATTATGTGAAAAGCTAAAAATCAGTTTATTGAAAAAAGTTGTTGTCAATTTAATAACATGTAAAAATGATAGTGTTAATCGACTTTTGATGCTGACTGTACATACCGGTCAAAATCATAACCTTTTTGTTCGCCGTAGTCGGGTCAAAAGGCTGTCGTTGTCCTGTTAAATTTACTGTGTCAGATGAAATCGATATCGATCCGTGCTGCCATAAATAGATAAAGCTTATCTGTGATATCGCAAGCGTGAGTCATCTCGCTCTCTCGATAAGTGGTTAGCAATCATAACAAATCTCTTTACAATCTTAACCTAAATACCAGTGGCTATAATCCAAATGTACCAGGGAATACTCCAATTTTATGTGATGTATGTTAAATCACATTGAACCTAAGTAGCTTGTAAGATGTTGCGTTTGTCTGCGTGTACACTGTCACGTTTAACCATGCACATCATAAAAAATCGCGGAGCAATTGCGTAACACATTATCAATCGGAATCAGTTTCATTTTGACACTTCAACAACATTCATTGCGTTATTTACGTGTTGAGCTGACAAATTTTTCGAACTTATGAAGCAATGGATTAGCAATTTGCTTCAAAATGATTCAGATTCCGATTGATAGTGTGATACGCAATTAGGGTGCTGGTCAAGTGTGAGTCGGACTCTCTCACCAACGATTTCGTACAAATTTGTTGGTATGTAACTACAAATTTACGGTTTTCGGATTTTTTTCCTTTACTTGTGCAACATGACATTGCTTCTTGCCAAATTTCATGGTTCTAGGTCAACGGGAAGTACCCTCCAGGGTTTGATTTCCTTGTGAGTGTCAAAATATGTGGCATAAACGAACATGAACGCCCGTATCTTTTGATTGCGTTGACTTAGAAGTTTGGTTTTTTCACTGCTTCAAGGGATTGCAGCCCTGAGTATTTTATATTAATTTCAACTTGATAACTCCACGCGTTCCTGAGAAAAGGGTTCTTGACAGACTGACAACGAAGTGATCTTATAAGGGTTCCGTTTTTCCTTTTGAGGTACGAAACCCTAAAAATGATAAAAAAATATTCGAGAAAACTTTTTCAGCATTTCATTATGCATATAGTTGCCAGTCAGTAGTGAATATTCTTTAAATTTTACTTCATTTCCGATTTCATAAAATATTTTTCTCATTAAGAAAAAAAATGAAGTTGTGGTTCATTACTGACCATACAAAATAAAGTTTGATACTAAGAAAATACCGTGTTTCCCGGGGTTCCATTACCCTGAAATGTGATTCTAGGTAGGCCATTGGTGTCATTACCCATGCAATGTTATGTGGAAATCATTTCCTGCCGACCTAGGACACGAGGCGGATGCTCCGTGCATCTGATATAGGTCACAATAATATGCTTCAGTTTTCAGGTCACACCTAGAATAGCTGTGCTAGCCCAGCGTGTAGTCTTTAATATTTCAAAATGAAAAGTCTTTTTCAGACTCCCAAACTATTTAGCTATTCATCAGAATCATTTGATAGTTAAGCCTTGAAAACTTGCTGGACGAACAGCAAGAGTCCTGCATTTATAATTTTAACGCCTCAATAAATATCTAATATTCGGCTTTTAATTTGCAGATAACACAGAATCACCAAAAAAGAGCAAAGAGTTAGCCAAACCCAAAGAGAAAACCGACACTCCTACAAAGAAGTTACCCACCCTGGAGTCTTTACGACCAGGGTTCACCAGATTCGGGTTTAAATTGAACCTCGACGTGAACCCGTTCAGCATTCCGAGCAAGACGGCTGAGAAACCGAAAGAAAAACCTGTTGCGAAATCCAATGGAATAGTTCCAAGGCAGGGAATATTGCCATCTCTGACTGGTGCCACGTCCGTCAGGCGTGAAGTAGCCAAGCTTACGGTTATGAGAGAAAAGTCGTTCACAGACAGACGAAATGTGAAGAGAAATGAAAATAGAACCGTTATCAAAGGCGTCAGAACTAACAGAAGGTTCGAATTACAGATGCAGATGAGGAATATAGACTAAGTCAGGTAGTTGTAGAATTGTAGAATACTTCCCTTAAAGGGAAGGTGAGCTAATAGTACATCACGATACTTGTCACATTAATGCACCGGCGTTTAGTTAATTTCTATAATATATTTCTAATTTGTATACTATTTTATAGCTCGTGTGACCTAAATCCACACTTAAGTCACGCTTTTCTATGTTAAAATGGAATACTTAAGTCACAGAAAAGCGTCACTTAAGTGCGGGCTTAGGTCACACAGTGCTAATGATTTTATGGTCGAATTAAAGCCTTATTTTACGGGGCGATAACATTAAAATTATTTTTAACCGACTTCAAAAAAGGAGGAGGTTCTCAATTCGACGGTATGTTTTTTTTTAAGTTAGCTTTAGTTCAAGCTTTAGCTTACTGTGACGAAATTGCTAATTTTCATGTTAAAATCTGGTTATTTTTGCGTGTTTTAGTCAAATTGGTAACACAGTCTTATTTCGTATTAGGTTCGTGTTTATTATTACATAAAATAAACATGTTTTGATAAGTGCCCCATAGTTTTTCAGACGGTGCCATATTTACAAATCACTTTATAACTCAATTTTTTATACAAATTTTTCACGACTTCTTTCTATATAGATTAACCCTTTGTTTTACTGGCAAGACGCAAAGCGTTGCGATTAAAACCTGCAAAAAGTTTGTAGTGCGTGGGTGAGTAGCTGGGGTAGCTACTCATTTGATGACGTCTTTTCTACGCCTACATACTACTAATTCGTGTCGCTTTGCCAAGTAAAACAGAACTTAACAGTATTAACAATAGAGCCTTAATTTTGACTATTAATTATAACTTTAGAGAATATGATGTTATTACTAACACTGTTCATAGGCATGCGAGATAGTGCCATCGTAATCATGTATTAATATTGTGTTCTATAGTTCTCTAACAGATTAAACGATTCCATTATAAGTGTTGTGGTTTTATTGATAAACGCGTAGCCCGCAACCCGTGTGACAATCTATATAGTTGTTATTCGATCTGCATGCTTCTGGGCTTATATTCACAAAGTTATGAATGACCCATCATGTTTTTTGTATGACGCTTTGTGGGCTTTAATGTTTTGATTTTTCTAACGCCAGATATTTTCCGTATAAAATCTCTCAGGCGTTAATTTTATTCTAGGAATAAAAATTATCTGTCGATTGAAAAATCAGCCCTCAATCAAGCAAAATAGTTCATATAATAAATATCAATTTCCAAACTAAAGTGCTACAAGGAACCTTTGACGCCTGAATGGCATTGACAGGGGGGCGTTGTTAGTAAATATTTACGAACATTTGTGAAGTTGAAAATTGTATTTACAAAACAAGATGGCGGCGTTGGTTCCAATTTTGGCCACGCGCCCAAAGTACCTTGTAGCGGTGTATGGTGATTATCATGCATGAAAATATTTATTTCGTCGAATGATTTAGCTGTGAACTTCTACAGCAGATAATGGGCGCCACATATTTAGTGACCGACCGAAGTAGGTACGTAGTTTCGGTTTCGGCCAATAAGGTTGAGGCCAAACGAGCGTAATTTTTTGAGTTGTGAGTCGCGTTATTTGAGTATCGCAATTTACGTTCAACTGAAATTCGGTTAGGCTGCCAGACGGACGGACGTAACTTCGGTCGCATTCTGTAACATAACTGACGCTTGCCTCGCTCACCTCCCTCACCCCGAGCGCAATTCGGTTGAAATAACGCGCGTGAGTCAGCAGACAACTTATAACGTGTGGTACAAACAGGACTTAAGTATGAAACCGATTGCAGCGTAAATTCCGCGACTCCCAGCTCAAAAAATTACGCTCGTTTGTACTCGGCCTATGTGGCCGAATCTTCGGCCCGGCCGAAACTGGCGTATGGCGTATAGGATACGAACAACTGACATTGACAGACAGCGTGGACTTAATAATGGGTCCGTCTTCACATATTTTGTACATCATCACACGTTTCAGCGATAACTTCGACGCTGTATCAAGTTGTGGGACCGTTTGAGTACGGTTTAAAAACAATTTTTGATTTGTTTGGCGGGTTGATAAAACATTGTCGCTAAGGTAGGTATATCGAGCTTCCGAAAAAGCGATTTATAAATCGCTTATTTGTAGTAGGTACTAAAATTATGCGATGTCAAGATACATACATACATACATTCAGGTTGAATACAGAACCTCCTTTTATGAAGTCGGTTAAAAAAACCGACAGGTCTCAGAAAATAATGTAATTTAGGGCTGATATTTCAATAGTCAAATAACTTTTATCTGAGGAACATATTACGGTTTCACAGTGTTTGTATAGAAAAAATGTCAAACTGTCAATTATTATTCAGATAAAGTTAACTGACTATTGAAAAATCAGCCCTAAACCAAGTAACATTTTCTTAACTTCATTAGTTTCGGTTTCGGCTGAATATCGTGTTTCGCACGGTCACACTACACTACCAGGCGCGGTCGCAGCCCAAGATTTTGGGGGGGGTCATCATGGGTGCCGAGGAATATTTTAAGGGAGTTACATCTTCTCGTTGGTCTAGTAGTCGCAAGCGTTACTGCTGAGAATGAGGGCCTAGCTGGGTTCGATTCCTAGGTCGGGTACAGTGTTAAAGGGTTTTTCCATCAGAAATTTCTCAGAAGTAGCTTGGAGTCTGGATTTGTGCCCGGTTGGCGGCAGTAGGCTCGCCCTCTATGAAATTTCACTTAATAACTGGCGAAATGTGGGTGTAAGTACTATATGAAGGTACACCCCTGCCCAACCCTTTGGGGATTAAAGGCGTGATGATATGTTAAGGTTCATGTACATCTCCAGCTCCACATTACTTATGCTATTCAGGGACGCAGCTATTACATAGGGGGGTGTTACTTAAATGCTGCCAAATTGGTCGTATTCATTAGAACGGTAGATTGCGTAGGGTGGGAAGAGCGAGCGAAGCGAGCTCGAAAATTTTAACAATTCGCCTCTGTTGATTAGGTGTTTTGTTTTATATTTTCAAGTAGAAATAGGAGTTACATTGTCGACTTATGCAGGCAAGCTCAAGCAGTTATCAGAATCTAAAATGCTAGAGCGAGCGAAGCGAGCTCGAAAATTTTGCACACTCTCGGATCGGTTCGATTTTCTTTCGATCATTCCAAAAGGACTAGGAATTACTTGCTTGTTCGACTTTTGAAGAAAAGCTCGAGAACCAATGTAAATTGCAAGAACGAGCGTAGCGAGCCTGAAAATTTTAGCACCCCACCTTGAATAGTCTCTGTTTTCTTTTACCCATCATACAAAAAGAGAACTTACTTTGTCGAATTATGACGAAAAGCTTACACTCGTTTTACAGCAGTTTAGGTTTTCGAATCTAGCCTTACCTAAGCCTTTCAACCTTACGTACGAGCGGGGTGCCCAATATCTCGAGTTTGCTTCGCTCGCTCTTGAATCCTGGATTCTATATTTTTATAACAGGCTTTTTAAAGCAAAATATTTATTAGGCGCGTTAAAAAACCCACTGTCATTTTATGGCTTAATGTTTTTACTTCAGTCAGGCAGTCCCCATGTCTGCCGATGTTCTTAATGTTTTTGAATATGCCAATCGGGGTTTTCGTGGCTCAAGTACAGTTTTAAGTTAGTAAGGCAAGTAAATCATTCAGACTCTCGACAGCTTGAATGATTTTGGGGGGGGTCATGACCCCCACGACCCCCCCCCCTCGGACCGCGCATGTACACTACACATACCTATTACATCACAATCGTACAGACGCCAGCACATCAAGCTATCCGAAACTGTCAAATTATCCCAATCAACTTTGAACCTTATATTTTAGCAATAAAGTTGAAAATCTATTAAAGAAATTTGACAAATTGTAGTAGCTTGAAGTGCTGGCGTCTGTACAATAAAAGTATTCATCTCTCCGCGATGTTACGTCACCCGATGAGAATTAGGTTACTATGGTGTTGAGAAGCTTTACATTATTGCACATCTAAGTACCTACTACCTAAGTGCCGGTATTGTAATCCTAGTCAGCCTAGCCTATTACGTTAAAAACTAGCGCTTGACTCGTGTGGGAAAATGTTGCAAAGTAAACTAAATCAGTGGTATATTTTTGCAGTTTGAATTTCTGACTGGCCCTATATTCGACCTAAAAAAATCGTCATCGATAGTGTTTTGTGGGTAGTTTTTTTTTTTAATGTTGTTTGTCATTGAAGTTGTGACTCCAGCAGAGTTGCTCCAAATGTATAATAATATTATGCTGGCCCTCAGTTTTGCACGATGTACGAAGCGAAGCCAGTTAAAGTAACGCTTTTCAATGCTTACTATGAGACCTACACGTGCTGCCTGTGGTGTGTCAACTTTTCTCAGCGGGCATACACATACAGCGACTTACACGTTCCATGGTAATATGCGCTGAGAGTACCGCTGCTGCGGCCGCATTCCGTGGCGTTGTAGTGCGTCAGGGATGTTTGCGGAAATAATACTTTTTGCTACCATTATTAGGAATGGATGTGCATCCCTAATGACGCGTGTTCGCGGCTGCTTGAGCGATGTTGCGGAGGTGGTGGATGCAGCTCCACGCTGAGTTTTAATTGAATTGTTACTAGGTCGAGTAGGTACCTGTACCGTCTGAAATAAAAGTTTTATATTCTAAATTATTCTACAATTTGTTATTATATCTATATTTAACCCAGTATTTTCGCCAGGAATGAACCTGAGGCGGATATACACACATCAAAAGTGTCTAGGGATCAACATATATTTTTGCAATAACTTTTCTCCTGATTGATATTAATTAAAATTTTCTTTAAGGATTCATCAAATAAAGTGTTTTCGTTTGTCACAGTAACGATAAACCAAGTCACCTTTGCATTAATAAAGAAATTTGCCATTTTCCTAATAAAGGGATTTTTGACATTTGAACCACTAACACAAAAGTTCGAAAAAAATACTGAAATAACAGTTTTCTTTAAAATTTTATTGGGTAACTTAAACAATTAATAATCCGTGTTTCTACCGCGAACACTAACAACACAAGAACATCGGTTTGGCATACTCAAAATGAGTTCATCCAAATCACGCTGTGGAATGGCCGCCCATGTTCGTTGCAACAACAAAAAAAGGTCTTCTTGCGACTGGATACCCTCCATATTCGGCAGAGCTCTTCTCTGTAGCATATCCCATGCATGCTCAATCGGGTTCAAGTCTGGCGACTGAGCAGGCCAGGGCAGGACATTGATGTTAGCTGCGGCGAGAGTCTGTCTTACAACTCTTGCGGTGTGCGGTCGTGCATTATCATGCATTAACTGAAATAAGGGACCGATTTGCACTTGTAGAGGAACGATGACGTCTGATACAATCGTCTCAGCATAAATTTGAGCGTTGAGGTTGCCTCTGATCCAAATCAACTCAGTTCTTCCGCCGATCCAAATACCCGCCCATACCATGATGGTTCCACCACTATAAGGATGGACTTCCTGGCAGGATTTTAATCGCTGTTGGCGTCCAGGGGTTCTCCAGTGTCGTATACGTCTTGTATCCGGTCTCATACCAAAACGAGACTCATCAGAAAAGCACACGAAACGCCATTGTTCTTCTGCCCAATTTCTGTGTTCAAGAGCCCATTGATATCGAATCCTACGATTGTGCATTGCTATAGGTGGTACCCGTAGCGGTCTTCGGGAATGAAGGTTCACTTCATGCAAGCGGTTTCTGACTGTTTGGTCGCTAATTAAGTTCCCTGAAGAGTGATGAAGCCTCACGGCTAACATCATGGCGGTTATTGTTGGAGCTCTTCGAGTTAAGATTTGAATGTATCGGTCTTGTCTCCGTGTGGTGCAGCGATACCGTCCTCCATGGCGCTCAGCCACGGTACCAGTGCTTCGGTAACGTGTCCAAAGTCGACTGATAACACTCTGACTTGTATTCAGAGCTAAAGCCACAGTACGTTGCCGGGAACCAGCTTCTATCATTCCCACGGCTCTGAGCATTTCTTCCCTGCTTAAATGACGTCGCCGCTCCATAATAACGTTGGTTTTAATCAGTAGTAGGGAAACAGTAGCACTAATAATGTCTTCAATGCGTTGTATGTTTTTATAGGGAAAATATTGACAGCTGATTTTCATCTTTTACTCGAATTTGATTCACAGTTCCTGATTCAAATTATGAAATGCACCAAAAAGGATCCATATAAATTTATAAAATCATAAATTTATTACAAAGCCACATCTCAATCTCAAGAAATCCGCATAAAAATTCTTGATCCCTAGACACTTTTGATGTGTGTAGTTTCTGTTATACATACCTAATTAGTGATTACGACAAAAAAACTTAAGTACTGAACTACCTGTTTGTATTGCGCAACTCGACATAGTAAGGTGGTAGTGTCTGCCTGCCCTCATGGGACCGCGCATGTCACTCGCTTATCAACCATTGTTATTTATTAATTGAAAAAATCCTATTGTTATGCAGGGTATTCATTGGCACTGCACTGTGATCTTATCGCTAAAATGTGTTGTGTTTGCAAGCAACGAGATCACGAGACGGATTGAAAAAAGTAAAGCAGCTGTTGATATCGATTCTTTATTAATTAGCAGATTTATAAATTTACCTTCAAAAATGTACAGACGCCAGCACATCAAGCTACTACAATCTGTCAAATTTCTTTAATAGATTTTTAACTTTATCGCTAAAGCATAAGATTCAAAGTTGATTGGGAATATTTGACAGTTTCGGGTAGCTTGATGTGCTGGCGTCTGTACAATGTTATTTTTGAAATTCCCAATCGCTGCAACTCCTCACCTGAAAGCCGGAATGAGTGGCGACCATCAGAAAAATGCCGAGGCAATGGAGCTCGACGAGTCCCAGAAAAACTATTTTACTGTCTTGGAAAGTTGACTCCCGCAACGATCGGAAAAGAACAGCAGATGAAGGAGTAAAATAAAAGCATGGTTTTCAGTTAATCCACACGTTTGTTTTTATTTTAAGGGAATTAAACTCACCACGCAAACTGCGCCTACGCAGCGCAATTAGCATAACTGGTAACGTTTTTATTCTGTGATCTCGTTCTCCAACACCGGACACAATTTGAACTCGAACCTGTGAAACTAATTACTAAGCGTAGTAACTGGAATCTGGAGCCAATTAAAAGTAGCTTCAGGAAGGTAAATAAATATGTAAGTATCTAAATAGTTGATTTTTTTTACCTTGGTCATACCTAAAAACACAGGGAATAAAAGAAACAAAGTGATGACTACAATCAGATTTATTTAATGTTCTCAACATAGAAGCACAGCATGGTGTTACGGAGCACACCTGTCTACACGTCACACGACGAGTGTCTTCACGTGGCGTCGCCGCACACTGCTCTTATTGTGATAAATATACTTTACATTCATTCATTACACAGTCATTACGCAGGTAGAATTAAATCAAGAATTAAAAAATGAATTAAAGAATTAAAAAATAAGATAAGATTATTCAATGAAAAATGCCTCTTTTAATTAAGGCATTAATAAAGTTGCTCAGTAGTAAGTAGTATCAAGATCGTGAAAAACTTATCTTATTCCCTTTTATTTTATTTACATCATTTTATTTCACGTATTCTTAATTTAACCATAGAGATTTTTTTTTCCTTCGCCCTACTCGGGCAGGCTAATTAACCATAGAGATGAACACCAATGTCTCACTGTTTTAACAGTTGCAACAGTAGACAAAGGCCCGATACATTCTGCCAGAGGTCCACCTACGTAATGACTGAACAATTTTCTTTAAAAAATTACCCCTTGTGCACTTTACAATCTCACTTATTGAAAATCAAACAATCACAATAAACACTTGTACTGTTATTCTATTAAAATACAATTTAAATACATTGTTAGGGAAAATAAATATCTCACTCTAGTGGAAATGCTTAGCTTTCTTTGTACAGTATATAAAATATTTGTTTTTCCATTCTTCTATCGTTGCGTTAGGTAGGTACCTTTACTGTGGGTTGCGTCAGGCACAAACAACTGCCTCTATACTTAAATAAGTTTTATCAAGTAACAATTAACTTATCAAACCGTACTTTTATCTTAATGCGAGTAGACACAACTGGAACTAATTAGAATTAACGGCAAAGTTTACCGAAATAAAACCTAACTCAGAGAGGAGAAACTCTCCCGTTAGGTTGTCCTTACTTAGTGAAATAAAAACCTGCTCCATCTTTATGATCTCCTTATACGAATTATCCAAATTACTTAGGATTATACATATGCCTAGGTATATTCCCAGGATGTTAAAACTACATAAAACGAAATCATGATAAAGTACCTACCCACCTACTTAATTACGTAATAGGTAGGTTTCAAATATGTTTTAATACCTATCACGTCGTGCTCATTCAGTCTAGTTTTAGATCACCAACTGACGCAAATAGAGAGTAATTTTCCAAAAGTAACATGTCCTAAAGATGCCAGTGACGAAGTAATCTTGTGGAACTTTTATTTGCGGACCATACCTATCAACTTTAGCTTTATGCCTACAATGACTACCTACAATAAAACGAATATTTCAGGACCTACTTTCAGGCCTACTTGATTCGTTCGGAACTTTATACCCTTTGGATGAATAAATTGAGCATTGGGATTATTCGAAGTAACCTCAAGTAACGAGAGGGTTTATGTTATTAGGTATAGAGTACCTAAGATACAATAAAAAGTTGTACTGTATTAGCACCTAGCCAGGCTATTGTCTATGAATACCAATACCTACAATAGGTATACATTTACACATCATTTACATATTCATACCTGTATACATTTTCTAGGTAGGTAGCTACGACACGAGTTTAGGACTGGACTGGACTGTACCAGTAATGACATAAATGGTATAGGTACTTATAAATCAAATTTACAGTAGGTAGGTAACAAAAAATTAAAAGATAGGTACCTATTCGCAAAATTTTACTTTCGCTTTACCAATCACTTGGTGCCAAAACCCGCCATCTTGGAACAATTTTGACAGGTCAACGTTCTCGCGTGTCGTTACAAATTATGTAAGTAGTTATATTTATTTTTAAAATAATTATCTAATAGCTCAACCTTGAAATTACTGCTTTGGTTTTGCTGACTCCGTAGCGTGGGGCTGCAAAGTTCAATACTTTCCAAATTAGCGACTGTTGTACCTATGTGTCTAATTCAATTCAAGGGTAAACATTATTGAATTTGATGAATAGGTAACTTAACTTGTACACGTTCGTCGTCAAGGATCTTTCGAAATACATTGAAATTACTTAATTAAACATATTTATTAGTTTTCTTCAGAACTGCAGTGACCGTTCAGATTTAGAAAATGCGTCCGTGTAATCTGAATCATGAAAAGGAACTGTCGAAATATGAGCGATTGCCATCTGTCCGCTGACCCAAATAGGACTGAGATTTTGACATTCTATGACTAAAGTTAAGCCGATTGTAAGACTCTGTAACGACATCAACAGTCGTTGGTACAGACGCCAGCACATCAACCTACTACAATCTGTCAAATTTCTTTAATAGATTTTCAACTTTATCACTTAATCATAAGGTTCAAAGTTGATTGGGAAAATCTGACAGTTTCGGGTAGGTTGATGTGCTGGCGTCTGTACATTATTTGTGTGTTAGCAGAGAAACTGTACCAAACTTCGGTTGAGTGGAACTTGGAAAGGAAAGATGTAGGTAAAGCAATAGGTATTGATAGACTCCCAGTATTTTTCAAAAATAGATTCTTTAAAAAATACTGGCGACTACATTACCTAAAGCGCGGTCTTTGTCGGACTGCGTAGAAAAGAAAGAGAAGCGCGATGACACAAACGGTGGTAATTTATTGCAAATATGAAGCAATTATTTATATACAAAAACTATTTAATAAAGAATAAATAATCCATCACTGAATGCAGTTTGGCATTAGAAATTTAATGGTATATTTTTAATTATAATTAAAATTGTTAATGAAGAGATAAACTGCTTTTAAAGACAATTGAGAGGTGTATTTGAACATTTTTTTGATGCATTAATGTATATTTAATTATGATTTGAGTTCCATCAGTCATCAACTCATCACTGTATTAAAATAAGACTTGAAAATATCATATATATTTTTTTTTTGGTCAAAATCTGCTGCTTTAAAAATACAACTTTTTGATCGTTTTCTGTAACCTCCGCCTTAACAATAAGGAAAAAACGCCAGGGGGCTTCGTCAAGCACCTTGGTATTTGATATGGAATAATTGGACTACGTGGAGTTGAGGAGTCGAGGGCCATCTTATACGGTTTCTTCGTCTCAATCTTTTCTAGAGTTGGAACACGCGAAATACAGAGCACTCAGAAATGCTTGCTTACTTATATTATTGACCGAAGTTCCTACGCCTTAACATATAAATATTTGTGCATATTCAGGAAGAGGATGCAAGTTTTTCGTGCTTTGAAAAGAAAATACGACCTCACCCTAAATAGTTATTTAAGGTCAGACGTTTTGCGTTTCGCGAATCAAAAGGCGTAATAACTTTCTCATTTGCAAGCGCTAAGTAGGCAATGGAAAGTGTTTTTAACCGACTTCAAAAAAAGGAAGAGGTTATATTATGTCGCATTGTCGGCAATACTGCCATCAAATCGATACGTTATAAAGAAACTGAAGTTTCAGTAGGTCTGTAACTCTGTACTCTGTACTGATTGTGGAAGAACTGCATAAGTAATTACTTTCCCAGCTTAAAAAATACTCGTAGCTTTTAAAATACTCCCGTTCTTTAACGAACCATTGTTGATTGAACTGTCAAAACCAAAACATTGCCAATGGCGAAAATGCATTGTTGGCAGAATTTCCTTTCAGCTGGCTACGATGAAAAAGTAAATTAAAACTATGGACATGGGCATTTTAGAGCTGGGTTTTAGGCATCTATTCGTTCCAACAAATATGTAAATATCTTATATAAAGAGGTAGGTACCTATACGCTAGCCACAAGAATTGTCATGATCATGACGCACTTTAGGGCTCACAGTATGAAATAACAAAAGTGAGAATTAAAGTTAATAACAAATAGAATCACGGTATCAGGGCACTGGGCACGTTTCACATCCTACACATGATTTCAATGTCGGTATGTCATCAACTCATCAGTTTAGTTTTATTTATGTTGTAGACTCAGTCGATGTTGATAACATTGGAATTTGTACCTATTAGTATTTGCTATATATTTGTATTTTCTCGATTGTAGATTATGAACATTGCCTCGATGGAGATAATAATAATCTTTCCAAAAAGGAAAAAATAACAACAGAGACAAAAAATTCTTCAGAGCGAAATGAATCGATTCTTTTGTGTTCCGTTCATTACCGAGCTCTTGCCAAACTCCACCTGCGTCCGTAAATGAGTCTAGAAAAAAGTACCTATAGGAATTCCCGGAATAAAATCTTGCTGAGTATTGTACCTTCTTAAGGGAAAAACCACGGAGTAAATACAAAACACTCGTACAAAGACACGCACACGCGCGCGTCATATTATCGCTATAGATGACGTCACAGAAATATTTGCTGAGTGAACAACTCTCGTGCCGTGTCACGTTAAAGGTCAAACGGACGATATTATGCAGAATGCAGCGTGTAGATAGCTTTGAAGAGTTAATAGTTGCTAACTGAGTCGCGAGTTTCTCCCCAGGTTTTCTGTATTTAATGCAGCTAATAGCTCAAGATTCGATTTCAAGTGCCCAATAAATCTGACATGACGTAGACAGACAACAGTTTTAGACAATTTTGCCTTACATCTCATCCTTCTAGGAATCTACTTTTAGAAAACGACTGGAATTAACGTCTGTGACGAGGACGACCTATTGATTGATCTCAAAGTTGAATGTATCACTGGCTGCGACGATGACGTAATTTGTCATAAAAATTTAATATGGACGCCGGATGTTACTTCAATGTTAATTGAAATCCGTTAAAAGCGTTCTAAAACAAATACCTAACTACGGAGTTAAGTAATTTAACCAAAATATTACTCTATAACATTCTATTGAACGCCAGCTTCACACGAAACTAAACTGCTGTAATAATGACAGCCAACCATTGATGTATAAAATTTTATACATCAATGCAGCCAACTGAATTTAGTCAAGGCACGTTTAAACAGCTTGGCTGTCGCTGGAAGCTATAAAATCGGGCCGGCTAGTAATGTCTGAATCTAGCTTTGTAAAACCTGCTAGGCTATTCTATTCTGCTACATAATAAATCGGCTGATCTCTATAAGACATCCAACAATACTGTATTGGCCCTGTATTATTTCGCATAAAAGGGGGAAGACATTCAGTGATTGTCAAAAGTAGGCAATAACATTTTGTATTTAAAGCGAACGCGCTTTATGTCATTTTGCTAACGCAACATACGCAACCCACAGTAATGGCTTATGGTCATCGGTTGCCCATTTTTGTGCCTCAATGGAGTTAATTGACCATATCATACAGTCCACTTTTATGATACTGAAATGGCTACTTATAATAATACTTTCTATTATTTATAGATAATTACACTAGGTTCACTACTGTTTGGCATTTCATAAAAAAAGAAACAAATAAAAAACTAAGCATTTTAAGTATACCTAAGTAGAGCAAAATAAAACTTCAGTAAAACTAAAATACGGTTGTGAAACCTAACCATTACTTACCTATAATTGTTTTTTTTTTGCTGTCCACAACTTTTGATTTAAAAAATACATCTAGTAATCTAGTTTTTAAAGTTCATCTGCACACGATATGTTTGCGACGATAGTGATAAATATTAAATATTCCTTCAATAAGTCTGCTGAATTTAAAACTTGATTGAGCTATCCAAACGTTATAGATAAGAAGATGAGTTATGAACCAGATAAGTCGGAAAATACGGTTTTATTTAAGTACAGGGATTTTTCTCCACGACGGACGAGGCGCTAGAAGAGCAAAGCATAGTTTGTTTAAAATGACCATTAATTTGTCGTTATGACGTAAAATGATGCGACACTGCTCATAACGCAGCGCAGAGGGACAGTTTGCGAAACATTGCGGAATTTATGACGTTGAAAATCATTTTATTTTCTGTTCAAGGTAGCATTTGTCGTAGAAATGTCGTAAAAGGCTTTAGAATATGTATACCTATTATCCAGTTATCTGTGCTGTAGCGAGAACATCGGCTTGCACAGTTCAGGGTCGCACGGATAATGTATGGAAACATCGTGTTACTAAGGTCGTGGCCGTCGGGAAAGTGTGGCCCCAGTGTGGCGGTGCAAGTTCGCTACGAGTTTCGATTCGCGTGGCTTGCGGCTTCAGATGCTATCAAGGCACACGCCATTTCGTATTTTTATTTATTTTTCTTTTGTTATGGTTAAGGATTTTGTTGTGTAGCATCGTATGTCATTATACTTATTCCAGCTTTTTAATATTTTGTCATTGAAAAATGAGAAGCGCTAATATCAATTTCAAATATCGAACATAGGGCGCGGCTGTAGAAGATGGAGAGTCGATTATTTTTTCATGTAAGAGACCTGCCTTTTCCAATGGTAAAATAATTTAATTTTTGGAAGTGCTCGTAATAGTCGATAACCTTGAGGATAACAATATATTTCTGAATATCGTCGCAAACACTCGAGTGTAGATATAATAAAAAAAAAAAAACATTGCTGTAGTAAAAGATACAATTTTTTGCTGTATTGGAAGCTAGCGCAGGTTTCAATTGAAGGTCGGTTTCATAGATATGTTCAACATTATACTCAATAACAAAAATACTTTCAGTGATCAAAATAGAGCTTTGGAGTAAGCGGCAGAGTTCCGAGACAAATGAGCTTCGAAAATTCTCGATTAATAGAGCGATGACACAATGTGAATTTGTCTCCCAATTTGATCACAGCTACGTTGATTAAGACTCAGTTCTTTATAGCCAATAACAAACTCTAGGAGTAGATAGATATGTACGCAGCTCCGATAGTTTAGCTCGGCTGGCGCATCAAGTGGGCTTGTTAGGATTAATCTAGAAGAATTTCCAATCTTCGTTGCCTACGCAGTCGTCTGCCACTCGCTCCAAACCCCTACTAGTATTATATATACATTTAATATTAAAAATAATTCTACATACATTTATCTCACTATGTTACAGTACGCTCAGGCACCTAATTAGCTATAATAGGATCTTAGCTACAGTAGAGCACAAGAAGATGAAATGCGGTGTTCACTCATTTGTGAGAATACGAACGTGTTTGTTGAGCCGTTTGACGTTTCTAACTGTTATGTCACAATTGTTTAATTAACCCTAATTTAGTACATTCACAAATAAGTACGCACCTTTTGTTAAACACTCTCAACATTACTCGGATTTTTTTTTCAACACAAATAAAATGTGAATGTTTTCAACACTTATTCTAAAGGAAACAGAGTTATCTTACATATATTTTATTTACACAAAAATAATACACATTTTTCATCCTTGTTATAGCTTTTGTAAGCTCACCCTGCATTTAGGGACAGCACAAGCAATTTTTTCTTTTGGGCACTTTATCGAGGCTAATAAATAACATGGCAAGCGAATTTTGCCAGAAACACAAGAAAATTTATTACATAACAACGATAAATATGCACTTTTAGAAACGTCCGATAGTATAATTAATCGTACATTTGTCATCACCTTGTTGAAGTTGAAGTAGACCAAGAATTTATACATTGATGATACACTCATTTATTCACTTGCACTTCACGCCGGCTGCAGCTTTTGCCACACAAATAATTCACACATTCCTCTTACAAACAGGTTTCCAATGTCAATGTCATGAGAATTACCCGTTGATCGTAGTAGATAGAACTAGAAATATTAAGCCACACGTAAGGAGACATTAAGCATTACTTTTTATGGAAGTCGATATAAAATGCATGTTCCTTGAATGTCAATGCATGGTACTTAGTTATTTAGATTTCTATTTCTAACAATCATCGTAAAAAAGCTAATTTCACAAATATTTAAAAATAGGTATAAGTAGTAGAAGCTTAAAACAACACGCAAATTGGGCTTAGGATATTTAATTCATAAAATAGGAAAAACTAAACTAAAATAGTCCACCTTCTTAAATCACACATGACAGGTTCTCATCTTTATAGAGAAGCTCAAAGGAGGTCACTGTTATAAAATAAACAAGAAATAGAACCATAAAAATAACGTGAAACAGCATAGATTAAAATAACAGACAAAGCGGAGCTTACATCACACAAAACATCGAATATTCGACGATTCAGAAAACGTTTTATAAAACGAATTTACGAAGCGACGACGCTGTGTTAATCAAACCTTGTTTTTATTGAAATTAACTTCAATATTTAAACTGGACCCGTCTCAAGATCACTGGCCAGTATATCATTTGCATAATATAATATTACAATCTAGAAGGCTTCAAATTATGCGGAAGATATTTTTAGGCCCACCAAAATATTTACAGGCATATAGGACCAGTTAATTACGAGGTAGGTCGGAATAGGATGTTCACCTAAATATTACATAACTTTTATAAATCTGAAAATCAAATAAATTAAGCAAACGAAATGTTTCAAATAAGACGTCTTGATATTAATTACAGCGTTGGAATGTGAGCCCTTTATCCTGATTGATCATAAATCGTTATTTCTATTGAGAGGACGGGTTACTTTAGCATAGGCTTGTGACAAATTGACTTGCAGCTTGAAAGAAATTGCCTGCGTTTATTTTGGAAGCGAGATAGACTCGAGACTTTTGACTAAAATGCAAGTAGATATAACATCATTAGCATTCTGAAAAATAGTTACAATAGTTTTGTTTTATTGGTTTAAATTAAGACCGTTGGAATCATAATTCATTTTGTAGTTTGCAACATTGGGAACCGTTACAAGCCTCATGCGAGATTTTTAAATTTTTTTACGCTGCAACTCTGCAAGGCGTCTAGAGTAGACAATCCGGATTTACCTCTCAACCGGTTTCATTCGTTATTTTTTGACTTTTGTTTTTGCTGAGAGTCTCAGAGCTTATGAGTACGAGCCATCCTTGAGGGCATTTGAGGGCTAAGTAATTGGGCTAAGGTTTAAATAATTTACTTATGATTTAAAAAACGGCAAGCTGCATGCTTTCAAGAAGTGCACCAAGACTGGTCGAGGTTTCACAGAGACTTCGTTTTCTATTCAAGGTCCTCGTTGAGATATAAATCATCTTATGTGCACTTAGAGCATTTAACCTATCTAAGTATGTGCAAGGCTCTAAAGGGTTTAGGCGAGAGGAAGACTCGATTTTCTGGTACAAAACAGGTTTCTCAGTGTAACAATAAGAACAGAAATTGGTGAACATGAAGTGAATGAAAACACTCGCCATCAAAAACCATTTCGGTACCTAATTTAATGAAGAATTCATTAGAGAGTGTCCCCGACAGTCCCAGCTTTATTATTTTAATGAACGTTAAAAAAGTATTAACTGTAATCAAAGTTTATGATTCTACGTTTTATGCATTAAATTCAGGAATCCGCTTACACCATCGGAATTATTTGTAGATATTATTTGTCACTTGGTCGGCATTTCGATACATCGCTATGACCTCGATGCAATCCCAGCCGCTCTGGTAATTAGCCTGTGATGTCATCCGGGCAGGCTTAGTCCGGACTGCCATTACGCCAACGCCACATAATTTCATTTAGCCAAACGATATAATAATAACAGTGACGTAGCTACATCATGTTGATAAAAAATACATTAAACAGTTTTTACGTTGAAACTGGGTCGGCCTTTCTTTGCTTTTAGTCAGTTTTTATTTAATGAAGTTAAAAGGGTATTTAAAGGTGCTATTTGGAACCGAGCTGCCAACTTCAACTGCCGACAGCGCGCTCGAATAACGTTGATAGAGGGCGCTCTATCAACGTTATTCGAGCGCCAAAAGATACTTATAGCAGTGAATAAAAAAAATTATGTCAGTGTATCAAGTAAAACTACATAAACAGTAAATTGATTTGTTGTATGACATAATAGTGTTACTTTAACAATGATTTAATTTAATAATATTCAGATTATTGTGCAGTTAATTAAGTCATAAGTAATTTGTTATTACTGTTAGTCATTTGTTTCCTTGAATAAATTGTGTTAATTTCCTGTTTGTTTGGGGCATATAAGCAATATTTAAACGCTTTTGCTCTTTGGCTCTAATGCACAAGATTGGTGTTCTACCCGTTTAGGTATTAATAATAAAATGAATTAACTAACAATGGCGCCGATTCTCTTGTTCACAAAGTAAACTTTTGTTCAGACTTCAGTGCATCTTTTTCTTTCTATTTCATTAAGAAAAGGACAGGAGATAAATATTAGTTGTCCTGTCAAATTAAGATATTCCATAGACAATTTAGACGTGATTAAAAAATTGACTTAAAAATACGTCAATTTACGTCATGCACTGACTAATTTGACAGGTCTAAACTAATATTTATCTTCTGTACTTTTCTTAATGGAATAGAAAGAAAAAGATGCACTTACATTAAATTTGGTTTAGTTTGTTTTGTGAACAAGAGAATCGGCGCCAATGTCATAGCCGGCTACAATAAATCTCCCGCGTGAAGTCATTTTAAATTAATTCTTGTTCTTGGCCTGTAATTACCGTCCTTGAAAAGTTTCCGATCAATGCCGGGTGGTTGGTAGCTAGATCATAAACAAAACTAGACTTGAGTCTGAGTAGCGTAGACAGAGGAACTGAGTAGTGACTCAGGGTTTCATTCGTTTATCCTTTATTTATGATTTAAATACCTGAACACCACAGTGTTTTCAAGTTGCAATTTTAAGGATGCGGTGCGGATGCGCAGATTGATGGATAAAACCTTGGATCAAGAATGAATATATAAATAAAGTTCTATCAGTACAAAATTACGTTCAGTAGTTGTCAATGGTAGAGGCACGATTTGAATACTTGCATGGAATACCTACAGAGATTCAATACTTATTGTTCAAAAAAAATTGTTGCTAAAGCGTCTTTAAAATAATAAAAACACGTTTACAATATGGAATGTAGGCAAACAATGTGGTTATCAGTTACACTTGAAGTAATTGGTAGGTAGCTGCGAAGTTATAACTATCACAAGTTTATTTCTGCAACCATTGTAGTAATTAGTGAGCTTGTAAACGAACCGATATCGATAAGTAGTATTTAGCTAATCTAATCCTATTGACAATAATCTAACATAGGCTGTCAAAACTAAGAATTCATCGTTTAGTTAGAATTCAGCGTTACTTTGTAGTTATTAAAAATTCGATATGGAGGATATTTAGCTACGGTAGCTCGGTTATAAAGTTATAACAATACGAATCGTTCTTTACGTGGGTACTTGGGTAGGTATATGAATATTGATCACAAGATGGTGGTTTTGCTAGCACACATGTCATTACAAATAGATAGCATGGCTGTCAAGAGTTCAATCACATTTAATTGGTGTGAGGGTCGTTTGAGAGTTGAGACTTACAGGGGGGAATGGAAGAAAAAAACGTGTTGCGCCGCGCTGACCCCAAGTAACATGGGTCAAGGGCAGGGAGAAGACGATGGTGATGAGTTGATGATCGTTGCGACTTGACGTTCTTACCACAAGTAAAGACAGCGCGCATGCCGCAAGAACCAGACAAGTCCACATTTTCAAAAAACCGTTACCTAATAAACAATTGCAAATTGCACCGCCTGAAATCACCGCCAGAAAGAAAAAAAATCAGGGCCTAATAAATTGGTTGACAGCAAGGCCAACATTTTTCCTTTTTACTGGCGCTACAGCTACAGTAGCCAACTGGCCAACACCAAAAGCGTTTAAAATTGTACAGAGCTTTTCCACATGTTCTGATTATTTACGAGGACAGTAGGCCGGTAAAGTGATAAATTCTTAAACGCGCTTCGGCGGTATTTCGTTTAAAAACTTTTATAGGCTTTGGATTTCCACTACCCTTTGTACTGACATGGAAAAGTTGCACAGTAATAATGCAAAGAGCTTAATTTTTCCACTAGCAACTCACGTCCTCAGCCATGACATCATTATGGATATTCTAACCAGCACAATTTTTTCATACAAAAAAGCAATATTACCATAAGCTGGCAAGAATTGGTATTTGTTTCGTCCTCCGACGAATATACTAAAATTGTTCGTATGTCAGTCAGACAGACTCAGTAAAGAAAATGATTTGCTTGCGTTCCGCGTCGCGACTATAATTCACGGTCAAGTTGACAGGTAGCACTACTTGCCCCCATTCTCAGGACAGCATTAGACTTTGTTATGAACCAGTTTACAGAGGAATCTACCAATGCAAGGTTTTTTTTATAACTATGCTGAGGTTGGTACCTTGGAAGTTCTATAATGTCTATTGTCTATAAGCATTTGCAACGTCCAGGGATTTATTACCATAGACATAAATAATGGCCATTTTAAATTTCACTGATAAAATCATATCAAATTCTTCGTAAGTTAATATATTTTTTAAGTTCAGTCTGTAGAAGATTGCAACAGTGCAATGTAGGTAAGCGTTGGTTAAAAGCATATATTTAGATGTTCTGTTCCAAATTCGTTGCTATAATAAAAAAAAATAAAAATAGATATAAAAATTCAGTTTGGGCGGCAAATGGCGGCGGCGCCATTATTTAAAAATCCGTCGTTTTGTTAGATATCTTTCTTCTCATTATACTTTTCCTTTTAGTATAGGTAAGTGAAATTAGTTTTATCTTACTTAGCCACGGTCTCGACGGAATTTTGGAAAGTTATTATGTCAAAAGGCGGCCTTTTCGTTTTCCTAGAAATCCGTATCTTACTCTTGCCTCGAAATGTTTAACGAACAGAATATTTCCAAACACTATAATTATAGAAGTACGTAAGCACTTATTTATTTATTTTTTGCAACAATATTATATGCATCGCTGCGCTGCTATCAAACAATCGGCAGGATGTAAGCAAAATTATTTTCAACGTTCACCGTAATTTTGTCATTGCTTTGTACCTAATGTTTTTGTTTTGCTATCGAGGTCGGCGATGTTATTGTATCGAAAAAAAAATGAACAGCAGATCAAAATTACACAGGAAAAATAATATCTACTTAATATGGTAAGTGCTTGGATTTAACATGGAGACAATAAAAACTTTGACTCAGTCTTGCGTAGTGAACAAATTTTAGGAAAAAGTCTAAATTTTGACCTAACCGTTACAGAAAAAACACTAGGTACGATAAACTTTCCTTTTTGTACATATTTGGTTATTTGCGTTTTCCCTGTGTTTTTACCGACTTCAAAAAAAGGAGGTTATGCAGCATCATATTCATCGTTATTAGGTATAGGTAATGATTCAAATTCGTGAGTTGATGATGGCTTGCATCCATACTAATAATTATTATAAATGCGAAAGTGTGTGTCTGTCTGTTACCTCTTCACGCTTAAACCACTGAACCGATTTAGATGTAGGTAGTTTGAATCCCGGGAAAGGACATAGAATCGTTTTTATCCCGAAATTCCCACGGAATCGAAACTTACGCGGGTGAAACCGCGGGGCGCTGCTAGTAAGCTTATCACTCAAAGACATTAAATTATTTTAAATCTCTTTGTTATCAATAGATCTTAGACGTCGGTATCTGGACAAGATATTAATGCTGTCTTTCCATGGTACGAAAAAGTAGGAAGTTAAAAACTTAGAAGTAGGAAATTTAAGTACTTAACAAATATTAACCCTTTAACCGCGCGTGTCGCATATATGCGACAAATATTTCCGTGTCCCTACCGCGCGTGTCGTAATTCTGCGACAGAGAACATGCATGATTTTTTCGTTCTATTTTCGTCCTATTAATTGCGTGGTACAACTAAAACTATTATTAAATAGAGCTATTATTTACAACAATTACTTAAAATTATGTCTCATAACTCTAAGCATTCAAAAAACTTAAACAAAAATAAGTAATTGGCAGCTTGAAATTTTCTTCGGCGTCTATCGCGCGCGTCGCATAAATATGACCATAGGGATGGGATACAATGCAATGCGCATTTTAAAAACGAAATAACAAACAGTTAAATAATCAGGTATAATGCATCATTCAGCATAAAATAAACGGTGTCATACCAAATAAAGTTAAATTTAACATATTGCCTTGTGTTATTAATTCTTTTCCTTATTATTCATAAGAAAAATATCCCTCACGATCTTTGTATAATGCCAACATTTGACGTTAGTTCCCATCCCTTGACTCCTATGCTTGCAACATATTTCTCTAGTTAGTCTAGCGCGGCTGTCACATTAATACGACCACTGCCTACGTCACAAGCGGATCAAACGAATGGAAAGTTCCATTAATGTTGTTCGTTGGTATTTGTGCATTGTCGATAAAATAGTCACATTTCAATTTTCAATAATGACGACTACTGAGGAATTATTAAGAATATTAGAAGGTGACGACGACGAGTGTGACGACGAATTGGAATTATCCGATTCGATAGAAGAATTTAGAAGTGATGGAGAGGTAAGTACCTATTTCAATTTCTTCTTAGGTTATTTGCACATTATTTAGTAGGTATAGGTATAAATAAGACTTCCGTTGGGTTTAGGTAACTCCTTGATGAATCGAAATAGTATTTTAAATATTGTGATGTAATTCTGTTATTACCTATATTACCTACTTAACTACCTACATATCCTATTGATTGTTCAAATTTGGAACCGTGTTGTATGTTGTCCTTACCATTATTAAGGTACTGTGACAGTACCTACCAAGCCGGACAGGCACTCGCACTCGCGTTTGTCTCTTTCTCTCTCTCTCTCTCTTTCATAAATCATTATTCGAGTTTGGGTGTAGCTGTTTTGTGTCCGTGACTTGTGTGTTTGTGAAGTCCCAAGCTACACAGGAATTATTCCTAGTGCATGAGTTATCTTTAAAAAAAAGATAACTTTAATAAGCGTTCTGCACACGATGCCGTCACCGCGCTGTCGCCGCGCCGCCGCCACCGCGCGCGTTCCAGTCCCTGTCTGTTTGATTCATTCCATTAGGTACCGGCTGCGTGCGATCTCGCGGCGTGCACGTTCGTACGCGGTCGGTAATGGAATCAATGGAATGAATCAAACGAGACAGGGACGGGAACGCGCGCGGTGGCGGGCTTCGCGCGACTCGTATTCTACAGTGTAACTGTGCGGCGGGCGTCGGCGCGGCGACGGCGCGGTGACGGCATCGTGTGCAGGAACGCTAACTAGGTTCCTTTTTGTTAAAGTTATATACCTACCCAATGAATATAAAAAATAATATACTTACGTAATAAATTTTAATTTGTCATTTCAGGATCATGACGACAATGAAGGCATTAATTGGACGTTAGACATAACTGTACCTGATAAAGAAAACTTTGACGAATTTATTTCGGGGGTATCACCTTCAGTACCTTTGAGCAGCGACTCCTCGGAACTGGATATTTTTGAACATTTTTGTGGCAATGATTTAGTAGAAAAAATATGTTATTTTACTAACAAATATCACCAATTCTATGTCAGGCATACGGATCTAAGAGTGTACGCTCGTTTAAAAAGGTGGCAAGATGTTGATTTAAAATAAAAACATAAAAAATTCTTTGACTTTTTTTTATCGATACAACGATTGCCCCTCCTTATTTATTGTAGGTATTATTTTGTCGATTTGTAGCCTCGCGCTAGGGGCACGACAATTGATATTTAGCCAAGCGGTTAAAGGGTTAAGTAAGCAAATTTTATGGGAACGAGATTGAGGAAATAATAGAATGGGGTTTTTGTATGAGAAACTAATTCGTATTTGTATTGTTTCCGTACCCGCGACTGGTATCTGCCTTAATTAACGATTTGATCAAAACCGGCTCTTGCAGCTTTTTTATTAAACGAAGGTTTGCAAAAAGAAGATCCCCTTTTTAACTTAAAATCATTGTATCACATCATCTCTGTAAATTTTCAAGAGCAAAGAGGTAACGCATCGGCCGCAGTGAACGTATTCTAGCCAGTTACAATGCCAAGTTCAAAAAAAGTGGTCAATTATGTGCTCGGTGCTGGAAACAAAAGATTTCGTAACTGAACTTGAATGATAAACGCAAACAAACAAGCCTCCACACTACCTAGTTTTCTTACTATTTGTATCCAGTAAGCACAAAAAAGGTGGCCATTTTTTTGAATCGACAAAGGAGGAAATTTTTTGCAGTAAGGAATAGACAATTTTTTAAATCTAGATCCTCTCTAGAACTGACGATCAAGGCCGTTCTGAGACGCGGAAGAAAAAACTAGACAAACAACTACACATAGCAAGTTAATAACTAATTTATAAGCAACAATGAGACACCTAAAATTGCAGGCATTTTATTTTCCGCCCGAATCACCCCAAAATGTCAATGAGTGTCAGTAAATTCATGTACAGACGCCAGCACATCAATCTACCCGAAACTGTCAAATTTTCCCAATCAACTTTGAACCTTATCATTTAGCGATAAAGTTGAAAATCTATTAAAGAAATTTGACAGATTGCAGTAGCTTGATGTGCTGGCGTCTTTACATACACAAACAATCCAAATAGTAGGAGAAGGTGACACTATTCAACCGAGGTAAGTGTATTTACATTGAATTTAGACAGAAAGGTTCACCGAATATTCGTGATTACGCGGCGCGGAACCTGTGGTTTTGCGAACGACGTTATTTACTTAAGGAACCCTGAATGGCGACGCTCGACGTTTTGCCGTCTTTACTACCCGACGAGCCGTTTAACAACAACAACATTGAGAGCAAACAGGCTGTTGAGTCTACGATTGTCTTGTATTTGAGGAAGAATATTGAATTTCTTGTATTGTTAGCCGATTTTTATAAGAACTTCGAATTCTGGTAGGTTTTTTTTTTGGAAACAATCCTGCGTTTTTTTTTAATGTTTACTGGGTACCTATTAAATTACCTACTCTGAGTAAACATATTATGTAACTTCATGTTTGGTAGTAGGAGTTGATTAAGATACAGCGCGACGCGGTAGTAAATGAAAAACTGCGAGGGGACGCCCGGGCCTAGGACATACACTGACCTTCTTGGTAGTTTCCGAAAGGCCCGTAAATCCCTAATAAAGTATCCTAAAGGTCAGGTGCGTATTGTATGTCGCAGCTCGTAACCTACCTACGCATATGCAATTATGTTAGAAGAAGCGTAGGTATCGTGCTTATCTAGTAGTGTTTTCTCTACCACAGAATACTTAATAGTAGTACGCTTCTACTTAACCCCATTTGAAAAAAAAGAGTTGTCTTCGTTATCCTAATATTACCATCCATACTTTTTATAAGATTTCCATAGGTTCTATAATCTCTATGACTTTTAAGTTTGACGTTTATAAATGTGAAGAGAATTAGGAGATTTCCAAACATGGCGTTCGAATAAACATTTTATAGGATTTTGTTTCAAAAAGTTTATCTTATAACGGCGAGGGTATTAACTAAAATACTTAATATGTTTTTTATTTGATTGGAGATAATAAATTGTAACTCATTTTTTTTTTTAATAAATACGGTTCCTACGGTATTCGTATATAATATTATGTTCTCGTGGTCCTACTATTTTGTCCCACCAGTAGGTCCACGAGGGTATCTTTGCTTAACGCATTATATGGCATTGTGTGTGACATATATTTTCTTTTTCTTTTTTTAACAGAGCCAAGTTAATTGTATGTAGTAAGTGGCAACTTCTTTGAATTTATTTTGATTTTATTGACAAACGTCTTATTAATTTTATCAGTTTAATGTTCTAACAGATAATAAAGCGACAATACACCACAAGGTTACCCGACATTGTTTGTGTTTGCGCATTTTCATTTGCGCGAGCGGGAAAATTTATACTAAGAGCTTAGTCACAAAGTCAACATGACGAAAAAATTAATGGTTGTATTTCTCTGCTCCAATTACCTAATATGAAGGGCCATTGAACAGTCACGAGCATTAATGAGTCATGGTTAAGTCACGGTAACTTGCAACTGAGATAGTGAATGAATGAAGAGGCTAAATCCAGTCAGCGTTATTCCCACAAGGATAACGCGTCAAGCGTGGCATTATAACAAGGCTGTAGAAATATGAGTAAAAAGAAGTAAAGGATAATATTTAGTCTATGAATGACACCTCATGAATATGATGAAGGCTGATGCAGATGTCTTTGGAAAAAAAGAATGTTAAGTAAGTACTTCAAACGCTCAATGAATTGGCACGAGTTATATGAAGACTCGTAAGTAATACTCGGCAAAATGGATGACCTCAGTAAGTTATCAAAGAACAAATCACAAACTTCGTCAGTTTTATAGAGCTTAATTAGGTTAGTTTGGAAGAAGCAAGAAAGAAAAATTCGAGTTCAATTCAATTTCATTCTCGAATAACCGTGGAAATAGTAAGTTCCAACCAGCAAGTTGGCACAGTTTTTTTATGAAGATAATGGCGACTTAGCGAGTAAGCAAGCGTACCTATTGGATACAGTCTTGAAAGCGTTGTATAGTTTCTTTGTAAATGGATTCAATTCGTCTCACAGACTCATACAGTGGGAAAGACACACATATTGTTTTGTTACTAGATATTTATTCAAGGAGGTTAAATATAAAAAGACTTCGTATTTTCGTCTCGTGAATATTTTTGGAATAAAGTGATTGACTATGAAAGGAAAAATAACTCCATAGAGCCGATGGAAGCCATTTTTTTTACAGAATAATAGGTAAGTAGTACTAACGCCAAATGTCTCGGGGTGACATCGGGTAGATACAGGTAATTGAGATAAAATGCTTCCATCAATACTGTGTTTTTGGAAAAAATTATCGATTACCTACCATAAAGCAAACACCAAGGATCGAATGTCACTACAATCCAGCGCCATTGAACGTTCTTTGACTTCTTTGGCCCTTGCTTACCGGCCAGTTAACTAACGGTGAAGGTCCCTATTTGTTGGGGCTCGTTGGCTGTGCCTGTAGTCTAAAAGCCCTATTACTTGGTCTAGAAGCCCTATTATTGAACGAGACAAGATTGGCAAAAGGTCTACGACGACGGTCGCGTGTTAACCAGCGTCAACTATCAACTGCATACAGTTGTGCCCGGTTGATGGCAATAGGCTCGCTTTCTATTTACATGGGACGTAAACATAACTAAGGTACCTAAACCTCCGCCTAACCCTTCGAGGAATATAGGCGTAATGTTATGCATACATTTCATAACTTCGGCTATAGCCAAATGACGGAAGATGAAACATTATCAAATATGACGACAACTTTATGACGTTTATCAAGTTTTAATTAAAATAGAGATTCGTATTAAACGTTCGTTCGATACATCTCCAAAATAAACAATGATTATGCCAAAGTCAAGGTTGAATTAAACAAAAGTGAATCTTGAGTCTGAGTTAAAATGACGTCTTTAGAAGCTGTCATCATGGCGTTATCTTGTTGTGTCGCGGTAGGGAAACGTGACACCGAACGTAATCACACTGAAATATTTGTTTAATTTTGTAATAAAAGATAACATGATAATGTATACAAATAACGCTGTTATTAGTTACGAAAATACACCTCCTCGTGTATGAATTTAGATTTACTAGTAATATTATAAAATACATATCTAAGTATGTGAAAGATCATAGAAATTTCATATATCTATGGTTGTTACTCAATCATGCAAAAACGGCTGAACGGATTTAGATGAAATTTGGCACACAGATAGTTTATATTATAACCGAGATTAACACATAATGATACCTACTTTTTTATCCCAGGTACTACGTTCCCGTAAGATAATTTCCATGCGGGTAAACCGCGAGCAAAAGCTTAATAGATGCATAAGTTATTCATTTTCTGCCTATGAGAAAATAGGTTAGACGTGATTATGACCTATGAGTAAGACAGATACGTGTGGATGTCAAGATAGTTTGTTTATTATGCACTCGTGGTCCTCCACATTGTGCGCGTAGGATGACTCACACACATTGCTCTAATAGATTGCTATTTCGTTTGTTTTGTTATTGGGAAATACTGGAAGCAAAATTATTTTCAAAACATAGGTAAGTAGGTAGGTATTGGAGATGATGGCAGTTTGTATGTAAGTACGTGTTTTTGAAACGCAAGTGAGCGTGGTGAGCGTCTAGAGGCTTATTTTCGACATAAATTGCATAAAAAATTACGTTGTAAACGTAGTAGAAAGTAGAAATGCCTGTTAATTTAAAATCCAACCAGTAAATTACCTACCCAACAGGAACTTCATTGTGCAATAAAAATGACGACTGTCAATTGTCATCGCAGTGCGAAACTGACGACCTTTCACTTAACGCTACGTGACGCTACATACAGAAACAGTTGAATAAAAATACATTTTGATATAACCACTATAATAATACTTATAGCTAATTATTATAGTGGTTATATCAATAATGTATTTTCTGGGTAGCAGTCAACTTGTATCGTCTAATTAATTTACCATTTAAAAACGCAACAACCGATGATTAAGATTCATCAAAGTGGTTTGTTTATTAATTTAACATTAACGAGAAAATGACGAGTCTGAAATTTTCGTTTTTGCTTTTTTAGCTCAGTTCAATAAATTACTCAATTTCTTTAGGCGCCGGGGCCGTGCCACGTAATTTCGTTGCGGTAAGCTGTAGATTAGATGCCAGCTAGTCTTTTATTAGTTTTGTTTAAATGAAGCAATGGCAAAGCAGAAACGATGACAGATACCTACTAGTTAAGGCGACTACACGACCTAAAGCACGGTCACTGTCGGACTGCATAGAAAAGAAAGAGAAGCGCGATGACATAACCGTGGTAATTTATTGCAAATATGAAGCAATTATCTATTTACAAAAACACTCAAACACCAAACAAATAAAAACCGTATACTAAAATTCGGGGAATTAAATTGTCTTTTAGATGGTGAAAGTTTTATGAAAATACACCCGATAGTGTTTGCGTGATTGTCGTTTTTATGTCCGCGGTAGACATTACTTTACAAATTAATTACACTATGTTAAAAAAATATAATTGCAAATATTCACATATCAAATTACGAAGCAAATGGTCTAGTATAACATTTATTTTTTTCAAAGAAATCAGTCCGGTCGATTAGACGTGATGTTGAATTTAAAATCATTAGAAGTCGTATATCTGCGCCTTAAAGGGTTTCTGAAACGATCAATAATTGGAACTGTCATTTTTCTTCGTGATTTATACACATTGTTCGCAAATGATCGTCTACAAAATGCAATTTCAATATTGCACATACAATGTCGACAATTGCAATTGATCGTTTCAGGGACCCTTAAATTAACGCTATTTACTCCAGTTGGTAAACATCATAATTAAATAGGATGACTAATTATTTACTTTTGCGTAATCGATGACATGCCTAATAATAAGCCACCCCACGCCCGCGTCAGTGCGACGTAGGCGGAGGCAGTACCTAAGCCTTTGTAGCAGCAAATACAGAGCAAAGACAAGAAGCTATTCAATACATGTAGGTCAGAATTGAGACAAACTGGCGCCAATAATACTAACAAAGAAAGTTCTTAAGCAAAAAGGTTTCAGAAAATAAGGCTAGACTTTGAAATTCGCTACATTTTTTTTTATTCATCCTATTGAAGTAATAAGAAATACTGTCTATTTACTGTCCGTCGCCAGATGGTTCGTGCCAGGCTGTCTAAAAGTGTTCTGCTCTCTTTTTTATGATATTTAATTATTATTCCTTTGATAAAATTATTAAAATCTTTTGTATCTAAGTACTTTCGTTGTGGAGGTAAGACTTTGACCAGAATTCATTGACATCATTTATTATGATTACTTACCTACCGAAAGATATTTTACTTAAAAGTAAAAAAAAACTTACAAGGGAAAGTGTATTGCAAGATCCAAAATGTCTTTACACGGGTAAAGTGAAAATACCGGATTGACGTCAAAAAACCAGTGATCGCGATAAGTTCTGTTGATATGCCATTGAACAAGACTCAAGGGCAGAAAAACGCTGAACCGAAGTAAATAATATATTCATTGGGAGCCAAAAAGATTTAAATCATACTTGAATATTGTTAAATGGCGTGGGAAACTCCTTGGGTGGGGTAAGTCATACTTGAAAAATCTTGACTCATCTAGAACATCGTCATACTTGCCACGTGTTGGAAGCGATTGCGCGGTGGGTTGTCGGTCTTGGTTGTCGTACAAAAACCTATGACTAAGCTCATCATCAGGGCATCCGTTACTGGCAGCAAAAATGCAGCAATGTCTGACAAATTGACGATTATACTTAGGCGCTTAAAAATGATAAAATAACGCTATAGATAGAGCCATTTGGATAGGAAGCCAAGCAGGCTTGACTGATGATGACTATAATCATTTACTTTAAAAAAGTTACTTCCCAATATCAAAAGGAATAATAATCCAGCTTTCATTTATTGACAATTTTGTTAATTATTATTATCAAAATTGTTTACAATCAAGAAGGCAATTAATTACAAAGCATCTCGTTTCCTCTCTAATGACGCTCGCAAATTGATGTAACCGTAGAACAAATAATTATTAAATTAAACGGGGGTTTTAATTAAAATGAAGAGTTTCGTGACGTAATTCTTATCAGGCTGACTATATCAGAGCGTTTCTTAGATATTCTCGGTTGAATAAACCTATTGTTTTAACATTTTATAATACCTAGTCTGTGAACTTTCTCTAACGAAACTAATTTGGGAATCATAGCGATAGAATTGGTACCTTCAACAAAGTTGTCCACTGCTGGATAAATACTATCGTCTTGAAATTGCCAGAACTGTTCATTTCAGTTTTATTAAATGTACATTGAAGGCAAAATGGTGGCTGGTAGCAGCTGGATGAGAGTTGCCGAGAATCGAGCTGGATGGTGTGCAATTGGAGAGGCCTGTCACCAAAAGTGGACTGCTGAAGGCTGATGATGAGAGCTAAAAAGGAAGACAGGCAATCTCCTACGAGTACATCGAGTGAATTAAAAATTATTTAATGAAATGTAACTTTTGTAGATCGCCTGCCCTAATTTTCATGAAGGGCTTGTTTAGCTTTCAAGCATGACATTCTGACTCAGGATTCGGTTCCCGGGACTGCTTAGACAGAATCTCGCAGTTTTTAAATACCTGGGGTTTTTGCAATACTCTTGTTTCCTATTCCCAGTCAGTAGTCCCTAGAGCCTACAGTAACATACAATGTGTTTCAGCGGGGTGTGACCAAACTTGGGGGTGTGGTACGGGCCATCAAATTGAACAACTTTTTCCCGGGGACCAACATCGTAATCTTGAAAAAGACATCAGTCGTCCCATACAAAACTTCAATACCTACTTGACCAAATGTAAGTATGTGACGAATGATTTTTTTTTCACGATTACGATGTTGGTCCCCGGGTAAAAGTTGTTCAGTTTGATGGCCTGTACCACACCCCCAAGTTTGGTCACATCCCTCTGAAACACATTGTATTTAATTCGTGGTTGGTGTAGGTACCTCTTCGCGAATTTCATGCCTAAATACGACGAATTGTGTACTTACATTCATTTTTAACTTTTTCCTTTATCGTAGATATAAAGTAGATAATAAGAAATATGCGGAAAATACTGATTGTAAAACGATTAGATAGAAAATGAACTCATTTTAGTGTGCGGATCTCAAGTTTGTAGCGCTTTTTCTTTCTTTAATAAAAAGTGATAAAAATAAAATTCCACGTAATCTTCAATAAATAAATTGAACAATTGGATAATAGCGACTATTACACATTGAGAACTCATTTGCGCAAGATCTACATATCTATTATCAAAATATTGACATATTTTAGCATTAATTATGAATTTTGAACTGATTTGATTAATGACTGAATTGATTAAACTGGAAGACATCTGTCCTTTTTGGTTCCTAAAGAATGCATCAACTTACCAGTGTTTATACCTTTACCGGAATTAGGAAGTGCATACCTATAATCAGCCTATAATGTTCCCACTTCTGGGACGCAGTCCTCCCTCAGTGAGAGAGAGTGGGCCGTACTTAAGTAGGAAGTAAGTACATTAAGAGTTACTGACACTGGCCAAATGTAATGATAAAATCTAGCGACTCACTCAACCATATCATAGCTTGTATCGACAACAGTATCAACTTTCAATGTCGCCGGAGACACTGTAAAAGTGTAAAACTTCCGTTAACTACAATCAAATAGGTCTTGTTTTTCAGAAACAATTGCCGGCACATTAGTCACTGGCTGATAACACACGCTTATCGGTCGCGCTACCTCAGCCATCGCGTTGGCGGTAAAAATCAATAATTGATGTCTTTGCTACACCTACAGTTACATTAAAAAAGTGCTCTTGCACGCTGACTAGGCCATAAAGAAGAAAATACGATGTCAGCGACTTAAGTTATCGTTGCTCCCGCCTTTAGGTTCCCCGCCATCGTAAACCAGACTGTGAAAGGGTTGTCGACCTAATAAAAAGGCTATTATTGATGATAACCTGTCACAGCATAATACATCCACATTTTAACCCCTGGCTTTTGTGTTTGCCTTTGGTATAAACCCACTATTTGATGCGAAACGTGACTTCAAATAATCCGCAAGATATCGCAAGCAGGATAAGTATTTACGTAGCTATAGGTGATGATTAGTATGACTGAGTGATACCGTGCATTGAGCGTTGGTAAAATAACGTGGTATTTGCAAAGTTTATGTCCACATTGATTGCAAACTGTAGTTAAAACATTTGACACATTAGCATACAAACGCAATTCAGTGGTTCTCAGGAATACTACCATCAAGGTCCGAAGAAGTCGCAAAAACAGCAAAACAGCAGGAGGTGAAGCTCAGGAAGACAGGACTGAAACACGGCGGAAGGCAGACAGGGCATACACTCAGCAGGCGAAAGAAGGCTGAAAAGAAAGAGGGAGTCCAACTCTATAGTGACATAGAATTTATTGTCAACGTCCAGTACGTCTAACCAACATATTGCGTATTGCACTACCCAAACATGAGTGTACTATAGAAGAGCTAAAAGGAGCAGGATAAACGGAGGTAGTTTTTAAAGTTTTAACAGCCACGTCTAAATTATTATTATGATAGCATATCCAACACTTTTCGAACAACATTTAACTTCGTTAGTGAGTTATAATTAGTTCCAGTTAGACTAGACCATCCACCTGTCTAATAATTCACTATTCGGCCTGACCTTCAGTTACCATGGTATATTTCTGGTGGTCCATTATGGTATCTAATAACCTCACTGTTATTCATTGGTATATATCGTGTTATTTTATGTGACTGTAATCATTTAACTCATTTAAATACCAGATTTTTACTTATATTAGTCAGACGTGGTAGCTATTTCGCTTCGTATTTAAAATAGATGCAATCATTTTGGCTGAAGATGAGACTACTAAGTTCATCATCAAACGAGTTATGATTGTTGGAGATTTTTATTTATTCAACAGCATAGGATATTCTGTTACATATGAAGACTCTTCTAATAAAAAAAATCCAGAATTTTCAAAGCGGCGTCTCGAGCTTATTGCTATCTACAACGGAAGTTTATTTTAAAACTTTACGAAGTTGCTTCATAATATTTTAATCTGGAGGGATAAAAGTAAGAAATATGCCAGGTTTAACAGTGTTATATTTTATTTGGATTTTTTTAATCCTAAATTGGAAAGATGAGCCCGTTCTTTTGTAGAGTGAGGGTAAGGGTTTGTCAAAGATTTTTTACTCCTGATTTCGTACTGCTATTTATTTGTAGAATGAACAAAGGACACAGATAATAAGAGGTAGTAGAAAATAACAGTACTATGATGGCATCAACTTCTCTCAATGAAATGGCATGTGAATACTGCCAATTTCACATAGCCAGTAACTGGTGAAACCCACCTCCATTGACACAAACTCATAAACAATGCCAATGATTCATACCGTATGCAACAAACCTGCATAGAGAGTTAAAACAATAGAGTGCGCGCGCTGGTGAATTCAATCGGTCACGTTTAGCTGGATTGATTCAGGAAATAAATCATTATGATTATTATTTTAAAGTATTTCGTGCAACTGCACGTTCGGGTGGAAAAATTTTGTTTTTAGGTCTTAGAATAGTGTACGTAGATTGGATTACGTACGTTAGATGATGTGTTCAGACAAGGAGATACTATTGTTGATCCATGAAGCCAAAGCTTTTCATAAACGAATTAGCACTTATAATATCGAGCAAATATGTATTTAAACGAGGTTAAATCTTGATAAAATATAGAGAATTCGTGTTGGATTCGAAGAATTTCCTTCGCCTGGACAAGCAATGTTAAGATATTTTAATGTTATTAGATGTTATCAGGCATAGCTGAGTTCCGTGACTACTGTATAAAGTTTAAAAACAACGATGTTATTTTGAAACTTGTGGGAGAAAATAAATAAATTTACTATTATTATTTTGTACTAGCAGCGCCCCGCGGTTTCACCCGCATAAGTTTCCCGTGGGAATATCGGGTTAAAAACTATGCTATGTCCTTTCCCGGGAGGGGACTCAAACTATCTCTATACCAAATTTCATCTAGATCGGTTCAACGGTTTAAGCGTGAAGAGGTAACAGACAGACAGACGCTTTTGCATTTATAATATTAGTATGGATTGTTTCATTATTAGCATTTTATAAAACCTTCGGGGTTCTGCACAAAGTATAATGGAGTCACGGAAGTAATTCAAAACAGTGCCAAGAAATGGCGGACGAAATTAAGCAAGCAGTATTGTTTTCGAAATAGAAAAACGATCTACTAAAATACTTCGAATATCGACTAAAATTCCCGTGGTTCATATTTTTATTTTAAATGCTAAGCATCATTCGAATATGCATTCACTCAAATGAAGCATCTGAGCAAAAAAACGAATTCAACAAAGAATAAATCAAGGTCGCCATGCTGCTGTGCAATTACGTAATAATTGCTAGCGTGGCGCTGAAGTGCGGTGTGGGAGACTGTTCTGGCAGGCCACTGGCGAAATAATCTTGCCAACATAGGCACGTTCTGCCTGAATAACGTCTAGAAATAAGAAAAAAATAATTTCGATTGAATTCAACGACGTTTCGCTGTTCAAACTTCACCCGCCATTTTTTGACATTCTATTTTTTTTTCTCAAGTGGGTCCTCTATTAAATTAAGGCCTTGGGAGGAGGGTCGTTGTAAAAAGATAACATAATAGAGGTTATATGGCACTTCAGAGTACAACAGCAAGGAAATTGCGAGGGACGAAAAAGTGTTAAGATATCTGGAATTTCAGAAGCTTTGTTGAATGCAAAAGGCTGATGAGATCATAAGTCTTTGTGGTTAGATTACCGCTATTTGGGTCACAAAAGATATTCAACCATTTTCAATCGTTAAAGGTGCAGACCGAATAGGAGTTAATACCTGAATAATTTGTATTTCATTTCGCTAAAGCGAAGGTTTTTGAGCGCAGAGTAAGATATGCATCAGTCAGTTTCGTGCAATCATATTGAGATTGGCGGCCATTGTAAGTTAAATTCAAGTTATGTAATCATTCAGTTAATTACTTAAAGTAATGATTCGTCAAATCCGAAATACTAGTCAATTACAGACCTTCATTTAGTAAGCGACTACATGGTACAGGCAATAATTAAGTCCATTCTTGACTAACATGAATGAATGTCAGTACCTATATTTTTGTGTGTGATAGTTTATTAAATTATGTTGCATGTGCAAAGAGCATCTCGACGGAGCATTGAGGGAACATCGGATGGCAATGACACTGCACTGACGGAACACGTCACGGAAAATAACACAGACAACTCCTTATCTCTACATTTATTTACCTGAGATCTAGAGGAGTTCATTATTTTCCTTTGTCGTTCTACCGAGATTCAACATTTTGATTAATACTCTGTTCGGTAACGTGAAAATCTCAGATAAGTATCTGCCCCAAATAATCTCCGAAATTACTTAGGATTATCCAAATCCAAACTATCCAAACTAATATTATAAATGCGAAAGTAACTCTGTCTGTCTGTCTGTCTTTTCTTCACGCCTAAACTACTGAACCGATTTAGATGAAATTTGGTATAGAGATAGTTTGAGTCCCGGGGAAGGACATAGGATAGTTTTTATCCCGATATTCCCACGGGATCGACACATATGCGGGTGAAACCGCGGGGCGCAGCTAGTATTTAATAAAAATAACATCTCGAATTTTCTCAGGCTGACCTTTTACGTGGAATAGAATTGAATAATGAACCGGAATCCTTTAGATTACGTCAAATCACGCTCTGATTGTGTGTTTTAGAATAAAGGACATTCAAATCAAACTGATGTTATGAAGTGATGAAGATCAAATATACATATTGCTACAGGGCAAAAGAACCATGACAGAGGCTCAATCGAGTGCGAGTGGTTAACGGAGTACAAAATGATCACATTTTTCAACGAAAAATATTTAGTATTTCCATTCAGTCATGTAGCTACATGGAAATGATTCTAAATCCGTCAAGTCATAATGACATTGATAACCAATATTTAGAACCGTAACACCAAAAATGCCGCATAACAATACGCAGGATACGCCCGTATTTCATAAAAAAGGTCCAACAGTACTTATGTATAGATAGCTCTTTTATTATATCTTTGTTTCTAACAAGTCTGGCGTTATCCAAGTTTCTTGTCTCTAGTGTGTGCGTTAGAAACCTTGCGTGACCGCATATTCCCCACATATCAACTAAAGCCCAAAGAGGCTCGACAGATTGGCTAGCACAACTTTCGCGGTTTCGATCAAGAATTTTATGGCCTCTTCTAACTTTAATGCCTCTGATATTTGTTCTTGAAACTTTTTATCAATTCTTTTATAGTTCTAACTATCAATCGACACGGTTGAGGTTTTTGGAAGAAGTGTCAAGGTAAATACTTTTTATTGGTATTTGTGGACCCAAGTGGGACGATGTAACTCCAACCTGGTAAAGTCTACCTCGACGGAATGGCAGCAGGGTGCGGATGTGGAGCTGTGTCACAAACCATGCTGTCAAAGCGACTTCTACGCTGCCACCGCTGCCGTGGAAGTGGCGAAGTCTAGGGCCAGTAAGATTTGAAATACTGTCATGCCAGCGACACGAAGAAGAATAGGTATTTGTAGACCAATCAACATTAGTTACTGATTCGTTAGCCGCCCCAACAGTTTTGTAAACGGAAATATTTCGTTATGGTAAGCGGCAAAGATATCAGAGCTGTGCACATCGTACTACGATCAACAATTAGCTCGTCTGCTAATGATCTATGGGGAAGCCCTGAGTTCAACACTCAATTAAATGCAATATTAACTTATCAAACGTATTCGAAACAAGGATATTATTAGCATTATTCCAACAGGAAAATAATATCAATTGTCGCATATAGTTTAGTTTAAGAACGCACTGCATGGCTTTGAACAATCATTATAAAGAGATGACGTAATGTCAATACTCTGGTTGGATAGACCTATTGTTGTGTTTATTGCTCGTACTAAATTAAAACCTCTGGTTTGTTTCAATTAATTTCTTGTAATTAGTCGTGATTTTGAGTTTAAGTTGTTTTTGAAGCTAATGTGTAATAAACTAGCAAACAATGCTATGAGTAGGTACATAGTCAGTGGCAGTTTAGAATTAGCAGTTAGTTAATTCAGTTGCTGTCTATCTTCTTATTATTAGAAAAACCAATAGTTATTGGGACAGAAAGGCTTGTTTATATACCTTATAAGAATTAATAATGAAAAAACTTAAAGCCAAGACATCTGGTGCTCCACAGCAACAAATTTGATGATGCGCGTCGTTTTGTTTACGCGCCTAAACAAACACTTGCCCCATTACAGCAAGGTCAACGCACGAATTAGCGGAGCTGTTCATTAAAGACACTCGTTAATAAGCTTCCTGAAATCCTGAAAGACTTTGTCTTCACGAACCTTCGCAGGGAATGCTTGCTTATTGGTGAAAACAATTACTAATCATGGAACTGCCAAAAGAAAAACAGAATTTCGGATTAAAAATTAAAATGTCACACCATTGATGACTATACTTTCGAACTGCAAAAGGTACTGTTAAGCCGCGATTACCGCAAACCAGTAAATAACGGGTTCACGAATGTAATGCGTGGTTAGGTACAGGTTGATAGTCTATTGTCTATGAAATTATATGAACAGTTCTTCTGTAATATTATTTTCCAGATTGCCTTGCAGATGTTCTGATGTAGGTAGATATATATCTATGCAGATTAAGTCTGAGAATCGGCATTTATCAGATGTCTTATGGGTTGAATTACTTATGTAGAAAATATAAAATTATTTTTAGGACAGTTCTAGGTACCTACATGATATTTAACAATCGTTTTATTAGATTTGGTCTTTGGATTTATTCAAGTGTCGCCGATTTGCACCGACTTCATTCTACAAAGGGATACAAATGATTTGAAATGCTAAAACGAAACTGTAATTTTTCAGATTATCATTTTGCTCTGAAATACATTGACCCTTGCCACTTTGCCAGTATGTGGGGGAATAAGAACCATAACCGAACAGGCAAATGTTACGACTTTTATCGAATCTTTTATGTTCACGAAACATATCAAAACACTACATAAACGGGCGACTGCAGAATGGCATCGATTCATTTACATACTTTGTGAGATGGACATCCAAAAATGCGACGCGCGGCAATATTCCAGCAGTTATTTAATTTGTATCTAGGTAGCTTTATAACGAGATCCCTATCAGTTGATGAGTTTTAAGTTTCTATCCTTTAATTAGTTTTACTTATGGATAGTTAGGACTACTTTAGAAGCTATGAATTGACCATCAACTAGCCGCAACGGCAGCCAGAGGACGTGCACGATACCTACCTATAATATATCATCATTTGAAACATTTCCAATTTACAGATTTTACCTAAACTTCCCTCCAGATGTTACTCTATTTATAAATTTTACTTTTCTCAATTTATACAAAATATTTTCTTTTACCTACGGACAGGATACATCTTTGTAGATGATTATCATAATGTTTAGTTTCAATTGGCTACTCATTATTTACTTAACTATTGACCTTATCTACAAGTGGAATATTATTATTTTGAGGCAAGTTATGACAACATTAAAATCCCCACGCAATTATTATTATGACTGTAAAGTGTGACTCAGTGACTCAAAGGTAATATGAAATGTAGCACTAACCCGACCTATTGTGTGATGCTCCGCTCGTAACATGAAAACATAGTATTTAACAACGATTTCAGTGATTTTATTCAGACAAATATGTACACACCCCAGCGGCGACTTCAAAACACATAAAAATATAATACAAAGCTTAAAAAACACGATGATTAAGCTTTATCGACGCGGGAATGTATTGGTGTCGTCGACGTAACGTTAGGAATCACGGTCACTCACTCGAGTTAGCTTTGGTACCTCGTAAATGCACGGGTCGCTGTCGCTGACACAGCACTGAGAGTCAAACGCTGGCCGCGCGGCCGGCCTTCACCGCCAGCTAGAGCGCGGCGGACTCGGGCGCCATGAGCGGCGACAGCGGGCCCGCCACGCGCCGCCCGCGCTCCAGCTCGAAGCGCAGGTCGGGCGGCGCGCGCCGGCTGGCCGCGCCGTCCTCGGGCAGGAACGCCGCCACCAGCAGCGCGCAGATCACCAGCAGCGCGCCCAGCACGAAGGGCGGCCCGGGCACCATGCGCACGTACTTCTCCTGCTCCGGTTTGCCCGCGCCCGCGTGCTCTTCGTTTAGGTCCACATGGAACAGGTAGAAGATCACGCCGAACATGGCGGGGCCCAGGCCGTTACACAGCCCGCGCACGCCCGTCACCATGCCCTGCACCACGCCCTGCCTGTCTGCCCGGCTGTTCACTGACACATATGCACTGATCGCTGGATATGTGACTGACCCCAGGGCAGCCAGCACTCCGGCAGCCCACATCATCCACGTACGGCTACCAAAGCCGTACCACATGAGCTGCAGCATCTCAAACAGTAGTCCCATCATGATAGTATGCTTAGCTCCGAGTGATCTCATCAAGAATCCGAGAACAACTTGTACACCAATACTGAGCACTCCTACAATTGCAATAAATATTGCCACTTGGACTACACCGAAGCCCATCACTAACTTCAAGTACACAAATATGCACGAATACTGTCCGGCCTCTGGTAAGTACGAGAGGAACACTGCCACACACAACATTAGCACTGTACGTTCCGCACCAACTTTCCTCAATGCTGCGAAGGGGTCAGCTTGCTCCCAACTGATAGCTGGGCCCCAGCCGCTGGGTCTGACCTTCTCTGGGAGGCTCTCAGGCACTGCAACCATGATGAAGAATACGTCCAGAATAGCGACCGCGGTGGCGGCAGCGACCACGAGCGCCTCACCGTACAGGTCCATCAGGTAGGCGCCTAGCGCAGGAGAGATCACCATGCTGGCCGCGAAGGTGGCGGACACGAGTCCGTAGGCGCGCGAGCGCTCCGCCTCCGTGGTGACGTCGGCCACGTACGCGAACACGATGGAGAACGTCACGGCGAACACTCCGCTGATGCTGATCATGGCGAAGAACCACCACGTGTTAATGGTCATCAGCGGGATGGGTGCACACGTAAAGAACACTGTCACCAGCAGGAAGAACTTGCGGCCCCACACGTCAGACAGCGCACCGATCAGGGGCGCAGACAGGAACGACAGGATGCCCTTGATACCCATAATTAAACCGTTCATCAAAAACGTGTGATCCGGGAACGTAACGTTCAGCACCGAGATGATCGGCATCGTGAGCAGTCCCCACGCGAAGAATTCCAGGAATATCACGACCAGAGCGTGGAACACGGAGGGCTCGCCGATGCCAGACATTGTCATAATCCCGTCTTTCATAACAGTTTTTCTATTCCGTATCACCATTTCTACTTCGGTTTTTGTAGTTTTCGTGGGCGTCATTTAAGATTTATATGGTTTATTTTCCTACAGAACTACTTATATTAGAAACATTATGGAAACCTAAGCACTACATGGAGGAAAACTTGATAAAAACGAGCAAGTAGTAGCAACTAGCAACGTCAAAAATCCACTGGAAAATTGAAAAACAATTCGATATTTGTGTTGCCATTGTAAGGCTTTAAAAGGTTTCCAAATTCAAGTAAAAGGAGTTAGAAAATGATTTTTTTGGGTATACAATTGAGAATACGATGAATATTAACTATGTTAGTATTTATTATTATTAGGCGGGTTCTCGAAAATTACAGTCGTTGGTAAGATTTGTTTGTTCGAAACATACCATAGTGTTAGAATGGCAACACACCAAAACCATAGAGTTTTTTTTTATGTTTACGTGTGTTTTTAAGTTTCTCATATAATTTTTAAATTGTTTTATTCCAGCTCATTTTAATTTTCCTCTATCACTAAAATTAAATATGTCATAAAATTATATTTTTTGTTTCCAGCAGCTTGGCAAAAGCTATAGATGCGCGATATAACAGGACTAGAACATGGAACGCGCAATCAATATTGCTGCATAGACAATACCAAATTGACATTTCGTTTTTTATCTTCTGAGTTGTCAAAATTGATAGGAAGAGGAGGCGTCGACGGCTACATTTTACAAATTATATCATTTTAATTTCACAATTACAAAATGGTAAACATATAAACGTATTCTGCTTCGCGGCTAATACAATCTTCTCTAGCAGACATTTCATTTGATGTGCATTATTCACAGATTCGCTTCATACTGATCCAAAACCGTGCAGGTAAAACTAGATTAGCAAAATGGTACATGAACTTCGATGATGACGAGAAACAGAAGCTCATCGAGGAGGTGCACGCCGTAGTAACCGTCAGAGACGCTAAGCACACCAATTTTGTTGAGGTAAGCAGCTTAAAAAACTATAAAAAAGACCTACAAGAGTAGTATTATTGAACATATTATTCATACTTCATATTTTTACAGTTCAGGAACTTCAAAATAGTATACAGAAGGTACGCGGGACTGTACTTCTGCATATGCGTGGACGTGAACGACAACAACCTGTGCTATTTGGAAGCTATACACAATTTCGTAGAGGTCCTGAATGAATACTTTCACAATGTTTGTGAACTGGACTTGGTGTTCAACTTCTATAAGGTAAATAAACCTAAAATAGCTAAAATGTAAAATTTTATCAAGATTACTCTTTCAAACATGTTATTTCAAACCATGGCAAAGGAATTGTGTTATATCCTGCCAGACATAATATTAGTGACTCACCAAATATGAATGATAAATTGATAATATACTACTATCAAAATTTTCACTGCCCACTTTTCTGAACATTGCCTAGTATTACTTAGTCTTATAGAGGTGAGGTGGGATTTGCATGATGTCAGTATGAAGCGTTGTTCGCATGTGGCGTTGTAGATACCGCTACAGTCTAAATAAAAAAAAAAAAAACACAAATTAAAACATGACATGCTACAACTACCCTTATCTAATCATCATCTGCTTAGCCTTTTTCCAACTATGTTGGGGTCGGCTTCCAGTCTAACCGGATGCAGCTGAACGAAAGAGTAATGAAGAAAAATACCTAACTCAGAAAGAAATATAACAGACCAGTATGATGCAACCAATGAAAGCAATCTTGTTGCCTTGTACACGAGTTAGACTACTCAAAGATACGCAAAATTTATATCTAATGGACAATACATAACAAAGAATAGATAGACATTAGGATTATGGAAAGCTACGGGGTAATTGTGTAACCCACTCACATTGCATGCCTATCTGACCTCCACAACCTGGTTACTGGGTAATACAATACCCCTTGGTAATACAGACTCTCAACAACCCCTTTCTAATATACAGGTGGATATTGAATTCATGGGCATTCTTTTAAGGGGTCATTGTACTCATCGTTATGAACAACTTTTACTATGGGACCAAACCTGAAATCGCAAAAACAAACCAAACTGGTAGAGAATGCCTAAGGCATTAAGTCCGCCTTTGTACCTTTTTGTGCGAAAAGTTTAAATAAATAAATAATAAAAAATCAGCTCCTCCCTACATTTTGACGAGTTATGTGAACACAAATGCAAGGAACAGCTGTTTTTTTTTTCGCGATTTTAAGTTTAGTCCCACAGTAAAAGTTGTTCATAATGATGAGTACAATGACCCCTTAAAAGGATGCCCATGAATTTAATTTCACTTATTTTATAACTTTTAAGAGTACCCCCTAAACATGTTTTTTCAATAATTTCCAGGTATACACAGTGGTAGATGAGATGTTCCTAGCGGGCGAGATCCGAGAGACGTCACAGACAAAAGTCCTGAAGCAGCTCCTCATGCTCAACTCCTTAGAATAACTGTTTGTAATCACACAGCTGAGGACATAGCCAGGATACGATATACGTGAAGAATGTGGTTACTGGCAAGTTAATAGGTGCCTCTCTATGTTGGGGTCGGCTTCCAGTCTAACTATACTCCATTTATTATAACATTAGAAAAAAGAGGCTCGCAGGAGCAGGAGTACGAAACCTTTTATTTTCAAGTTCAAACAATTTTAATAAATAATGTAGGTGCTTTTTTTTTGTAAGTAACAATATATGGCATACAATAAAGCATATTCCATCTATCTACTCATCACAATGCTTGGATAGGTATGTGAAATGAAACAATTTTTAGTAACAACCAGTTTATTAAAAACAACTTTATATAAACCGACCAAATAAAAAAACACGTGCTGCCACAACTTGTGAAGGGAATAGGGAACATTTTATATTTGGTAGAGTTATAGTGACATGAAAAACATTCCCGGTACTGTCCGCCCCTGCTTCTTTTAGATTTTAAACATTGACACAACAATATTTTATGTAAAAACTAAATAATATCAAATGAAAGCCTTGTAATTTCAGAAGGTAGATAGGTTAAATAAGTACAATTAAAAGTGACTGCTGTTATTTAAATTTATTATATTTAACTCCACATCAATCTTGACTGTAATAATATTTGTTGTATTTTTATTACAAAGTGTGCCCCTAAAAGAGCCTTTTTTTAACTTTTCTCTAATGCTATTGTAAATGGAGTATAGATGCAGCTGAATTCCAGTATTTTTCTCATCAGAATAACATAACACTCATGTTTTCAGTATGAGTGTAATGCAAAACAATTCTTGATCATGAGGATTCTTAATCACTAAGACTCTTCTTGATTTTTATCACCATCATCATTTTTTATCAACTTGATAAAAAAGTATGTATGTAAATACCATGTGGAAAAGTTATTTTATGTAGAAAAGCTGTTCAGTCTGCCTTTTCTTTGAAATCTTGGCTATGTCTATGTTTAGTGTAAGTTGTATGTAATATACTTATGAATACTGCAGTAATAGACAATCATATTTTCTGACCAGTAAAAACATTATCACAGGAATAGTCAAGGATATGCAAGTAACTTGCATGCTGCTAATGTGCCCAGTGCGGCCCTGGCCCTTGATCAGGGTAGAGAGATATTGTCTTTCGGCGCCCTATGTCAACAGGGCTGGTGCTGAATGTGCCATAACAACTTCCGATTGGTAAAAGTTGCAATGGCATGCAGCAACTAACAAACTGCAGTGCCAGTTACAGGCATGTTATTAAGGCTTTAATGCCATGCATGTGGTTTAAAGAATAGTGAACAGTCTTAGTTGCAAATATAATTAAAATATGAAAGATCTGATACAAAATCCTGGTGAATATATTCATTTATTACTGCGGTATAGATAAAACTATTTAAATATTTACTGTTACATCAAATTATATTGTTATAAACTAAGTTTGTATAAAGAATACTCATTCATTCCATCTTAGAAGAATATTGTTCTATCAGCACTTCAAGCAGTATGTCGCATTTAGAATTGAATTCAACTTGTAGAAATGTTCACTGTGTGAGAGGAAGAGAGTAGTTTTTATTGATTCATTTATCATTTTAAATTAATTATGGCCTATGTCAAGGACATTATAAAAAGCAAACTGCATATCGGCCGAATAGGCTCTCAGTTTGGGTGTAGTCTCTCAAATTAAATATGCGATACAAGTAGGTAGAGTATGTTTTCTTTGTGTAAAATTGTTGGTTTGACAATTCGTGTGGTGCGAAATGATTAAATCTCAGTCCATATTATGCGTAAAGTGTTGGACTTGGACACTTTGTTGGCGCGTTTTTAGTTTAGGTTTCCTACGACAGCGGTGGCCGCCATATGACGGCCGTAGTGACGCCGTCACTCATGACAGCCGTCATGAAAAAGATGGCATCGGGGTTTGACTTTACGGTGTCAAAAAACGCTCTCTAGCGAAACACACCGACTTACTTTCATAATTAACGTTTCAGTGGCGTCATTCGACGGTAAATTGCGGACGCTATGTGTCGTTAACTGAAGTCTTAGGAAACCTTCGCCTTACAAATGGGGACGCAGCGTAATGTGCAAATTCGTTGGCAGCGTACATGAACAGAAACCTAATAATCTTCACGTTGTCTCGATGCTCTCAAGCTGGGGATAAATATGACCAATGGTTTGAAAAGTATGTATTTATTCGAGTACCTTCATGAGATCATAATGTATATAAATTTAACTATAAGCATTGTTTATTGGTGTATATTAGATTAAATAAATTTATTGCTTATTTAGAAAGAAATTGTATTATTTTTTTTTTTAATTTTTACTAGGTATCCAATCCAGGTATTTGTTATTAAAAATCATCATCCACAGACAGACTTCTCACTTCTGAGCAGGAGGCCTCTCTTTTCTTGTGCCGATCTCCACGCTCCTGTGTCAGCCTCATCCAGCGGGGTACCTAATTGCATAACACACTAACATTACAGTAGCAATGGGTTTCATTTTGACAGTTCCACAACATTCATTGCGTTATTTACGTTGTTTAGCAGGCAAACTTCGAATATATGAAGCAATGGATTAGCAGTATCCTTCAAAATGATTCAGATTGTGAATTGATAGCACACCCCGGACACTCCATACAACCCTCGCAAAATAATTACCTACTACTACTACATTAAAAAATGACGTTTGTATACGTATGATGAATGTGTGCGTGAGGTACTCGAAGTGCGGGGTGAGGTGCGGTAACTGATGTTAGTGCGGGGAAGGGAGTGTCCTTTCTGTACGTAGTACTTTAAGTATTCTGTGTTGATAGTGTGTTAGGTACGCAAGTTTTACCCCCGATGGTAGCAAAAAAATACCTACTCCAAGAATAAAACAGGAATTCAATAAAACATGATTTATTTAGAAAACGTATATGTAATAAATACAAAAACGTGACATACAAAACTCGACGATTATAAATTATAATAATACTATCTTTACCTAATTACAATACTTTATTATACAGAGCAAGTAACGTTAAAATAATAATTAAATTCTAACAACATTAGATATAAAGACAAATTGCATGTTTAGTTTTTGTCTTATATTTTTAGTGGCTGTGCCACTTACATATTGTGCAGAGACAAACAGTCAATAGCTAGTGGTGGGTACATACATACATAGATATACTTTTATACAGGGTGTTACAGAAAGGGTATATCAATACAAACGGGTTGAAGAGTGTATCTGGTCTAGAATCTCTGTACAAAATTTCAGCTCAAAAGCATTAAGTTTGAAAATGCTTAATATTTTTTTATTTCGACATCACGGCGCTGCACTGGCGCGCGGCGGCGTGATGTGCGTGTACTAGGCGCACAGACACACTACAGATAATGGATAATGACCCTCGTAGTGCGGTGACACGTTTGTTATGATTTCAATTTAATAAACTATCGAAATAAAAAAATATTAAGCATTTTCAAAGTTACTGCTTTTGAGCTGAAATTTTGTACAGAGATTCTAGACCAGATACACTCTTCAACCCGTTTGTATTGATATACCCTTTCTGTAACACCCTGTATACCTACCTAAAGCCGTGTCTCCTGCGCATGTTATTTCGAAACGTTAGACAAATCTCCAGTAGCGGCCCTAGGGCGGTGCGAGCGGTGCGACGGCACTGGGCGCCGTCATGGGTAGGCGCTGAAATCAACCGAAATGTGACTACCGGGCACCAGTCAGATGAACCATGATAAAACTGCACGCCCCTCCACTAAAATTTCTATACAAACATTTGAAATGTGTACGCATCAAGCAGTGGAGGGGCGTTCATTTTTAAAATGGTTTATCTCGAACTTACTATAAAGCGCGGACGCGGGGTATCGACCGAGACTCCAGTCCGATTACTATGTATGGCAAGCCGATCCCTTGGGTAAAGCAAGTAGGTGTTATCCTAGATCACCATCTCACTTTCTGTGAGCACGTAAAGACGGCTCGTTTGCGCGCCTCTTACGCTCTCCACTTGATACTGACCGCCCGCCCGTAGCAAATTGTCACTCAGGTGCCAATTGCGCCTCTACACCGCGGTCATCCGTCCCTTCATGACCTATGCTTGTGTCGTCTTCGCTCACGCTAAGCCTCACCATCTGCATAGAATGCAGACCCTCCAGAACCGTTTACTCAGAAAGGCCACGGGAGCCCCCTTCTATGTCCGCAATGAGAGTCTACATTTAGATCTCAGAATGCCCACCGTCCAGCAGTTCATGAAATGCGTCTCCAAACGTTTCTTTGATACTGCTATAAAGCACCCCAATTCCCTGATTGCGGCGGCCGCCCGATACATTCCCTCCCGCATAAGTAGGATTCACCGACCGAGGCATACCCTTACCATTCCCGACGAAGCTATGATCCCCCTACAGGAAAGTAGTAAGGCCACCAGTAGGTACTCTCAGAAAGTACAATTCCCGACAGCCGTCATTCCGTCCTCGCCGTCGAGGCCCGTCGCGATGCCCCATACCATGTTCGCCCCGACCCTTGCTCGAGTCAGCCCGCGCCGCTGCGCCTATAGTTTTAAATTCGTCCCTAATTCCGATCCAGCTTGTCCCTTGCTGTCTTTTCCCAGCGACGCCCTAAGCTGAGGTCCGTACCCCACAAGGGGTGCCCTTAACGTGTAGTCGCTTAGTTTTTAAGTGTTTTAAGCCCTGACTGGAGGCCTTAATTTATTGAGGCAAGCCCAGTTAAGCAGACGACAACCTCATAGATTGAACGGCGAGATGCCATTTATAAAAAAAATATCGACCGAGACGCGACGAACATTTGGGCGCGCAAACTGTGGCGCAAATGGAACGGACTGCGCAGAAAGGTCCATATTGGAGACAACTTATTTACGTTCCATGTGTCAGGAAAGACTGTCGGACTTTGGAAATTTGTCCATAGAAAATACCATTGCCCAAAAGCTAAATTATTCTGAATTAATTCAGAGCTAGCGCAAAAGGTAGAAATGTACCTAGCCGAAGTCCATGCGGACGAAGTCGTGGGCACAGCTAGTCTATGTAATATCCGATTAATCCGTGTAAGCAACTGCAACTGCATATGCATAATATCATAGGATCATGGTACATGGAGGGGCGCCACTTTAAGATTATGTACCACCTAACATTTTTTCTAGGGCCGCCGCTGCAAATCTCATACACATTTGTGTATGCAAACACATTGATGTATTAAAATTAGGAAGATAGGCCACTCTTTCATCACGTAAACATTAAATGGACTAGAACACTTAGGTACTTGAGAGGGCTATGCTTGGAGTTTCCCTGCGGGATCGAATCAGAAATGAAGAGATCCGCAGGAGAACCAAGGTAACCGACATAGCCCGAAGAATTGCCAAACTTAAGTGGCAGTGGGCAGGGCACATTGCTCGCAGAACAGATGGCCGATGGGGCCGAAAGGTTCTGGAGTGGCGACCGCGTACCGGAAGGCGTAGCGTTGGAAGGCCTCCCACAAGGTGGACCGACGACCTTGTGAAGGCCGCAGGAACTCGTTGGATGCGAGAAGCACAAAACCGGTCGAAGTGGAGGTGCTTGGGGGAGGCCTATGTCCAGCAGTGGACGTCTTTCGGCTGAAATGATGATGATGATGATGACTTAGGTACTTACATATAAACACACTCACACAACTACATTTCCCGATGCCGTGCGTCATGTGCTCAACAACCGAAATAGAGAGACATAATATTACACGGGCTGTAGCGGGAACGAGATGGCAATAATTGTCACTGTTACGAACCCATGCCACTTGCGTTGACATAGACAAGGACAGAGATAGGAGACATAAAATGACGCGAAGCAAACATTAAATATTATTATAATTTTCACAAAATAACATTTTTGGCTGTATTTACGAGTGAAAAGTAATCCGTGGAACTTGTTTTTGGTTTTTGAACTATTTGTGCACATAAAAAAAAAAACCGGCCAAATGCGTGTCGTACCACGCACAATGAAGGGTTCCGTAGTTGGAATGAATTTATCCCAAGAACAAGAAAATCATGTTCTCCCATGCTTTGCAACTGCAAATTTAAGTTGGACGACTATTACTCGTAAACTTGTAAAGCCCACTTAAGTGTGATAGTTTTCCTTTAAACTTCGTTATATATAGGTACTACTGCCGTGACATTTGAATTTCTAACTACAACCGTTTAGTTGGTAGAAGGGGGGGGGGGGGGGACACGACTAACGAAAATTGGTACTTTAATGCTTGATATGTCACGAATGGTTTACTTAATCAAAAAACGTTCTTCCCAAACCCCTAATATTTTTGAAAGACCTATCCAATGATATCCCACACTATGGGAAGGACGGAAAAAAAAATTACCTATCATCCCCACTTTACTTGTAGGGGAGGTACCCTAAATAATTGCTTTTTTCAATTTTATTATACCACTTTTTCGGCGTCATTAACGTGTATACTCATGCCAAATTACAACTTTCTAGTACCAATAGTTTTTGAGCTAAACCGCGGACAGACAGACAGACGGACATGGCGAAATTATAAGGGTTCCTTGTTGACTACGGAACCCTAAAAACACAGAAAGGTATTGTTGCTGCTTATTTAGACGATTACGCAAATTTTTTTTACTTAACGTGCTACACAAACGCCAGTTCGATTGTGACCAAAGAGAATTAGACTAACTAAGGTCGATTGTGTCCATTCACTCAATTTATGCGGTCCATATCTTCCTTTATTTTATACATCAATGTGTAGTATAGTTTATTGAGGCAAATATGATAATCCTGTTTCATGATAATTTCTACCAAACGCAGCGGCATTTTCATATTGACAAAATAACGATTAGATCCCATTTTATCGCCCGCGGTAATTTTCGCTGTCAGCATATAAAAATGCCGCTGCAGAAATTATGATCAAACGGAATATACCCGTTATCGTAATCGCCCCAAATAAACCTTAGATCATCCTAACTAATAAACAACAATAACGTTATTATGATAATAGATGGCGCCATGTGTCTATTGAACTTTGTCACATTATTTAATTCTGAAGTTCGCCGGGTTAGCTAGTTCATTTTACTATAGGGTCATTGTCCCAAGACTAAGACCACACTATGACGACGCGTTCCCCAAACTGCTACCTCACAGTTTCAGCGGGGCAATTGCGTAACACATTATCAATTGGAATCGGTTTCATTTTGACAGTTCAACAACATTCATTGCGTTATTTACGTGTTGAGCAGAAATATTTTTCGAACTTATGAAGCAATGGATTAGCAATTTGCTTCAAAATGATTCTGATTCCGATTGATAATGTGTTACGCAATTAGGGTGCGGATTTGTCTTTCGACGATTAATTATCTACTTGTAGTGTAAGTAAACACGCAGTGTCTTAAACTTATGTTTCTTTTAAGAGTAATCTCTATCATGGCACATTGCAAACTGAACCTTATCACACGCACTATAAAGTTGCGTTTACCCCCACTCCCAGTCGTGTAGTATCGGTGGGAACACCCACTCGTCGGGCTGACCAAGGTGGGATATGTGGGGCCCCAAGTCGAATTCACTCCATCTGGGAAGAAATTAGAATGATGTACAGTACCCGGGTGTGTGTCACATCGAGCTTCAGAAAGACTGTCACACAGGTGAAAAGAATAAGACACATGAACATTATCGGCAGAATAATAAGGTTCATATTCGTATGGAACGCTCAGTCAAGTCGAAGTTCGGTCTGTGAATCTTGCCCTGAGTGTCAGAGAGGACGCGCTACGAAGCCGAACTTGTTCTCAAGGTCGGTTGCTGAGCGTGACCATCCTGGGTCAGCAGCAAGAGGCTCGCCGTATATCACAAGGCTCGCAAAACATAACAAAAGAGAAAATTATACATATACATACAAGGTGTCCCGTTAGTCGACGTCAAGCCGGAATCATGGTCGTTGCCGGAATCTGACAATAGGCCAAGTCATAACAGCTATCAGAAAAATATTTAAAAAAATATAAGTTGTGTATTTTTTAAATTATTGGCATTTGAATGTCACTTTTTGCCCAACTAAATATTAATAAATAATAATAAAAGCTTTATTTATCCAAAAACATACAGAGTTTGAACATACAGTTTTTATATTAGGTTTAAAAATATATTTATATGTATAGTTAGTTTTAATACTTTGCCAAACTTTGACTGACTGTAATGAAAAAAAAAATACTATGCGAGTTTGGGAAGTAACATTAAAAGCATTCCAAAAAAAAAAACTTTTCTTTTAATAATTTTTTTTATACCAAAGATTTTTTTTAGTAATTTTCTGATAACTATTATGAATTGGCCTATTACCCGGCTTGACGTCGACTTACGGAACACTCTGTATATGAGGGTGTAGGTAGTTACAGTCGAAGGCACGTCAATGGTATCACTGACCGTTCTGGCCTAGCGTAGTACGGAGTTACAACAGAATAATAGGTCATAACTTATAGAGGTTTTGTTACCATTGACGTCAACTGACGGCCTACTGCACTGCACCTCTACTACCCCTTCAGAAATTACAGGTTTGATATAATATAAAAGATATGCTCACTTGAAAGGCGGAATGCCCCGGGAGATGTTGTACGTGGGGCTGCAGATGGCCAGGAACCGGTAGCTAGTCCGAAGGTACGCGCTCGTGATCTTCAAGTCCGTCGCGCCGTGGCTGCGGTGACCCAGCGCGCGGAATGGAAATGTGCCTGGATCATTTAAAGTCTGTGTAATCTAGGAAAACATCGTGAGGAAAGCGGCATGTCCTAGAACCAAACATTCGAAGACATGTGACATCTGCCGTTCCGCTGGGGTCGTGTAGTGGATTACATATGGCCCACTCACTCTCAGAGAGAGGCCTGCGTCCCAGCAGTGGGAACAATAAAGGCTGATCATACTTATCATAATCAGCCTATAATGTTCCCACTGCTGGGACACAGGCCTCCTCTCGGTGAGAGGGAGTGGGCCGTAATCCACCACGCGGACCCAGTGCGGGTCGGCAGATGTCACATGTCTTCGAATTTTTGGTTCTAGGACATGCCGGTTTCCTCACGATGTTTTCCTTCACCGTTTCGAGAACAGTGGTGATGAAATAATTTACACAAAGTAAAGCGCCTGTCTGGGTTCGAACCTACGACCTACAACTCGTAAGTCGCGGCCGTTACCACTTGGCCACCACTGCTCCTCATATCATGTCATATCATACTTATGCTTCGATCAAAATGGAGTTATTGATGAGATATTGATATTTCGGCTTGGCGATGGGTCATTTTGGGTTTTTTGTGTCTAGTGGTCGCAAGCGATACTGTTGAGCATGAGGTACTGGGTTCGATTCCCGGGTCGGGCAAGTATTATTTGGTTTGGAATACCGGAGACTGGATTTGAGCCCGGTTGATGGCAATAGACTCGCCCCTTATTATTACCCTTCGGTATGATGTGATGTGTTTGTTACCGTTGGCAGGGTTGAGGTCATTTCTCGCCGCTATGGCGTTGCACGCGCTGTACGGCGGTTTGCACTGCTCGCAGCGTGACAGAGGGTCGTGTTTGTAGTCGTTGTAGCGCATTGTCGTGTACATGTCACGCAGGTTGAAGATAGTTGCCTGAAACGACAATACCGAGACATTGGTCTACGAACAGTCATTCATATCATTATACAGAAGATGTTTTTATCACCATCTACATTTTTACAGGGTGTTCTACCCATGAATATGAACAAATTTCAGTTGGTCCCATGACCAACTCTGAAATCACGTAAAAAGATCAGCTGTTTCATACATTTTGATCAAGTAGGTACTTATTGAATTTTTTTCGTGATTTCAGAGTTGGTCCCATAGTGAAAGTTGTTCATATTCATGGGTAGAACACCCTGTAAAAATTTGGATGGTGATAAAAAAATCTTCCTGTATAAAATAGATATACAGGGTGAATTTTTCAAGTGGACGTGGATGGCCAAATTCGAAACTATGGGGAAACACCCATCACAACCCGTCATTACTTCTCAGAATTCGATCCTTATTAGCGACACTATCGGATGGTGTACTAATACAGTGTTTTTTTTTTCAAAATCAACAGGTTCTATTCCTGGCTAGAAATATTGATTTTTCAAAAATCCAATGATGCATTTTTAGTTTTCATCAAAATCGAGCCCGCGACTCCTTTGTGTACTTTTCGCTATTCCACATAGTTTCGGATTTGGCCAACCACGCCCACTTGAAAAATTCATCCTGTATATATTCCCGTTAAAGTGAACTTACCTGTTTCTCCTTTAGGATCTTGGCTCTAGGGTTGGTGTCGTACCCGAACCAGTCGCCGTACATGGCAAGGCGCACGTTGCCACCGCTTACGTTGAAGATATTCGGGAAATACGGGATATTGTACGAGGGGAAGTACGTCGTGTTCTTTAGTAACATCGTCCTGTTGGTTTTACGGAGAATTTTATCAGTCTGCTGTGTATTTAAGGGTTGAACTGATTTCAGCATGTGTCCCACAGCCGACGATTAACAAAAAGCGATTAGAGCTAGCTACTAGAAGTTGTCTTCTTTTTTTTGATAGTTCTTGTCGCTGCGTCTAGTGCAGAGAGGGTTCTCACCGGCAGTATGAACCAAAAACTATTAATATAATTATTGTATCTCTTTTACTGACACGCGACCTACATCTACTTTACGTGCCTTGAACGAGAAAATAGTCTATAGCTAAGTCGCTACCTCGTCGACGGTGGATCCGTGTGCTCGATAGGAAATCCCATCGAGCACACGGGTTGTCTACTTAATAAAAGTCTTAAATTAATCATACGTTGACAGACAACGCCCAGAGCCGCTGGGTTTAGAAGCATGAAATTACATTTTTAGGCATCAAATTATATTACACCAATGGCGGACTAAGCCTGACGGGGGCCCGGGGCGGTAAAACAAAAGCCCCCTCCCCCGGTCTTTTCAGTTTATGTAGGTACTTGTATTTCTAGTAGCATTTTGCAAAAAAATAATAATGCCTAAAAAAAGGAAAGTGTAACGTGCGTAATAATTATACTCTACCTATATCCATGGGCCTCGCAAGCAGCAGGATAATTTTTTTCAGGGAGGTGTATATTCGTTTCCTCGTCGTTATGCTGTTCAAGAAAAGCTAGTAAGGATGCGAGAGCGAGCGACAAGAGCTCGAAAATCGAAATATTTTACACCTTAACTCTGAATGCTCGCTCAGGTTTCTTTTGAACATTCGCATTCATACGGAAATAGGAGTTGCTTTGTCGACTTATTTATGCAAAAAGTCTTAGGAATAAGTGAGCTCGAAATTTTTTGGCACCCGACATTTATGTTAAATTGCATAGGTTCATACGGGGCCTCCAACTCGAACTACTGCGTACTGAACATATTTTTACCTTATTTGGGATAGTACTTTTAAGATTTGGGACCCTACTGGACCAGGGGCCCAGCCGCCCCCGCCCAACCAGGCCGCTAGTGCATTACACTAACAACGGTGAGCACTAAGGAAGGATTTTGGAGGGAAACGCTAGGCAGATTATCATAACTCACAGGTCAGCAGCCTCGGTGAAGCCTGGCACCTGTTCTACCACCCAGAGCAGGCCAGGTTCCACGATGCCGGGACTGTACGCCGTGCTGGGCTTGAACTTATTGTAGTCCACTATGAACCTGAAGAAGGAATATACAGGCTTATTTTTTTATCACCATCCAAATTTTTACAGGGTGTTCTACCCATGAATATAAACAACTTTCACTATGGGACCAACTCTGAAATCACGAAAAAAAAAATCAACTGTTTCATACAAAAGTTCAATACCTACTTGACCAAAATGTATGAAACAGCTGATTTTCTCACTTGACGTTGTAAGTGTTCAGATATTTTTGGTTAGTTGTTTGTATAGAAATTACTTACAAGCATCTGCTCAGATATTAATGAAGTTATGAATGTTCAGATATTAATGGTAACTTGTAGTGTATGGAACTTATTGACATTTTAAATTGTTCAGAAGTATTTGGTCACTTTGTCTGCTACAATATATCTGACGGCGACTGTACACACTCTGTGATAATTTAAACTTTCTACCTATTAGGGTATGGGCACCTACATGAGATACAGCTCGTTGACAAAAAGACGGACGGACAGTGGATGCTTTGTAAACGGGTTCCGCAGGCACCCTTTGGATACGGAACCCTACGAACAAGATGGTAGCGTTGCGTAGATTCCGATTTTGGTTACACGCCAGAAGATTCATGTACCTACGTCTATAAATATATAAGTAATATTTATAAGGTTATTTTTAAGTGTATACGAGGTCGAATATACCTAATTGACGTCGTCCTAATTATGGTGGCACTTACCACTGGTTGTTGTAGGTGCCGCTGTTGTGTTTGCGGAATATATCGGTCCACTCTTTACCGTCGCGCGCCAAACGGTTCGCGATCATCGCTCGAGCGTACTCCAACACCTAGACAAATACACCGCGATGGAAGATGATTAAATACTAGGGGAAATACTGCCAAGTATTCTATCTCAGCAATACGTCTGTTTGACTTCACCGGTCTAGTTGCTACAAACGCTACTGTTGAGCGTAAGGTCTCCTGGGTGCCCAGGTCAGGCAAAGAAAAATAAAGAAGAAGAGAGTGTATGCAAGGGAAACCACAATTCCATGTTAGTTTTAAATTAAATTATACAGGGTGAAATTAAATTCATGGGCATCCTTTTAAGGGGTCATTGTACTCATCATTATGAACAACTTTTACTATGGGACCAAACCTGAAATCGCGAAAAAAAATATCAGCTGTTCCCTACATTTTGACGAGTTATGTGAACATAAATGCAAGGAACAGCTGATTTTTTTTCGAGATTTTAGGTTTAGTCTCATAGTAAAAGTTGTTCATATTGATGAGTACAATGACCCCCTAAAAGGATGCCCATGAATTTAATTTCACCCTGTATACGACATAATGATTGTCAATGTAATAATTATTTCTATGTTAATTAATGCTGTACCGTTTTAATTAATTATACTTACATAAATAAGTCAGTCTTATTAGGAAGGTGGATCCATTACGAAATCTCCAGTATTAGCTCGGAAAACTTCAAAGACTTTTGTGAATGAGCTCGGGCAAGTACTACCACAATATTAACATGCTTTTACTTATTTCTACCACCAAGCAGCGTTGCGTTCCAGTTAGTGCTCATACACACGAGCGGCATGCATTAATGGCAGATGCAGTCGCCGGCAGGCGTCGACTGCCGCCGCAGAGTTGTCGACGTCTGCCGTCGACACGTGTCAGCGGCTGCAGTTGCTTCAGCCGTTGACGCATGGCGCATACGTCAACGGCTGAGGCAGCTGCAGCCGCAGTCAGTTCTGATATAGGTACATAAGCGGCATGCGGCGGGACTAACTGAAACGCAACGCAGATATGGGTACCGGTGGGATTACAGGAACAGACGCCAGCACATCAAACTACTACAATCTGTCAAATTTCTTTAGTAGATTCTCAACTTTATCGCTACAGTATAAGGTTCAAGGTTGATTGGGAAAATTAGACAGTTTCGTGTAGCTTGATGTGCTGGCGTCTGTACATGAGACTTTATTTTTTCGTTACTCTTAGTACTTTTTGAAGTGAAACTTCTTTACGCACGCTTGACTTGGGGAGTAAGCTGGCGAACGAGTGACGTAAGCGTTACGAAAAGTGTGATCGGGCGAGGCGAACGGGAGTTGAGTGGAGGATATAAGCAAGAGAAAGCAGTGCGCGCGCACATTTTCTTTCTCTCTTCCTCTCATAGCCAAATACGTTTGAAGTTTCACTTCAGTCGTGTGGTCATAAGCACTGGTTTTTTTTTTCTATTTAGTTTAGTTGTAAGTCTTCCACATGCCTTAGTTAAATAAGACAACGTTACCGAGCCGTCGGGAGTGATGAGCTCGAACAGCGACCGGTTGCTGTTGCCCAGGGTGGTCTCGCTCGTCGCCAGCCCCGACGATATGATGTAGAAGTCATCTGTGGACTGCCACGAGCTGTCAATTTATATAACTACATAACCATACAATATACAGAGTGGTAATTAGAAATGGACCTATCCCTAAGGGCTAATCCATACTATTAGTATTATAAATGCGAAAGTGTGTCTGTCTGTCTGTCTATTACCTCTTTACGCTTAAACCGCTGAACCGATTTAGATGAAATTTGGTATAGCGATAGTTTGAGTCCCGGGAAAGGACATAGGATAGTTTTTATCCCGATATTCCCACGGGATCGAAACTTATGCGGGTGAAACCGCGGGGCGCAGCTAGTACTCGGTATATTTATTGCTTCCACATGTGCATGGGCTAGCTGCCCTAAGCAGCTATCTCGACTGATGTAGCTACAGAGAGACCATTTCTAATTTTTAAAGCTATTTATAAATACCTACATTCTCTGATTTTGAAACAATGGTGCAGTAACAGAGAAAAACATCAATCCACGTTCCTATTTCTTATTACGGTCAGAATATTTGTGAGATTAGGGAACTACAAAACTCATTAACTTATTAGACTATTTTCATGTTCTGACGAATTTTAAAAGAAACATTACTTTCATAATCTGTATCATCATCATCATCATCAGCCTATAATGTTCCCACTGCTGGGACACAGGCCTCCTCTCTGTGAGAGGGAGTGGGCCGTAATCTACCACGCAGGCCCAGTGCGGGTTGGTAGATGTCACATGTCTTTGAATTTTTGGTTCTAGGACATGCCGGTTTCCTCACGATGTTTTCCTTCACCGTTTTGAGAGCAGTGGTGATGAAATAATTTACACAAAGTAAAGCGCCTGTCTGGGTTCGAACCTACGACCCACAACTCGTAAGTCGCGGCCGATACCACTGGGCCACCACTGCTCTCGTATAATCTGTATAGACAAGTCAAAAATATGCAACTAACGTAGATAGAGAATTCATTCTCTATCTACGGCAACTAATTAAAATAATACCAGCAGCACAGATTATACATGTCTAGTCATAGTCAAACCAGCTGAAAGAACGATATAACCTGTAAACTTTGCATATACTACACTAGTTTCTGCTCGCGACTTCGTCCGTGTGATATTTCTTGTCCTCCCGACCCACCCCGGTGCATCGCATCGCATCGCCTGCCCGCGCTATTACTTCGTTTTCGCTTAGCGTAGGTACTTTCTTACTTTATTTTCTTTTTGCTCAGCTCATAAGGGTCCCAGCATATATAGCCATCCTCAAGAATTAAGGCTATCAAATGCAAAAATAATTTTCAAATCCAACTGGTAGTTCCAGAGATTAGCACATTCAAACAAACAAACTCTTCAGTTTTATTAGGTACTAGCTTCAGCCCGCGATTTCGTCCGCTTGAAATTTCACTCTCGCCCAATCACCCTCTTAGGGGTGGAATTTCGAAAAACCCTTTCTTAGTGGATACATATTCTTCACAAAGAACACACCCTCCAAATTTCATGTCTCTAGGACCAGCGGTTTAGGCTGTGCGTTGATATATCAGTCAGTCAGTCAGGACTTTGAAGTTTATATATGTATACAGGGTGTTACGGAAAGGGTATATCAATACAAACGGGTTGAAGAGTGTATCTGGTCTAGAATCACTGTACAAAATTTCAGCTCAAAAGCATTAACTTTTAAAATGCTTAATATTTTTTTATTTCGAGATCACGGCGCTGCACTGGCGCGCAGCGGCGTGATGTGCGTGTACTAGGCGCACAGACACACTACAGATAATGGATAATGACCCTCGTAGTGCGGTGACACGTTTGTTATGATTTCACTTTAATAAACTATCGAAATAAAAAAATTATTAAGCATTTTCAAAGTTACTGCTTTTGAGCTGAAATTTTGTACAGATTCTAGACCAGATACACTCTTCAACCCGTTTGTATTGATATACCCTTTCCGTAACACCCTGTATAGATTAGTAGAGATAGATAGATTAGCATTATATGCCGAGCACGGCCATTACCTGCACGAAGGCCGGGTATGAGGAGAGAGACATCTTGTAGCCGGGGATCAGTACGTTGCTGCCGGGATACATGTGCAGGTGCATCACGTACATCTTGTGGAAACGCAGCATGGATTGGTAACTGGAATTCAATGGCACTACTTAAATATTCCCATTTTGATCTCCTACAATACTAAATAGCCGAGGTTAGGGTCAACTCACAACGCGGCGCGACGCGGCGCGCAGTTTTCAAGATAGCAATACAATATAGACCTTATCTACTACACAAAAAGGTACACACCAGTGAGGAGGGCCGCGCGGCGTAGCTCGACGTTGTAGACACACAGAATTGTGTACCTTTTTGTGTAGTAGGTATATAAGGTCTATAATTGTATTGCTGTCTTGAAAACTGCGCGCCGCGTCGCGTCGCGGTGTTAGCTGACTCTTAGGCTGCGGTTCCACTGAGGCGGAGCGGAGAGAAGCTGTGCCGCGATTCACCGCGAAGTGGAGAAGAGATGTGGATTTCAAGCCATGTGATTGGTGAATCGCGGCACAGCTCGTCTCCGCTCTGCTCCGCTCCGGAGCTTAGTCACATTGGACGGGCGCCCTAGCTAGTAGTTACTTCTAATAATGGCTATAAATAGACGCTTAATTAAGCCGAGAATCACCTCATACTCCCCGTTATTGCTATAGAGATATGAGGAACAGGGTGTAAAGTTCACTCATACTCTATAGAAAAGGGAGGTTCCTCCGACCAGACGGGTGTTGTGTCTGGCGGGCAACTGCCCAATGATTCATGTCGTGATTCCGTTGTATCTATGCTAGTTGCGCGGTAAACTCTGCTTGCGAGATGCAGGATTTTCGTGACGTCAGTATGACGCGTTGTTCGCATGTGGCGTCGTAGATACCGCTACATTGGGATCAATTTTGTAAATTGTACTGGAATATACCTGGGAACCTTTTGGTTACGGAGATATCGATGCAGATGGTCTAAGTTCCAATTCATTTTTTGTTTATTTCTTTAATTAAAATGATTTAAAACCAATTACAGAAATTAAAGACACAGTTTGTATATACCTACACATAAGTAAATCTATACTAATATTATAAAGAGGTAAAATTTGTAAGTTTGTAAGTTTGTAAGTTTGTATGTAATGGGTAATCTCTGGAACTCATAATCCAATTCTAACAATTTTTTAACTGGCAGAAAGCTACATTATTCCTGAGTGCTATAGGCTATAAATTGTTTCTATAGCATGTATATTAACCGAGCTATCACAACTTTTGTCTAGCAAGTCGGAAAAAAATACCACATAAAACAGAATTATTTGCGTGCGCTGCCTAAACAGTTGCTTAAAATTAAAAACAATGTATGGCTACCTGGTTCGTCTTCATTATTTCTACAAAAAAGTCCGCGATACCATATCTCTATCTTTTATATTTTATCTTTTATACTTCTTTTATTGCATTAAAAAAATTTTTTTTCGGTATACTTACGTTTGGTTGATTATTTGAGCAACAAAATATTAATTCTTATGACAATAAATTATTTCAGTATCACAAGAACATCATACAGATAAGATTTGCCATTTACAGTATATCAATTGGTCATACAGTTTCGGAGATAATATAAAATTACTAAAACGCAAAATGCCCCTAGCATAACTTTCATTGTGCAGACGTTTTACCTATTTGCCCATAGATGGCGTTCTGCAATTACGTCATTTTTCTGAATCGCGGTGTTAAGACTTTCCGTGGATTGATGACCCTCTCGAATTTTTATGCCCACTTTAGTTGGATTGGAGTTCCATACGAACGATTCGATTATGAGCACGGAGATTATGAGGTATCTATTAGATACCTCATATTCGAAAATATCGTAATTTCGTTGTACGTTTGTTTTCATTGTTTTGTATGTTCGTAGTTTCGTACTTCGTTCTATCGTAATAATCGATACGAGTTAAAGTTATTCGATATTACGATTGTTTTGTTTTGTAAAGGCGAACGGTGTTCGAGTCGCTCTCCCTTTGTTCGTAATTGTTTTCAAGTCTGTGCGTAGTTTGTCGAGAGCATGCCTAAAAGGAAATCTCAACTGTCCCGGCAGACATCACAGACAAGAGCCGCTCGAGTACGCCGTACGGAAGAATCTGCCCCTGAAAATGAGCAGCGCCTCTCGAGAAATAGAGAAAATATTTCGCAAGCACGCGCTAGAGAATCTAGCTCCGAGCGCTCACAGGGCCTCGCTAGCCAAAATGTGAGGACGTCGCGGGCCCGTGCTCGAGAATCTAGCGCTGAACGTGCGCAGCGTCTATCTGAGTTAAGGCAGCATGTCTCTGAGACAAGGGATAGGGAGACTAGCGCTGAGCGCTCGCAGCGGCTCGCTAGGCAAAATGCCATAACATCACAGGCCCGCGCTCGAGAATCCAGCGATGAACGTGCACAGCGTCTATCTGTTTTAAGGCAGCATGTCTCTGAAACAAGGGATAGGGAGACTAGCGCTGAGCGCTCGCAGCGGCTCGCTAGGCAAAATGCCATAACATCGCAGGCCCGCGCTCGAGAATCCAGCGATGAACGTGCACAGCGTCTATCTGTTTTAAGGCAGCATGTCTCTGAAACAAGGGATAGGGAGACTAGCGCTGAGCGCTCGCAGCGGCTCGCTAGGCAAAATGCCATAACATCGCAGGCCCGCGCTCGAGAATCCAGCGATGAACGTGCACAGCGTCTATCTGAGTTTCCAATAAAAACATCATTTGCCCTGACTATTAACAAGTCCCAGTGATAAACATTCTCTTTGGTTGGCTACGAAAAGAATGTTTTTCCCATGGGCAATTATATGTTGGTCTATCAAGAGTGGGATCATCCGAAAAGCAGATTATTCTGTTACCGGAAAATAAAACAACCTCAAACATTGTATATATAGAGAAGCTTTAAATTAAATAGATACCTAACTTAAATAAATAAAATAAGTAAAAGGCGACCAAGGGTTAAGTTACCTTGAGCAGAAAAGAGAACTTAGGTAATCTTTGAAGTTACTGATCTGACTCCAAACAATATTTTACTAATAAAATTAAATACAGTAATATCAATCGAGTGTTATCTTATGTTAAAACAAGAAATTTTCCGCGGACGAAGTCGCGGGCAGAAGCTAGTAAAAGATAAAATCATCAAGTAAAAAGTTAACAATACTTTCATAAATTCCTCTCACAGTACTTCTGACATGCCTACAAAATCTTTAATTCACGTAAACAAGTTTGAATGTATACAGGGTGTTACGGAAAGGGTATATCAATACAAACGGGTTGAAGAGTGTATCTGGTCTAGAATCTCTGTACAAAATTTCAGCTCAAAAGCATTAACTTTGAAAATGCTTAATATTTTTTTATTTCGACATCACGGCGCTGCACTGGCGCGCGGCGGCGTGATGTGCGTGTACTAGGCGCACAGACACACTACAGATAATGGATAATGACCCTCGTAGTGCGGTGACACGTTTGTTATGATTTCAATTTAATAATCTATCGAAATAAAAAAAAAATAAGCATTTTCAAAGTTACTGCTTTTGAGCTGAAATTTTGTACAGAGATTCTAGACCAGATACACTCTTCAACCCGTTTGTATTGATATACCCTTTCTGTAACACCCTGTATATAACTACGTAGTACTTTAAGTATTCTGTGTTATAACTTAACTTTCAATATCTCCTGTACCGTTGGATGCGTCTATAAAGACCATGATCGACGGGCGAGTAAAACCGCCGTTTTACGGCTCGTCGGTAAAGCTCGCCCGTGGATCATTGCAATACCGCGGTATTAAAATCCAACGAGCCCGGCTCGCGGCTCGTTAGTTATGTTTAATTTTTTGCTCGGTACGCTGCGCAAGACCGCGTGTCGATCACCACTGATGAGCCGAGCTGACAGTTTTCCGCGACAAATGAGTATACGACAACTGTTGTCTTCTTTGAATCCAACTTTTAACCCACTCTTTAGGGCGTCTTCGCTTTTTTTTATTCATTTCGTAGTATGCTATACCGAGGTAACACAAAACTTCAATCTTCGAATAAGACATATTGCCTCATTTGCGGTTCACACTCGACTGTTTTGCTCGCTAGTCGATCAGCACCTACGAGCCACGACTCCGCGAGTAAAAACCGTCGTCTCCAAAACCGCGGTATACGGCTCGCCCGTCGATCACCCACTTTACCTCAGTGTTCTGCATGCGCTACATAGCGCGCTGCGCGCGATAATTCACACCAAAAAAATAAAACTCATTTCCCAGCAATAAATATTTGCTCAATGTTATTCAGCTTGATGTATAGAATGCCTAGATAACGACTATTTGATGGATGTTTTTACACCCTGTATAATGATGAGGAATTGGCGACGCGGTAGGCCCAGAAAGAGATGGCGTGACGAATTGGACGCTTATCTAAAGGATTGGCCAGATGTAGCAAGAGACAGGAGAATATGGAAAGACGGAAGGGGGGCCTTTGCCCTGCAGTGGGACATAACAGGCTCATAATCACACTAATATTATAAAGGCGAAAGTTTGTGTGTGTGTGTGTGGGGGTGTTTGTGTGTGTGTTTATATGTTTGTTACTTCTTCACGCTCAAACCGCTGAACCGATTTAGATGAAATTTGGTATAGAGATAGTTTGAGTCCCGGGAAAGGACATAGGCTACTTTTTATCCCGATATTCCCACGGGATCGAAACTTGTGCGGGTGAAACCGCGGGGCGCAGCTAGTAATAAAAATAATGATAAGGACTGATCCTGACCTGTTCCAAGTGACATGCGAGAAGTACAAGTTCCTGAGGTCCGGCAGTAGCTTGACGAGCCCAGTGCAGTGGTCTCCGAACAGCCAGCCCTCGGGATTGCTCTTCGGCATAGATACCGAGAACGCGATCTCGTCCAGGTCACCCAGCATGTTGATCCAGCTGGGTAGAAGTACGGGAATATGTCTTGTTAAACTGCTGTTTTAAGAGCCTATACTACCTCAAATGGCTTAGCGTGGCTTAGTTATGTCGAAAATAATGCACCATTAATTTTGAAATAAACATTTGGTAAAGTTGAGGATTAATGCTAAGTCCTATGTTAGACGAAAACACGATTCCATAAAAGGGTATCATTTAAGCTATCACCAATTTAATTAGTTTTGTGTTTCTTAAATAATAGGGTTTGTCCTCCAAATAGTAGATCTGTCACCAAAATGTAGGCACCAAACAATGCAAGTGACCTAACCAAACCGAACCTCGGGGTGCCCTTCGCTCGCTCTTGCATCCTATGTCGACGGAGCCCCGCTTCGCGGGGCCCCTATTTCTGTGTAAAGGGTTTAAAGTAACCTAACCAAACCGAACCTCGGGGTGCCCTTCGCTCGTTCTTGCATCCTATGTCGACGGAGCCCCGCTATCTGAGAACGAAAATATTTCGTGGCGATAGATCTATTTATTAGGTGATACAACTTGATGACAAATATAAATTTTGGTGATAGAAAATATAGTTCCCTCCATAAAACTTTCTCGTTAGAAAAAAAATCCAAAGTTACCTCTAACGCGAACAATAAACCGCTGGTATTCAAAAAATACTTCAAATTAGATCATGAAACTTTGCATACTAACTGAACTTACTTTAAAGCAGGTCTTATGTTATTTAGTTTTTTATAATTACCATTATTTTCACTGCAAAAAGCAAATACCTAAACTATTGGCGCTGCCTGCCGCCCAGCACCGCACTCTGTCTCGCTCTCACTCAGTCCGCGAGCAGTATCGTATGAGCGAGATAAAGAGTGAATTTTAGCTGAGGTAGTATAGGCTCTTAAGGATTAGGTACCTATTCGTAATGTGTTTATTTCTACTTTAGCAATTAGCATCCATCTATCATCATCATTTCAGCCGATAGACGTGCACTGCTGGCTGGACATAGGCATTCCCCAAGCGTCGTCATAACATTACGTCTTACCTTTCTAAAGAGGTATGCAGAACATGTCATTGTGGGGTTGGTATCAGAATGAATGGATCGCAAGTTGACAACGTCGCTCTTAGTCCAAATCTCAAAATACCTAAAGTCGCAAATTCCGCCCCATTTCACCAGATATGTTATAAGCATGTAGGTAAGTATTAGGGGGCCAGCGGTCCTTTGGCATTAAATCCAGAATTAGAAATGCTACTGAAGTTTTCTTCATGAAAAAATTATATAACTATAAGGGTGCGTCCACATCTGGCTCGCGTCTTCCTTCCGCCCGCGCCTCAAGCCGTGCGAGAATTGAGTGCGCGCAGATGGCGCGCCGCGCGCACGCCTTTATACGAGCCTTGCATGAGTTGCGCTAAAGAGGCGCATCAAACCATTGCCGTGACTGCACGCGCGCAGCTCGCGGGCAGCTCGCAAACGGCTCGCGAGCTGCACATTCGCGGCGCATTCGCCAGATGTGGACGCACCCTAATATACAATAAGTAACATAATTAACGCAAGACCTCGTACATCCCAATTAGAGTATTGAGCTCGTCAATCTCCGCGTGTATCCTAATTTGATACGAAACAATAGAAAATCAATTGTGTCTCATTAGCGGAGTTTGAGAGGTCACAAGCATAATACAATGACCAAAACTTATTTTTTTAAAGCTATAACTATTATTATTAAGATACTCGTGTTGATCATAGCATTACTGTATGCATTTAAAATTAAGTATTAGTGCCTTGAAATAAGATTTGATTTTCTTTGGCTTAATCGTCAGTATGGCAAAATAAGTACATAGTTTTTGAAAAAATATATTATTTTAAAAGGTAAGTAACTACTGAAATCGATTTAGTAGTCAATTATGAACAAACTACTTTACACCTACTATGTAATGTAATCTAATGTTTATACAGGATGTTACGGAAAGGGTATATCCATACAAACGGGTTGAAGAGTGTATCTGGTCTAGAATCTCTGTACAAAATTTCAGCTCAAAAGCAGTAACTTTGAAAATGCTTAATATTTTTTTATTTCGATAGTTTATTAAATTGAAATCATAACAAACGTGTCACCGCACTGCGAGGGTCATTATCCATTATCTGTAGTGTGTCTGTGCGCCTAGTACACGCACATCACGCCGCCGCGCGCCAGTGCAGCGCCGTGATGTCGAAATAAAAAAATATTAAGCATTTTCAAAGTTAATGCTTTTGAGCTGAAATTTTGTACAGAGATTCTAGACCAGATACACTCTTCAACCCGTTTGTATTGATAAACCCTTTCCGTAACACCCTGTATACCTACAATGTGTAACAGAATAAACGAAAGTTCATATGATTAAACATACCTACACCAAAAATGCTGTCTAAAATTGGAGCACTTATTTTGAAATTAAATTGGGACTTTCTAGTTTGATAACTTTGATATTATGAGTAAAGTACTTACACGATATCTCTGGTTGAGAGCCACTGGTAGGGATCCGTCGTAGCCGCGTTGTATCCTAAAGCCAGGGCCTTCAGCTGTTTATAGTACAGATCCACCTGTAATTGTTATTTTTACATCTCTATAGCGACTGCAGCGCCACTCACGAATTGCTGTTAGTTCCGCAGTTGAAAGCAATTCTATGACAGTCACCATTGGCATCGGTGCCACTGTAGCAGCATTGCTGCTCGAATAAAATGAACATCACAAGTCATCAAGGCTTATTTATCTGTAGGTACATCAAATTGTAATATCTAGGTATACATCGTCGCGGTTGGGACGCAGCCCATCTAACTTGATCCTAAGGGCGCCTGGCGAAGCGCAGTAAAGCACGGTTTTCCGTGACAAACAAATATCAACATTGCATCTTTTAAAATAAAGTCGAAAACCTTAACCTCTGTCTGCGATGATAATCTCTATCATCTATCAGAAGTTTATTTATTTTCAACTCTCGCAAGATTGTTTTTGTTTTCAGTCTGATCGCGCGTCGGCCCTATAGAGTAAATAAATAAATCTAGCCAGAAACAAAACCCAAAGTACCTGATACCAATAGGGGTCCATTTTGTTGGCAGCCATCATCGATAACATATACTCTTCATTCTTGTCCACGAACTCCTCGATGAGACCGCACACATCCGTCTTGTTATAACAATATCTGTAATAGGTACAAATGTCATCACTTATTACAATCACGGTGTGTGTACACGGATAGACAGTGTCCTAATCCGTCATGGCATATCCGTATGCCAAATTTTGTCCAAAGCCGTTCGGCAGTCAAGGTGTGAAGAGGTACCACATAGAAAGATCGACAGACGGGCGGAGTCGCTTTCGCATGTATTAAATAAATAATATTAGTATGGATAAATGTGGCTGAGTCCCACCAAAAGGACACACTGCACTTCGGACGACAGAAGTGTGTGAAAAAGGGAGGTGACTGGCTCAGCAGTGAAAATGCATGCAAGCGGGATAGAGAGGTAAATAAAAGTAAAAGCTTGTGAAGATGTTTGGCACACAGACCACAGACCGTAAGACTATAACTTAATAATAATATTTAGAATTCACACGTAGGCCATTTTTTTATTTAGACACATTCGTGAAACATTTACGCAGCGTAGGCGTTCCGAAATCGTGACGTAGTTCGATCAAATCACGTGACGCTAGCGTAGTGTAAGTTACCGCCCGGCCACGACTTTTGGCTTAGCGGCAAGCGGCGCGGTTTCTTTTGTCTAGCGTTGACGCTACAAGTGGTGCGTCGTGGCATGGTTCATACATTTTGGTATATTTGTTTTTACCGCTCGGCGCCCCGCGCTAAGCTCGTGGCCAGGCCGTTACGGTTTCCTAGAAAAGCGGAGACCGCACATAACCGCCACCACAGAGTACAACCGCCACGGTGACGGCTGTCATGAAAATGATGACAGTGGCAAATATCTAAATTGCTAGATACGCTACCGCGTCAAAAGATAGTCGCGTAATCGCGTTTCTATTTCGTTTTGACACCTTTGACACAACGACAACGCGGTGACTTGACATGATTATCATGGAAATGCTATACCTACTTATAATAATGTGTGAGCTCATTCTTCTCACAGATTACTAATATACCTATAGCAAGCTAGTATGGACACTTATTCGTGTGAGTAAGTAGGTACGGTGAGGGGAGGGCAAATCTATCGATTTAAATCTTTGGACAGCCGGGTTAATCTTTACGGTGTAAAAAACAGGAGGAAAACACACCGACTTAGTTTCATAAACAACGTTTCAGTGAAGTCATTCACCGGTAAATTGCGGACGCTACGTGGCGGTCACCACTTATATAGAAAACCGTAGCTTTAGTATTCACGCAACTTCTATGCGACACTCACAAATTATTACGCTAGATAGTGAATGGTCGAATGGTGTATGTGTGGGGTGTAGAAAAAGTAACGTGTTTCATAAGTAACTAACCCTTTGAGCATGTTCTGCCAATGATACCAGATGAGGTCCCTGGTCATAAAGCCCTCCAGGAAGCCGGCCGCGTAGGCCTGCTTTTCATCCGAGTAGTCTCGTGACGTGTGCAGCTCAAGGAACGCCCAGCTTGTACAGGGGAAAACATTCATGAAAAGGTTAATGAAAGAATAGGAGCTGGACAGCTGCGGGCTAATTGAATTGAATTATCAATCGGAATCGGTTTCATTTTGACAGGTCAACAACATTCATTGCGTTATTTACGTGTTGAGCAGACACATTTTTCGAACTTATGAAGCAATGGATTAGCAATTTGCTTCAAAATGATTCTTATTCCGATTGTTAGTGTGTTACGCAATTAGGGTGCTGGTTTCCATCGAAGCGGAAAGGAACGCGTTATGGAATGCAATGCAAATAAAGATGAATGAATAATGAGAGAAGATATTCCGAATAACCAAAAAAACCCTGTCGGTTGTTCGTTATTTTATTATGCCATGTTATATCTTCGCTCCTCAACAGCGTTACTTTGATATTTCTGTGATAATATAAACCTATAAGTACGAAGCGCCAGGGTAGCCCGCATATACAACTAAGTAGCTATTCTGTAAATATTTTAAGCGTCTACCTGTTGCCGTTATTAATATCGAGCAAAAACAGGCAAAAAAACACGTCTGTTGTATGGGAGCCCCACTTAAATTTTTATTTCACCAAAAGGTTAAATAAAAATTCACACATAAAAAGTCACATATATATGTGACAAACAAAATCTTACCCTGAACGCCAACGTCACAAATATATGACAAAATACACGTCGCACGGGTCGCACCATATTATGAAATAAACAATTTAATCATTACTTTTGTGTGTTTTTATTTATATAATTTAAAAGTTTAAGCTTTCGTCTATATTGTGTTGCATGAAACTAATATAAATAAACCACCAATATCGAGTTTGTTGTTTTAAGTGTGTGTGTGTTGTTTTGTTAAAGTGGCCTGGCGTCAGGGGTACGGCGATACGTTTATACTCTGGCATTCAAAAGATTAATTTTGTTTTTAGTATTTGTTGTTATAGCGGCAACAGAAATACATACCTAATTTGTGAAAATTTCAACTGTCTAGCTATCGCGGTTCTTGAGATACAGCCTGGTGACAGACAGACGGACGGACGGACGGACAGACAGCGATGTCTTAGCAATATGGTTCCGTTTTCACCCTTTGGGTACGGAACCCTAAAAAACTACTAAATTATTTCTTTTTATTTAAGTATTATTTTTAAACGACAATACTTAATTATTATTTTTTTCTGTTGTTTTGATAAATAGATAGAAAATTCGAAACGTGCAACCCACTACGATCCTTTTTCACGAATGCGTCGTCTGTCCGATTTAGAATCCAATTTAGTGTAGTGTGATCACTAGCTTCCGACTTCCTAGTTACGAGTGTTCCTAACTAGGCTTCCTTAAAATTGGATAGTGTAATAAGCGCTTTAAGGTTCGCGCACATTATGTCGGGCCGCAGCGGGTCGGGTCGCAGCGCAAAAATCGCTCGTATGTATTTTATATGAACTATCGCACACTATGGCCGGGGCGCAGCGGCCGAATATTCCGCCGTGGATATTGGTTGCGTGCGTTGCGGCCCTCCCCGCCCCGCTGCGGCCCGACATAATGCGCGCAAACCTTTAGGCCCGGACTCCACTGAAGCGGAGCTGGGCGGAGAGGAGCGGACACGTGCAGGAATCGTCCAATCACAGACGAGACGAGTGACGCGATGATGATTTCAACCATTGTGATTGGTCGATTCCTGCACGTCTCCGCTCTGCTCCGCCCAGCTCCGCTTCAGTGGAGTCCGGGCCTTAATGTGTATAAACACGAGCGACACGAGTCGACGACAGCACAGGACGACAGAGGCAAATGCAAGGCGTCCACGCGTGTCACTCGTGTCGCACACTTATTAGGTGAACACAACCACAGAATACTTAAAGTACTACGTACAGAAAGGTACACTCCCTTCCCCGCACTAACATCAGTTACCGCACCTCACCCCGCACTTCGAGGTTACCGTCGCGCTCGCAAACACAAGTACCTCACGCACACATTCATACGTATAAAAACGTCATTTTTTAATGTAGTAGTAGTAGGTAATTATTTTGCGAGCGTTGTATGGAGTGTCCGGGGTGTGACACAACACAAAAGTTAATCCACGACTACCCACTTTTACCTTACAATGACGGTAATCCATCTAGTATTTCACTTACTAAAAATAAGGTACTTAAAAAATCATACCCGGTGACATTGATTTTGTTGCTGTATGTGGCGCGCGCGACGTGATCTTCCGGTACATCCGCGAAGTAGTCAGTAGTCCTTACGATCGGCTTGTCTTTAGGCCACACTACATACCCGTACCTACACTCGCACACAATTATAACGCTACTTATTAACAAAATACACCATTTTAAGTCCATCTCGGAACTGTTATCTAAGATGCGACTTCTCTCTACGCTCTATCGCTATGTTTGCATGCACACGTACGTTTTCAGCGATGAATAACATTTATCATTTGTAATTAGGGCAATATCGTTTGTAAGAACGTGAATCAAAACAATTTTTTTGAAATTGCGGGATTTGCATTGATATTTTTACGATATTTTGACGTTTGTTGTCAGTGGTGGTGTAGTATTACCAACTTTTATAATTATTTTAATTTTAATATGACGTATATTCAAGTACACACGGCTACAAATCAAGCTACTAACTTCTGACTTTACGAAAAACCGCGAATGCGAGTTCAGCTAAAACTGGAAATGTACAGTTTGATGCAGTGGCGGATTTACACATTTGCCGCCAGTAGGCTATTCAAATTTTGCCGTCCCTACCGACCTCTACAATAATGTGTACATTTCTAGACAATAATTATAACCCAACGATGTTAAGATTGCACAAGAAATAGTTTTTGGCTACCTACCTATCTGTATTTCTGAGCTCATAAAACCTCGAATTACGTACTACTAATAAGGCGGCGCCTACCTACCACCGGCGGCGGCTACCTACTACTTGCACAATAATGAACATTCTTTGCCGCCCTTAAAATCTGCCGCCCTAGGCTCCAGCCTACTCAGCCTGTTGGTAAATCCGCCACTGGTTTGATGTGTCGGCGTGTGTACTACTAGTAAATATAAATATTATAGTTATTTTAAAATAACAAAATAATCAAAAGTTTATAAAAAACCTTTTTTTTTCAATGAATTAGCCGTTGTTCAGGTTTTCCTATAACCAACGAAACCAGTTACGATGATGATGATGATGAGAGGGGCTTGTGGCTAAGTAATAACAGCCGCATGGGTCGATCGATCAGGTTAACTTACGCTTGCCGCGGTTGCCTCGTGGATGGGTGACCATCTTTACATACGAAGACCCCCGTGCCTCGGAAAGCACGTTAAGTCCGTTGGTGGAGGCTGTCATTCGTGGATCTTTGACAATCGTTACTGATCGTCAGAAACCCGAAAGTCTGACAACCAGTCTTACCAAGGAGTGTCGTATTACCCAGTAACTGGTTTGCGGAGGTCAGATAGGCAGTCGCTCCATGTAAAATACTGGTATTCAGCTGCATCCGGTTAGACTGGAAGCCGACCTCAACATAGGTGGAAAAAGGCTAGGCAGATGATGAGATCGTAGGTGCCAAGAAAGTTACATAAGTTTACAAAAAAGTTTAGATAGCATAGGGCATTATTTACTTCGGAGCTTCTTTATTAGACTTGCGAGACTCACTTGGAGGGCTCGGAAGGCCCCCAGAGAGAACTTGTGAGAATATTTGTATTTATCGCTCGAAGTAGGAGGTATTATAGCACCTAAACCCCACCGCTGTCTTCATTCATATGTGTAGTGCCCTATCCACTTCAAAAAAATAAAAGAAAAGGAAACTTTCATACAAAACGTAATATATTTCACAAACAATTTTCTATCCTCGTCCGGAGATCAGTCAATGTATAAAACTATAAATATAGCGCTACAATACTTTTTGCGCGTGGCCAAAATCGGAACTAACGTCGCCATCTTTTTTTCCAATACATTTCACAAAACTATTGCAAATTTTTTTACCGAAAACGCGCCCTGTCAACTCATTCGAGCGCCAAAAGCTCCAGCTATTCGTGTCTAATGCGCAGTCCAACTGGCTGCAAGTTTCATGCCGATCTCGCCACATTTGTACTCCACCTCTCGGAGGAGGTAGGGGGTCCTCTCGTGTGGGGGTGCAGACAGCCATTCGTTCACGTTGATGGCGACGGCGGCATAGCCTTGGTCTTCAAGTATGTCGAGGACGAGGCGGAATGTGCCTCTCAGACGGTTGCTGTTCATCGAGAAGCAGCCGGGAAGGAAGTTTAGGATGCATACTCTGGAAAATTGAGAGTAATTTATGTATTATCCTTCTATTGTTCGTCGAATAAGTAAGGTCCGTACACCAAATTTTCACTGTCAATAAAATATCGACTTTGTTATCATTGAAATAAAGTCCAAAATAGATTATCTTGACCATAGATAAAGTGAAGAAAGGCGAAATTATTTGTTGTCGACTCTATTTCAAGGTAGGTAATGTTTATAGTGCTGTGTCAGGTATGCTTCGAATAGCCGATTGAGGGCTGGTTTTTAATTAAGAGAAGTTCACATATTGTTTAACCATAGTTTTTTGACGTTTAGACTTCTCTTAACTTTACAAGTAAACAGGTAGAAGATAGAAATAACGACTTACAGTACGCCGCCGGGCGGAATGTTCAGGAATTCGACAGGCACTCTCAGGTCACCAGTGGCGACCTCAAACTTGACTGGATATCCGCTTTTCAGGCATATCAGGCAATCTGAAAAGGAAGTATAATTTTATTCAAAGTAATAAAAACATATCGCGTGTATTACTCGGAAGGTTAGGCAGAGGTGACACACCTACATTTCACTAGATAGGTAATACCTAGGGGACCCCAGACAGCTACTGAACATTTCTTACCTGCCCAACTCGAAAATCAAACCTACGAAACCCACACAGCAGTCTTGGATCACGCTAGCGACCACAAGACCAACCAACGATGCAGGTTATTAATAATAACAGACATCTAATTGTAAGGTGTGCTTGAGGTAATGTGTACCACCATTACTACAAGAGTGATGAATATAAATGTTGATAGATGGGGAGAGAGAGAGAGGAATGATATGAAAGAGAAGGGAATGAATTATAGCGTGACGGTTGACAGGAGAGAATGGAAAAGAAAACGTGTTGCGCCGACCTCAAGTAACATGGGACCAGGGCAGGGAGATGACGCTTGAGGAAATGGTCTACTCACCAGAAATAATCCCATTCGGCAGCACGACATTCGTCACGACATACCCGGGCCCCCCCAGGCCAGCAGCCAGGTGTTCCTCCAACAGCTCCGTCTTATGATGAACAGGATACACGGATTTGGCCTTCTCAAGCAATTCCTCGGGCAGCTTATAATCCTTTACACTGTGGAAGCACTGCACCGCTTCATACAGAGTCAACAACTGCAGGTAATCCAGCTGATTGAGCTCCCTTTCAAAATTCTCCTTACAAAACACATTTTTTAGCATATTGTCATTATATATTCCTAGGGAAGCCATTTCTAGGCATATTTTAGTCCAGGGTAGCGAGTTATTTTCTTCAACGAGGAGCGGATTGTTAGACATCTGCTTTTGGATTTCCTCCCACTGTGGCCCATCGGGGGTGAAGTTATTGTTGGAGAGGCAGTTGATGAAGCTGAACAGCGTGGTAGCGCGGCAGGTCGAAAGGGTCATCCTGTCGGCGGACGCCAGCTCGCAGAGGTAGCGCACGAGCCCGAAGTGGGTGTGTGCCTGCGAAATGAAAATATAATTATTAATTTATTCAGTAGTGTAGGTACACATATTATACATTTAAGTTGGTGCCAACATATACTCGTTAGAGTTTTACCATGCACCAAATTCATCGACTACATAATTTAGATAATTTACACCTACTTAAGCAGATACTCAGGTAAAAAAGAAAATAAGTAAATCATTCTTTAAGGCGTCAAGACATGGATAGATTTTAAACTATCTTTAGGTATGCGTTTTTTTTTTTTTTTTTGTAAATGGAATGCACTGTTCATAATTTCTCTAAAATATTATAAATGCGAAAGTGAGTTTGTTTGTTTTTTACGCTTTCACACTAAAACGGCTGAACGAATTAGGATGAAATTTGGCACATGGTAGACCATGACCTGGGTATAAACATATCCTAGGCTTTTCATTCTGGATCGCAGACAATGTCGCGGGCAACAGCAAGTTCAATATAAACTGAGTGCAATTATCCGGTGCCATATTTATAATTTAAAGGCTAACACAAGAACGACAAGTGATATTTTAATATAAACAAAATGTAGATAGTGCACTCATAGTTTGACAAGTCCCATATAATTTTCGTCCGGGTAGTGTTTTTGCTTTTTTCTATATGGGCGTTTGCGCCCTATTAGGCCTCCCCCCCACATTAGGCGTGCGCCGGGCGCGAGCGTTCCTCCGGCGTGTGACCGACGTGCGCGCCGCGCAGACAATTTGACGGGGCGGCGCACGTCGGTCACACGCTCGAGGTACACTCGCGCCCGGCGCACGCCTAATGTGGGGGGGGGGGGCTTATGGTAGGTTCGCTCGCCTATTATACCTAAGACCGCACGTCCAGCTTGGTTGACAAAAAAAGACAGTTAGGTCGGTTTTTAAAAATAAGAGGGGTAGTAAAAAAAAGAATACTTACTGTCCTCGACATAATGCGAGCCACCTGCAGCCCCTTCTCGAAGCCAACGCCACGAGCTACCACAGAGTTCGCAATGGCATCGAACAGCTGTTCGTGATAATACTCCGGATGCTTCTCTGTTATCCTGGTCTTGATCTTCGCAGCCGTCTTCAGCAGCTCATCGTACGACAGCTGGTCGATACTCTGCGTCAATATGTCGTAGCAAATATGGAGAAGCTGTACCCTTGTTGGGAATCTTTCTTCTGTGCAGTTCACTTGGCACAATGACCATATGATGGACTTGGCTATATGAGCATCAATGACCTGATCATGCAGGAGCAAGCCTGTGACTATGTCATCAATATAGCGGTCTGGCAGCTTGTGTCCACAGCTATACGCCAGCATATCTTTCAGTAAAGGCATATCTTTGTTGTCAATCTCCAGCGGTAAATGTATTTGGAACGCTAAAGGCAGAGCGATCTTCAGTGCATCAACTAAATGATCTCTGCGGTCGAACTTCGTCAGTAAGAAGTCTAGGAACATGATTTGTTTGACGTTGACCATGTTGATGTAGCATCGGAGGAGTTGCAGAATAGTCTGGACCACCACAGAGTCGGCAGGCACTTTCAGGAAGGACAGAATCTTCATTGCTTCGATAGTCTGGTTCACGTCAAGCGCTCGAGCATGCCTCTTGAATTTCTCACAGAGTGTTTCGAATTTCGGGTTCGATACTAATTCTTTGGGGTCTACCTCTGATCTAAAAGTTGAAAGGTAAATAAAGGGTTACTTTTTGACTGAGTATCATTTAGGGCTGGTGAAGCAAGGTGCGGTTTTTGCTGCCGAACAAATAACAACATTACATGAGTTTAATTAAAGTCGAACATAAAATTAGCATGCACTAGTCAGAGAGATCAAAAATGAATAAATGAACAATCAAAGCTGACAGAAGAATTTGTTTAAAGGTGAGTATAGACTAGAGCATTTACTTGTAACAGAACATCGAGCATTCGCTGTTTTTAAATTTTATCGAACCGCACTTCGAACACGATGCTCGATGTTTTGTTACGACTTGATTTTAAAAACCAACGGGGCGTATTGGTGTAACATTTTATCGAGCAAAGGCACGAGCGCAAGAACGCACAATCATCAACAATGAACGTAATTTAGAAAGAAAGGTTACAGGTAAATGCTCATTCGCCGTGAGCATTACGTCAAACGCAGCGTCGAGCATTCGCAGGAACGTTACATTACATAGAAATGCTTTTGGAAACTGAGCTTTTGCCTGTATTGTACCATTCGTAAGAACGTTACAATATATGGAAATTCTCGAGAAAATGCTCTAGTGTATACTCACCTTAAGGGTCCGTGCAAGAAAAAAACACCTTTCTTCAATTTAAAATATAATTAGGAGACGTTTGTGTCACAAAACCATTTGTGTCAGTCACAGAACATGTTAATAGTTTCATAACTATTGTGTTATCGAAAAATTGGTTAGTATTTCGCCTTTTATTAAATTATTGACGATAGTGTATTTTCATTTTTTTTAAATTTACTAGCACTTCGCCCGCGAGTTTGTCAGCGTGTATTTCGTACTTTCTGACTTAAATAAATTATTATTTTTGATTTACATATCTCGGGACCATGGGGTCCCAGTCCTTTGGAAGGCGTACGAGGGGCCGAAGCTAACTCGCAGAGGCCCTTTAGGAAATTTTAACGAAATGCGGCACTAACCGCTAAAGTGGACTACCAAGAACTATGGAAGAACTATAACCCCTGCCTGATCAATGTTTTATATATACAGGGATAAAATGGCAGGGGGTGACTTGCACACTCATTTATGGGCCCCGGAAACGGTCACTAGCACATAGTGTCGTAGCGACAAGGGGCAACATGTCCTGAGGTGCTTATGAGGAGTGGAGAGCTATTCCACGGGCCACGGCTATTACGACAATCCCGGAAGCACGGTCAAGATCCCTACCAGCATCTTACTGGAACACTTCCTTCCTCCGAGCAAGTTTGCTCTTGCGAATCTCCACTTAAGCCGGACAATTATTATTATTTTTTATTATTATAACACATCCCCGTCACATTTGGGTCTTGATGCCTTCATCCCATAGGGGTAGGCTGAAACTGCAGAACTCTACTTGCATTTACTAGGAATATTTGTTACGTATATTAGTAATATACTTAGTATTACTTAAATTATTTTAAAAATCCCTTCAAGCTATCTGCAAGACTTAGAACTCGACTTTTCAAATCACAATTCTTTTCCCTGTCTCACAAACCGTAAATAAAAAAACAATTCCTTACTTTCCAGACTTCTGCAGCTCAAAGAGGCAGCACAAGGCCTGCAGCATGTGTTTGTGGTCCATTTGCTCCATGTTGGTGTTAACTGCGTCCAGCACCTCAGACGTGGTCGGTGCTGCCTTGATGGCCGTCATCAAAACATCAGGAGGAGGAATACAGGTTACTACTGCAAATATTATAAGTTTTAGGACAAGATTATTTAGGTCATTTAAGTATAATATTTATAATTATTACACGCGTATACGGCGTAAGGACAAATTGCGCACAGTAGCTAGCAAGACTCATCTAATGCATGAAAGTATCTTTTGCACAGCTTCACGCATCTTTAAAAATATTCCGGGGCCCATCAGAATAATTACAGATATTAAAAAATTTAAAAAGAATCTTCATGATCTGTTAGTAGGCAAGTGCTACTACTCTATAAATGACTTCCTATCAGACAAATCACTGCTCCAATACAGTGTCCCACAGTCATGATGTGTTCAGTGCCCCACTGTATGTGTACCTACTCAAATTTGTTCCGCTTTATTTTTATATTTTCTTATACATATATTTTATGTGAAATCTTAATAATTTGTAAAACTAATTTAATGTAAGTAAATTTAATTTAATTTATTATGTGCCTAACTATTGTATGCCCCAAGGGCGGGACATAGCTGATCACAATTTAATTATTTAAGACCTGTATTATGTACCTACCTATGATCCACAATAAAGATATTGATTGATTGATTGAAACAAATATTACTTAGAACCTTCTTTGTTTTAGATAAGTATGGTATTTATCTTGCAATTGTAGTTTGACAATTGTGCGACAATAATACTTCGGCAAATAAGTAATGTTTGTTCATCTCAGTCTTTATATATTTCTTAAGCTTGGGTTCCTTAACACAGTGGTGACATAATAACAGCTATGATAATATATATCCTAATTGTACCTACTGGGATATCCTTGTAGACTTTTAGACAATTTTAGTGGAAAGTTAGCTAGTTTATACTGCTAAAAAGACGGAAAAAATACTTACTCCTAGCAGTGCGACTTATATCCACCAGCGATTTCCCCTTTAGCACACTCCGCCACACGTTCTTTAGTAAAAGCGACATAATTCCTGAAACAAAAATTAGAAAAAAATATTTTATTTCTGGAATGTTGCTTCTTAGGTTATGTTTAGGTATGTACGAATTCTAATTGGAGGATTTACAGGGACGCAAGTGAAAATAAGTGTAGAAAAAAGACCTTACAAATTAAAGCCCTAAAAATTAAAATGTAATTTTAGGTAATCTCACCTTTCTAATTAAGCAAATTTTGCTTTAGACTATAACTATAAAAAAAGAACTACTCTCTATAATGAACAATTTCACACATTTCTTACTTTCACCAATAGCCCAATAATATGTATTGTTAACGTATCCTAATATTTTATTTTGTTGTGATTTTGTTTATAATGATTTCAAAAACAGAAACGACAAGAAAGACAGAATTTTGAAAAATTCGCCTTGCTGACAACAGCTGATTCTGACATTGTTTGTAGTGTGGCAAGAAGAGATTATTTATTTTGTCTACTGTTTTATTTGACTAAATAAATAAACATGTCTTGTAAAATCGAGAAAATGAAGACAAGTTAAAAATAAAATTATCGTGGCTTAGAACGTTGTTCATAAAATGAATAATAGTGTAATAAATATAATGTATACACACGGTGACACGGCGCGGGCGACTCAACAAGCTATACAAATCAAGTTTTAGTTGATCTCGCATTGTATAGATTTTTGGTACAATCAGAAGTCAGCTTAAACTGTTTATGTATAGCTTTATGTGTAGCCGTTCGTACAACCGAAAAAACGTTTATTTGTATGTAAAAAAAATTTCTGAAAACAGAGTACATGAACATTAAATTCAGTTTCAGAACGAAGCTGTCGATGTCAGTGAAATGAAATGACATTGACATTTAACGATTTTCCGCATTTTCGTGAAATTAAAATTATCGAAACTCCAAACACTTGAAATAAATAATCGCTCAAATTGCTAAAAAAGTACTAAAATATATATAACCCGTTTAAAAATGCACAAAGAAACAGTTATTAGCACACGCCCGGACCGAGAGATACGAAAAAAGGTGATAAAACCCGGAGACTACACCTTGGTTCCTTACGAAGATTCTCGTTGCAAGATCACTTTATCTGATGTTAAATGTTGCAACGAGAAGGGAGCTTGTGAGATAGACTCAGTCAGCCGGATATTTAGCCGAGCATTTGATGGGAACGTGTTGATTGGCGACTGTGATTCGTTCATTGACAAAGATTTCGAGTTGGTGCTGCAACAGATGTGTTGCGGGGAGACTTGTGAGGCGTCGCTGGTGTACAGGAACGCAGAGGGAAAGTTGATGAAGGAGATCTCGTGTAAAGTGGAGCTGCGGGAGGTCACTGAGGAGCAGCTCATCAGCGACTGGAGTTGGGAGAGGCTGTACGAAGCTGCTGTACATCACAAGGTAAGAGCTCGCGGCCCTGAGATGCCCTCCCGACCCCTTAGGCCTAAATTGCGTTAAGCGGGCGACAGGCGTGCCCGTCGCGTGTCTATGCGTGTGGACCCGCGGGTGGGCAGTTATTTTAAAACTATAATATCTCCTAAGATATTCAATGAAATCAAATGATGTCAAGGGCAATTTTGTTCAAAATTAAATACTTGTGATGAATAACATGTTTTATTTGGATATAGGTATGATTCCGATTTCAGCAGCACGCAGCAGTGCTGCCGCAGCACTGCTGGTCCCCATATATTCTCTATAGGATTGTCGATTTTTTTAATCGAAAGACATTTTCCTTGCGCGCGCGTGCTGCCCGTAACACTTAGCGTTACTGGTGGTGGGAACCGCGCCTGCCCCGCGCGGGCGTCCGTCGCACGGAGGCGGGCACCGTTACACGGGTGCGGTGTTCCGCCTCCCTGCGACGGATGCCCGCGCAGGTCCCCGCAACGGAGCGCTTTTGTATGGAACCGCGCGGGCGTCCGCTTAACGCAGTTTAGGCCCTTATTAGAATTAGAATTTTATTTATTTGTAAGAATGTAGTTTTGCATAGTATGGTGTTAATATTTTTTAAGTTCTATACACTCTACCATAACATAATGGTGTACAAATATTCAAATGTCATTTTATATAATTAATTCCAATTAATTTTAATATGTAATGATTTATAGTAAGTCCAATGTGAAATAATAATTAGGTAGTCGTTACTTTAAAATCACTGTCAAAATTAGGAACATGCATGTCCTCTTAGATTTTTACAATATTCCATAATTATATTCACCAATGTCATAAAAACTATTATACAATGTGTTTTTTTTATATCCCATAACTCTAGGGGGTCATTGTACTCATCATTATGAATAACTTTTACTATGGGACCAAATCTGAAATCGCGAAAAACAAATCAGCTGTTCGCTACATTTTGACGAGTTATGCGAACATAAATGTAGGGAACAGCTGATTTTTTTTTCGCGATTTCAGGTTTGACCCCATAGTAAAAGTTGTTCGTAATTATGAGTACAATGACCCCCTAGAGTTATGGGATATCAAAAAAAACACCTTGTATATTATTTTGCTTTGCTTGTACTTGCACAAACAGAATAGTCTGGACCATGGTAAAAAAAAAACCGGCCAAATACGAGTCGGACTCGCAAACGAAGGGTTCCGTACCATAAGGAAAAAAAAAACGGCAAAAAAAAAATGACGGCTGTTGTATGGGAACCCCCCTTAAATATTTATTTTATTTTGTTTTTAGTATTTGTTGTTATAGCGGCAACAGAAATATATAATTTATGAAAATTTCAACTGTCTAGCTATTGTGGTTCTTGAGATACAGCCTGGTAACAGACAGACGCAAGGACCGACAGACAGCGAAGTCTTAGTAATAGGGTCCCGTTTTTACCCTTCGGGTACGGAACCCTAAAATATGTTTCAGCTAGGACTAGGAGGTACCTAGTGGGTTAATTGCCCAGAGTTTGTAAAACATACAATATGTTATGGTACAGACACTCATGTAACACTGCCCCCCTTTCTTACCTAGCACATGAGGCATCAGAATGGTGTCAACAATCTCTTCTGCACCTGGCTTGGAGGCTCACAAGTCACAATTACTTATACTGCTTGAGATAATAAAATTATATTGAAGTATAATATCTAAAGAGACTTACTCAATCTCTTTGTTTTAAAGAATTAAACATGTTCCTTCTATTTTCACTGTTTATAAGGCATTTTCAAACACAAGACAAATAAAATTCCTTAATGTACAGTCAACAAAAGAGATAGGTATGCAGGATCGTCGAATATAGTTGAAGTTTAGTAAGAAACCGATGGATTTTGTCGTCGGAAATTTAATTTGATAAAAGAGCTGTTTGTTTTTTATTAATAATATTAAATTTTATTCCAGAACATCCATTGGTTTCTTACTAAACTTCAGCTATATCCGACGATCCTGTATACTTATATCTTTTGTTGACTGTACTATTATCTAAAAGAAATTCTCTATAGTAATTCTTTGTTTAGTATTGTGCCATTGTTTAAATTGTACATGGCTCTATATTTCATTTTCAATTGTTCCTTTGTCTCATCTAATAATACACAATAAACACAAAAATGCCACACAGAATCATTCTTTCCTCAGGAGCGTGGAGTAGACCTAATCAAACAGGGGAGGACTGCGGATGCCTTCCGCAGGTTCAACAAAGCACTGAAGATGCTGATAGCTACAGAACCCCTGGATCCAAAGGTCGTCAGCGAGCAAGTGGTCAAGGATATGGTGGAACTGAAGGTAAATATAAAACTGGCTGAATGATAATGATGATGATGAATGTTGTGGTATTGTCCAAATACTTTGCATGTTTCTTCTTTTATTTAAAATAGTCTTTTTATTTGAGACTAACTGACCCGGCTAACTTCGTACCGCCTCATAATTAAATAATGTGACAAAGTTCAATAGACACGTGGTGCCATCTATTATCATAATAACGTTATTGTTGTTTTCCTCGGGAACAGCACTTTTTTTCGGGATGAATTGTCCGTTTCTGTACACCTGATAACGTATATGCAAAATTTCAGGATGATCGGTTCAGTGGTTTAGGCGTGAAAAGGTAACACACAAACTTACTTTCGCATTTATAATATTTAGTTAGGATAGTTAGGATGCCATGAATGTTCAGCCGCTATTTGGTATTTGGTCCCTTTTTTATATTCGGTATTCAGTTAACACTATGCTGTACTTTTTATAATATTATAATAGCCTTTAATCAGGCAGTAATTTACATGCTTATTTATCCAAACTAATATTATAAATGCGAAAGTAACTGTCTGTCTGTCTGTCTTTTCTTCACGCCTAAACTACTGAACCGATTTCGATGAAATTTGGTATAGAGATAGTTTGAGTCCCGGGAAAGGACATAGGATAGTTTTTATCCCGATATTCCCACGGGATCGAAACTTACGCGGGTGAAACCGCGGGGCGCAGCTAGTAATAAATACTTAGTTTTTCGGTAACACTTGTTTATAACTCTACAATCTTGAAACTTGTTACTTTTGTTCGTTAAGATGTATTCTATCTCGTTTTTATGGTAGCCATCGACCATCCGAATGTATCTATGTCCATCTATTGTTCTTACGCTTTTTGTACAAACTGTTTAGCATTTTTTTTTAAGTTGTTTTCGTAAGCCAATTGTATCAGCATTTTAACATTCCTTATTCTTATTCCCGAAGAGTACGTTTACTTTTTACTCAACTTTTTGAAGTGAAACTTCTTTACGCACGCTTGAATTGGGGAGTAAGCTGGCGAACGCGTTACGAAAAGTGTGATCGGGCGAGGCGAACGGGAGTTGAGCGGGGGATATAAGCAAGAGAAAGCAGTGCGCGCGCACATTTTCTTTCTGTCTTCCTCTCATAGCCAAATACGTTTGAAGTTTCACTTCAGTCGTGTGTTCATAAGCACACTCGGTTTTTTTATAGTCCATCATCAACCAAATGCGCCGTTTTGAATGATTTTCGACTTATAATTTTCCGGATTTTTTTATGATAACTATCTGGGGCCATAGTTTTAGGCCTTCAGTTTGTCCAACCACATTATTTACATACCGTCAAACGGGGCGAATAGGGATGTAGGGGTAGATCGGGACGAAACTTTAAAAGCGATTTTAACATTGAAATAATATAGTTTGTTGTCAAAAAGCACTCTAATGTGTTTACTGTATTATAATTAACGATTAAGTGCCCTTGTCGGCAAAAAACTATATTATTTCAACGCTAAAATCCATTTTAAAGTTTCATTCCAATTCACCCCTGCATCCCTATTCACCCCGTTTGTAGGTACCGACTCAGCTACTCCACATACAACAAATAAAGTAAAATATTTTTTTATAACTAAAACCTTCTTTCCCAGGTAAAACTCTACAACAACCTAGCACACTGCCAGCTCCAACACGACGAGTACGAAGCTACAATCGAATTGTGTGAGAAAGCCCTCAAGTTTGACCCCGTCAATGTTAAGGCCCTCTACAGGAAGTGTTCGGCCCACTCCGGCTTGCACATGTACGAGGATGCCTGGACAGACATACAAGAGGCACTGCGAATAGAACCCAATGACAAGGCAGCTCAATTAAAAGCTAATTCCTTAAAACCGAAGATCGAGAAGATAAACAAAGATTATACGACCGTTATCAAGAAAATGTTTGGTTAATTTGTTTAGAGATTTTTTTCTTTGTGGCCAATTTTTGTTAAATGATGGTTGAGTTTACGGGTATTTTGTGCATGTTGTGCTGAGTGCTGCTCTTCGATCAAACAGGGGTACCATAGTCAACAACAGGGACAGGTGGATGGTGACCATTTACAGTTAGTACAAAATCGCATTGTAATTCACTTTTTGTCTAAAATTGACTTGCTATAAGAGTGTGTTACGCCCCTGGATTGAGCACCAAAATAAAAGACATGCGTGCAGCATGTGTGGCTGTCTCGTTGCTGCAGCCTATCATCGAAGTGGCGAAGACCAAAGCAACTAGGCAACTAAATAACAATTAAAACTCAACTTTATTTGCCCTTGCGTATGGTTGAAATTCCGTTTAAATAAAATCGAACTGGAAATCGTAGTGCTTTTCGGTTTGCAGCCACTTCGATTACCGATGGTGCGCGTTGACCCATAAGCGATAGCTATCTATTAAGTTGTTTTGGAAATGGCAGCTCCATTAGCATCTACCTCTTTTATGAGCGAGACGAGGGAGAGGCAAATAATGAAATTGTAAATACACTATCCGGCCGAAAGTATAGCAGTCGCTTTTTGAAGCTCACCAGAAAACTGTAAGGCCGTTTGCCCATCCGCCTCGTCAACGGGACGACAGACGGACGGCGCGCGGCGTCAGAGTAGTAGCCATACATAAGGTCTATTCAAATTTATGTTTTTAATTGATGTTATTTCAAGTTAAACAAATATTAATTTTATTTTAGTGTTAATTAATTTGATTTCAGAGTGACTAGCACCATTGAAAAAAATATAAAAATGTTTGAAGTTGTAGCGTAAACTGAACTTTATTAAGTACCTAATACATTTACTATAGCCGCGTGTCCACCGCACGACGTCACGCTCGGGTCGACCTGTTGACAGTAGCGGGTGGGCAAACGGTGTAATGAGGTTGTTTCATTTTGTTGTGTTGAACGGTTGAACAGGGATGTAAGATAAGTGTAGCTCAAAGGAAATATGGGTGTCCATATTGAAGGTGTAGTTAGGGGGAAAACGATGGTGAAATGTGGCCAAATTAAATGGCTGATTCTGTTAGTCACTTATACCTGTTTTTACTAACATTAGTGTGTTCCAAAGTATCTGAAGAAAAGGTAAACAAATGAATCAGAAAACGTACAGACGCTAGCACATCAAGCTACAATCTGTCTTTCTTTAATAGATTTTCAACTTTATCGCTAAAGCAGTTAGGTTCAAGGTTGGGAAAATTGGGAAAATTTGACAGTTTCGGTGGTTTCGGGTAGCTTGATGTGCTGGCGTCTGTACCTACCTGGATGCCAATTGGTACTGTCACTTATAAATACTACCTAGAGTTCGTCTCACGAAAGAAATCCCGCAGCGGCGCCACAGACATGAGACGGAGACAGAAATCTTTATTTACTTATATATTTATCTCAACATACATAATTACAGGCACTGGTTAATAAAATGCACAATCTTACATAGAGAAAGGTGTGTGAGGTAGAAGGATTGTTGCTAACTATATAATAGTAATTAGTTCCACTTATTGCCGCGGGACTCCTTTCGTGGGACGGGGTCTATGTAACAGAATCAGCCCCACTGCTTAGATTAAATATACTGTAATAAAGAACGATGACCATATTTGTATGAGACCCGTCCCCCCCCTTCAACATAACTTTTGTATGTATTAGTAGGTTCACAAAGGTCTATAAAAAGACTAGCAACCAGTTTTAATTTCAAAATCCATGGGGTTTAAAAATAAAATAAAAATCAAAAAATCGTTTTATTAATTTTTCCTTATTCGCTAGGCCCGTCCCCCGCCCTGCAACAGATCTTTTGTATGTGCTATCAGGTTCATAAAGATCTATAAAAAGACTAGCAACCTGTTTTAACTTCAAAATCCATGGGGCTTAGAAATAAAATGAAAATTAAAAAAACGGTTTAATAATTTTTCTAATTCGCTAGGCCCGTCTCCCGCCCTGCAACAGATCTTTTGTATGTGCTATCAGGTTCATAAAGATCTATAAAAAGACTAGCAACCACTTTTAACTTCATAATCCATGGGGCTTAGAAATAAAATGAAAATTAAAAAATCGTTTTATTCATTTTTCTAATTCGCTAGGCTCGTGCCCCGCCCTGCAACAGATCTTTTTTATGTGTTATCAGGTTCATAAAGATCTATAAAAATACTAGCAACCAGTTTTAACTCCAAAATCCATGGGGTTTAGAAATAAAATAAAAAATCGTTTTATTTATTTTGGGATAAAGTAGTGTCTTGTTGTCGCGGGCGCTATTTTGAATCCTGAACGCAACGAAGGATTCTAGGTTTGAGTTGACTCCTGAGCGAAGCGAGGGAGTTAAAACTTGAATCCTGAGTGCAGTGAGGGATTCAAGCTCGCCCAAGACCAAGACACCCGCGTCTCCGTCGTGGACGAGCATATGGCAGTTGTCCCACCGCCGGCGAGGAAGCGACTAACTGTCGGCTGTTTTCTCGCTCAAGAAACGTACAATAGCTATACATTCCGTGTAAACAAAAGAGATGCATATATTAACAGTTGATCGCTGACTGTTCACACTGCCGACGAGGACTCCCTTCACTGGTTTGTCGCTGAGCGACAAGAGCTATCAAAGATAATACTCGCCTAGCGATACTCGCTCAGCGATGGTCGCTTGGTGGTCAGAGCTCACGCCGAGAGAAACCCCTGTGAGACTAACCGCCCCGAGCGAGTGGTGCGAGTAATCGCCCGTCGCACTCGAAAACTCGCTGATAGCCCAGCGACAAAACTATCGGAACTACACACACGCTGCTCGCTGCTCGCCAACTCGTTTTCAGTTGCTAGTTCTACTCGCTAATCGTTCATCGCCGCCGGTGGGACAACTGCCTGCCTATAAATAGAAAAAATTGGACGAGTAACGAATGACGTTTTCTGTTTTTTAAATGGCATCTCCTAATTGATCTTGAGAGGTTTGAAAATCAAAGAATATGGTTTACTTACAAACTCTTATTTTGTGCCAAAAATATTAACATTAAAACATGATTTTCTCGGAATATCCCGCACTTTTGAGAGATGTCGTCATAGTAAAAATTGATCAGCTTGCTAAGGCGGTTCGAATGAGATACATTTTAAGTCTGTTGGTCAATGTAAGGGTTGGGGGGACGTTGTGACGAAATTAACACTAAAACATGATTTTCTCGGAATATCCCGCACTTTTGAGAGATGTCGTCATAGTAAAAACTGATCAGCTTGCTAAGGCGGTTCGAATGAGATACATTTTAAGTCTGTTGGTCAATGTAAGGGTTGGGGGGACGTTGTGACGAAATTAACACTAAAACATGATTTTCTCGGAATATCCCGCACTTTTGAGAGATGTCGTCATAGTAAAAATTGATCAGCTTGCTAAGGCGATTCGAATGAGATACATTTTAAGTCTGTTGGTCAATGTAAGGGTTGGGGGGACGTTGTGACGAAATTAACACTAAAACATGATTTTCTCGGAATATCCCGCACTTTTGAGAGATGTCGTCATAGTAAAATATGATCAGCTTGCTAAGGCGGTTTGAATGAGATACATTTTAAGTCTGTTGGTCAATGTAAGGTTGGGGGGACGTTCTGACTCATCGTCCTTTGTCGTATCACTATTCGCCAACTAGGAGACTTGCTCCATAATCTACCTTCTCAATGTTTTCCAGAATAAAAATATGCATTTATCATAGATTATAAATATTTATATTACCTATCATTCTACTGTGATGTCTACGTGTCCATTTTTGAGATATCTTTAATTGTAAGATTTGAAAATCATATTAGATGTGTCTATTGTAAATAACTCAGTCAAATATATTCTCATATACGTAGCAGCACTGTTTATTATTTACTATCACATATTTTTAAAGAAAAAAAAAGAGGGCGTGTGCTTATGAGCACACGATAGAAGTGCAACCTTATACAGGGTGTTACGGAAAGGGTATATCAATACAAACGGCTTGAAGAGTGTATCTGGTCTAGAATCTCTGTACAAAATTTCAGCTCAAAAGCAGTAACTTTGAAAATTATTTCGATAGTTTATTAAATTGAAATCATAACAAACGTGTCACCGCACTACGAGGGTCATTATCCATTATCTGTAGTGTGTCTGTGCGCCTAGTACACGCACATCACGCCGCCGCGCGCCAGTGCAGCGCCGTGATGTCGAAATAAAAAAATATTAAGCATTTTCAAAGTTAATGCTTTTGAGCTGAAATTTTGTATAGAGATTCTAGACCAGATACACTCTTCAACCCGTTTGTATTGATATACTTACCCTTTCTGTAACACCCTGTATGGTTACCTACTTAAGTTTAAAGTATACATAATATACAATTGAGCCGAGTATACGCGATACACCGGCAGTCGGCACCCACTAACTGGAGCCGAGTAGGTATTTAATAACCGATTATACGATAAAGTTGTCGTCAAAATGATAATTTCGATACTTACTTAATTTGAACTTTTTGAGTTGGCAACACTGGTTCTCGGCCAAAAGTTGAGTGCAGTGCTCATGAATACGATGACGTATGAGCGGCACGTTGTGGACGGCAGCCGTAGACGTGGTGACGGCGACGGCTGCAGTTGCCTGCCGGTGACGCGCGCCGCTCGTGTGTGTGAGCAGTTGAGCACTAAGCAGAATTGCCGTGGCCACACTAAACGGGAAACGCCGATAATTATCGCGATAAGTTGTGGCTCATTGGCTGACATCGTAGGTGCAACCAATGAGCTACAGCTTATCGCGATAACTATCGGCGTTTCCCATTTAGTGTGGCCACGGCAGTAGAAGGTAACAAGATTGCCTCGTTGGCCGAGGAGAACTCGTGTCAGAGGCCGTGGGTTTGAGTGCAGGGCGCGTACTTTGTACAATTCTGTTTATCCCCACATGCCCCACTACTTAAAAAAACTGAGTGAAACTATGTCATTGACTTCCACCAGCTCGCACTAGGACAGCGTAGTGGACATCTGGACAACTGCCCACTTCTAGAGGTGGCCTGAGTCCCAGCAGAGGGAACATTAAAAAGTTGATTATTTTATAGCCTTCTCTAATGCATAAGTTTGTATAAAAGGTTATAAAAATATTATTATGAGCGTGTGAGTCAGCATGACGGACGGTCGGTCGCGCAGAACGGAAGCGGATTCCCTTGTATAAACAATGTTTTCATTGCAACTCGCTATCAAATTATAAACAATACTATATGCTCCTATAGTTATTTAAAGATTTTAAAACTGCGGTGTTCTGCGAATTGTTGCATTTTGATAAATGCCATGTGCCCGCCTACATAGGCAAGTCCCTGTCCCTAGTTAGAAAAAAAAAAAAAATATCTTGTACATATTATTATTAGATTGTTAGCTTTTTAAATTATGTAAATATTTGAATCTTTAATAAAAAAGAAAATATTTAGGTACTCCATTGACCTACTGTTAAAACAAAGTGCGTGACCATAGACCATAAATATAAATAAAAAACTTTTTTACAAAAAAAACAACCGACTTCAAAAAAAAAACACTACAAAGTGAAAAATAACTTTAATTTCGGAAGTCGGTGTCGTTGGTTCCGCATTTTCGTTTTTTGACACCGACTTCCGAAATTAAAGTTATTTTTCACTTTGTAGTGTTTTTTTTTTTGAAGTCGGTTGTTTTTTTTGTAAAAAAGTTTTTATTTTTCACTTTTTAGTTGTACCTAACCCACATAAATTCAATTAACACTAGTGCATTGAAGAATTGAAGACACGACTCGAAGAATCATCAAAATTCGCATAGAAATGTCGGAGATGCAGTACATTTATGCATATAACTTCGTACATAAGAATAATTACCTAATTTATTATATACTAAAACCTTCCTGAAAGTATGTAGATCACACTAATGAAAGAATTATCAAAATCGGTTCAGTAGTTTTTGAGATAATCGCGGACATACAAACATACATACATACATACGGGTCGAATACAGAACCTCCTTTTTTAAAGTCGGTTAAAAAAAACAGACAATCTTCTTTCTTTTATCTACATAAATGTGCGTAACTTATGAAATCGCTTTGATGTACCTAATTAACAAGCGTGGTTGGTTATGTAATGATTATAAATGCTCATTCTTTCTGTGAGAAGAGGAGGCCTTTACCATCCATGCAGTGCGAAACTGCAAAAATGATAATACATAGGCATGGAGTCAATTGGAGTCTTCATCGATTTATTCTAGCCCACGAAGGTCGCAGGACCTTCATACATGTCTAGTTGCTTTGGAGACTATCCAAACAGCAGAGTGCCTATTTACGTCCCGCTTCAAAATCACTATGTTGACGAAATAAAGTAAATGCAGGTACCTACCTATTTAATTAATACCTAACCGATATAGGTACCTACCTATGTAGTTACTGTGATTATTTTTCCCTGCGTGCTCTAAAGTTTCGCAAATTGTCACCGTGCGTGGCCCTGAGCCTGACGGTAATTTTAATTTTAAATGATGATTGTAAAAACAACACAACGTAGTAGGTAACGTACGTAAACGTAAAAATACGTTTAGTAAACAACCGTGTTTTTAAAAACTTGTCTAATTCTACACACTTCACTCTAGGTCATTTTTACCCATCACGCTTACCATAAGTACCTACTATCCACCTACATACAGCCACAGAATTTCTAACTAGGATAAAGCGAACAAACAAATTGCTGAGGTGTTAATTAAATGCAGAAACTTCTAGCAGCTGTTGCCGAAAAGAAAAAACACATCATCTCTATGAAGATACAGAAAGTAAACAAACACATCAAATACAGGAACCTACCCCATAGCCACAACCAAAACTAAAGGTGTACGCTCGCTCTTTATTTACTACTCCGAGCCCTTAAAAACTCTCAAAAAGCGTCAAAACATCGTCCAAATAAAGACACGCCCTTGACACAGCATCTCGTCTGCCTCGTATGACATCACACAAGGAATGGCCGTCTATGACATCATACTGCCCGACAAATGAAAATAAACCGCAGAAAACCCACTATCAAAAGCTACGCAGAGTTCTAAACGCGATGCAGATTTCGACTCTATGTTTAACACTGTCGAAGGTTTATTTATACCGTGTCCCATATCACAAGTTGTGAAGATAAGACCTTCTGTAGATAAATGTTCGATGACCTCACCTACTACGCAACCAGACAGTAGTTTACAACTTTACAAGCCGCTGGCGAACGCGGTCCACAATACAATTATTTAACGTGTAGTTTTTCCAACACTTCCGCGAACGGATATGTCGAGTGAGTATTTTCTCTTCAAAGTTATATAGAAACGTGTTGTAAGTTAAATTGGATAAAAAAAGTGTTGTTAAAAGGTATAAATAGTGAATTATGTCATGTGTTCACCTGCATGTTTATGTAAACAGTGGTCAAGTTGATTGCAAGGCTAATGTGTTATGTTTCTACCGGTTTTGTGTTACTCACGCTACCTTTACAAGGAGGTGGGCAGGGATGTGGGTGTATATAAAGCCTGGTTTAGTTATTTATTCAAAATGAGTTGTAATAATCAGAAGTGTCCTAAAGATTTTTATCTTAAGACTAGCAGCGCCCCGCGGTTTCACCCGCATAAGTTTCGATCCCGTGGGAATATATCGGGATAAAAACTATCCTATGTCCTTTCCCGGGACTCAAACTATCTCTTTACCAAATTTTATCTAAATTGGTTCAGCGGCTTAAGCGTGAAGAGGTAACAGACAGACACTTTCGCATTTATAATATTATTAGGTAAGGAATAGATAGCTTGTTGAGGGACAGTTTTCTTGATATCTATATAAATAAATGAAACTATGAGAACCAAGCAAAAACATGAAGCAAATGATACTAGCAGTGTAATACACAATAATGACTGATTGTTAGCGTAATGCTGAGCTCTATCATCAGTACCTAACTATGTTCGTATGGCGGCTAGTTACCTACATCAAACCATCAAACACTGAATAGCCGATGTTGGCAACTTCTTCTCATTCATTGATTGATTAACAAGTGAATGCCAGAAAAATTCCACTCGGTTCCATTTGCTAGTGGCTGGCGAGTTGTAACTCTGTTTACGATGTACGTACCTACGCTACGTGCGTGAGCAATATGTAATTAAAATTGCCGTACTTATAGGTACGGTTAGCTACGAAAGTCGACGCTTGTGTTTTACATCATGAAGCAGGCTCTATTTACCTAATTTATTTATTTTATTCTGTTTGGGAAACTTACTGCTAACTTATTTACGGTTTTCTTAAAAAAAACCTAAGGCCATTTACAAGTTTTCGCTGAGAAACAACAAATTAAAAAAACGAAAAAGGTTTTATACAGGCTGAATTTTTCAAGTGGGCGTGGATGGCCAAATCCGAAGCTATGAGGAATAGCGAAAAGTACTGAAAGGAGTCACGGGCTCGATTTTGATGAAAACTAAAACTGCATCATTGGATTTTTGAAAAATAATATTTCTAGCCAGGAATCGAACCTGTTAATTTTGAAAAAAAAAAACACACTGTAAATTATTACACCATTCGATAGTGTCGCTAATAAGGATCGAATTCTGGGAAGTAATGACATACAGCAAACTTAAGGAAAATGTTGGATTTTAATAAACTGCTTCTTTTTTCATACCTAATTTACATTACCTACGTACCTTGTTCGAAATGATGCTCAAAATATTTTTACTAACACACACTCGTCACCTTCACAAAATTATGTTCTAAATTCAAATTTTTAATTGCAGTATAATCCTTGAGACGTCGAATCCAGTTACGTATTGAAAACAATCGTCATCATTTTGAACAATTAATCAGTTAAGGTTTAATAAGGAACATTAGAAAAATAAAAAAGTATTTTGTTAAAAATGAGCTCTTTCCTTTAGTTTGACGTATGTCATGATTTCCCAGAATTCGATCCTTGTAAGCGACACTATCGAATGGTGTAATAATAGTGTTTTTTTTTTTTTCAAAATCAACGGGTTAGATTCTGGCTAGAAATATTGATTTTTCAAAAATCTAATGATGCAGTTTTAGTTTTCATCAAAATCGAGCCCGTGACTCTTTTGAGTACTTTTCGCTATCCCTCATAGTTTTGGATTTGGCCTTCCACGCCCACTTGGAAAATTCACCCTGTATACCTACTTAACACAGAATAACTAATCTAAGTGTTAACACAATTATACATTTTAATAGTTCCATTGTATTTAAATAGTTTGACTATAAAAACAGGAATTTTACATGATTGTGTCGTCTTTTGAACAGACTGAATCAAAAACAATATACTTCTAGGTATGTAATCGTAATCAGTGAAGTTATAAGAGTTCCAGTAAGACCATAATATGATGAATTCACCTACCAAATGCTGGTCATAGCAGCGATGACCTTGTGGATAAAGGGTAACAAGCTGTCGTAAGTCGTATCGCAGGTTCGAATTGGAACCTCATCAAAAAAAACATCTAGGTATGTACTTACTCAAATGTTTGCAAACCAATAAACGATTTGTTTTTGATTTGACATTAGAGACATCAACCAACACGTACTGGGCCCGCACAGTTACATACCTACAGAAAAAAAAACCGAGTGTGCTTATGACCACACGACTGAAGTGAAACTTCAAACGTATTTGGCTATGGGAGGAAGAGAGAAAGAAAATGTGCGCGCGCACTGCTTTCTCTTGCTTATATCCCCCACTCAACTCCCGTTCGCCTCGCCCGATCACACTTTTTGGTAACGCTTACGTCACGCGTTCGCCAGCTTAGTCCCCAAGTCAAAAGCGTGCATAAAGAAGTTTCACTTCAAAAAAGCTAGAAGTAACGGCTTTCGCAGTGGCATAGGGGGGAACCCACATGATTTATGTTTATCAGCTGTTTATCACAGTTCTTTAACAATTTGAAATATAGATCACTGAATAATGCTCTAGAATACATAATGTTACATTGCGTATGTGTATAGACTACCTACAGAGGTGAACAACTCATGTCGATCGCCGACCGAGGTTAAGCATAAGCAACGTTGCGCGTGCGCTTATAATCACAATGACAGAATAGCTATCCTTTAAATCGTGATAGAGTTCTCAGAGATTTTTATCCAGACGTGAATTAAAAACTGTATGGTGTGCAAATACTGCGTGCCGGAATCGAACCCACGACTGATAGCGCAGAAACTAATCACCCACTGTGCCATCCTCTATTCATTTTTATGTACCTAACTGACTTAGTTACGGAACTACTCGACAAGGAGTTTTGTTTGACCTTGCAATGCGCGACCAACGCGCAAGATACTAAGTTTTACAGGAATGTTATAAACCAGCATGATTTAGCGCGCTCGCAAAAGGCATACCTTATGTTTTCCTTTTTTCAATGGCCTGTCCCGTTAGGTCCTACATTCGGTCAGATAATTTTGCCCTTCCTACGTTATTTAGACCTACGTCTTGTAGGACATGTGCGTTCACACACTTGATCTCTACTGATTCATTTAGCTCCTACAACAAATTCGGTCACCGATTATGGCGTCTGCGAACACTTTTATTAAAAAACTAAATTTTGTCGCAAATCCGCAGAATAAAATTAGCTTGAAAGCGACAATTCGGCGTGCCTTATGAAATTATACCGTGCTTACGATGAGATCATGAGACACATTTATTAACTGATGAATAGCCTTCAGTTATTTTAGGTACCTAAGTAAGTAGGTACTACGTTACGTTACATTTTGAAGTTATATCACACTTAATTATAAAGGCGAAAGTTTGTGAGTATGTGTGTGTGTGTTTATGTTTGTTACTTCTTCACGCTCAAACGGCTGGACCATAAGTTTTATAGTGGCTTCATGAGGAAAACTGATGCTGTAATCTCACACCTAAGATGATAAAATAGAGCAGCTTATGGCTGGGTTAAAAATTTCCTGTCGACATGAAACAAAACAACAACTCAAACTCAAAGCAAACTTTTGAACTGTCAAGGAGTTGGTCAGTTAGAAAGGTGAAGCTAGTTGTCCATTCCAAAGCGTAGTAGATTCCTATGGAGAAGAACGAACAAGAAACTCTGTGGATAACGGGAACCTATGATTTATATATCACAAAAAAAGAGTTCAACTGATAAAAGTTCTATAATTATAATATTATTTAAGATACATAATGCCGCCAGCCTCTTGGGTATTATACATTACCAGTCGACAGCGATGCGGATGAATTTTTCGACGCTATATTTAAGTTTGCGTATAGTTTTAGTTAAGTTAGGTTTTAATTTTGTTATTTTTATTAGGTAGGTAATTAGTTATTATTTGCTTACTTGGTGTTGAAGATACAGCTACCCAACATAACTTCGTCAAGTCGTCCTATAATGACGTAACATAATTATGTGACTCATCGCACGACGCGCCTATAACAAAACTTTTGTCTTTTTTTTTTTCAAATGAAGCAAGCAGAGTTTTGCTATCTTATTGGGATAACATCATCATCAACATCACAGCAATACCATACTCAAACATTTTTCAAAAGCCAACCACACTACAGGTATACGTACCTATAGTGTACATACCTAAACCTCGTAATTACACAACATAATTGAAGCCTCTCAGCGGTTGGCCTCGGCATGAATTTGGACAAGAGAAAAGTCATGTCACAATTTGCACGTGTTGCTGAGTCCAATCCACATGGAAGGGTCGCCTTTCGAAGTTGTGAAGGATTATGTCGACCTAGGGCAAGAACATCTAGCTCGGTAGACACAACTTTGAGAAAGATTAAGCCAACAGAAGGATTCAATTGGGTTGGGCAGGCTCGTCGCCTATATCGCAGCGCGCTATGGACCGACCTATGCTCAGAGTTTCTTTGCAGGATAAAATTATCCGGAAGAGAACCGGAATTACCGACATAGCTTGCAGAGTAAGCAATTTGAGGTGGCAGTGGGATGGCCATGCTTGCCGAAGGACCGATGGCCCGTGGAGCAGATGAGTCCTGGAGTGGAGACCGTTTATCGGCAAGCGTAGTGTGGGACGCCCCCCCAGCTAGATCGACAGACGACCTAAAGAAGGTGGCTGGGACAGACGAGATGCGGAAGGCGGAGAACAGTTGAGTGTTATGGCGCAGCCTGGGAGAGCAGTGGACTGCGATATGCTGAGTTGATTGATTGATGACAATTTGACATAGACAAATAGACCTTGTCGTTTTATGATTTGCAAGCTACGAATAAGTATATTCGTAGTTTGCAAGTGACATTTATCCTTTGGTTGATAAAGGAATTACGAGGTCGACTATATTTCGGCCGGCTGAAATAAACTAAACTTGCATTCAACTATCGACCGTGCATCGTGTCGAGTTATTTCAAGCAAGGCTTAACAAAATCGATCGTTTGTGGGAATTATGTCAGACTCAATAGGTAGTACCTACTTACCTACTGTGTCACCCGATTGCCAAATTAGATAGCAACACCCTTTATTTATTGATCTTTTTTTGAGTGTCGATGTCGTTAACACGGGATAATGCTAAAAATTGGATTTTGTTTTGAGAACCTAACATATCACACGGCCACATGCGGCCACCACAAAACTTGAAGTACTTATGCAAAAAAAAAAAGAAAAAGCATGTTTATTTTTTGACGCCGTGCGCGCACTGGCGTTGAAACCAATAGACGGGCGACAGTGCGTTTTGCGTAAAAACCCGCGGACAAAAATGTCTCCCAGCCCAGCTGTCGCGTCGCTACATTGTACGTGCACTTTCATACGAACCCGTAGACTTGATGTGAGACACAAATTACCTAGTTGCGGAAACAAAAGTTGGTCGTGGGCGCCCTAACTAATTGTTGTAAATGGGTCATACCATCATGTCCTGGAAGGAATACGTCAAATTACAAGTCCCCTGTATACAGGGTGAAATTGAATTCATGGGCATTCTTTTTTAAGGGGTCATTGTAATCATCATTATGAAGAACTTTTACTATGGGACCAAACCTGAAATCGCGAAAAAATCAGCTCTTCCCTACATTTTGACGAGTTATGTGAACATGAATGCAAGGAACAGCTGATATTTTTTTCGCGATTTTAGGTTTAGTCCTTTAATAAAAGTTGTTCATAATGATGAGTACAATGACCCCTTAAAAGGATGCCCATGAATTTAATTTCAGCCTGTATAACGCTACAAAAGTTGTACTGGCGCGTGGCGAAGATCGGAACTATCCCGCTATCTGGTTTTGGAACTGTGGTAATTTCACAAATGCTTACCAACAACAGCAGTGCAAAAAGAGCAGTGGTGGGTCGTAGGTTCGAACCCAGTCAGGCGCGTTACTTTGTGTAAATTAAACGGTGAAGGAAAACATCGTGAGGAAACCGACATGTCCTAGACCCAAAAATTCGAAGATGTGTGTCATCTACCAACCCGTACTGGGCCTGCGTCGTGGATTATGGCCCACTCCCTCTTACAGAGAGGAGGCCTGTGTCCCAGCAGTGGGGACATTATAGGCTGACTATGTTTGTTATGTTACCAACAACGCCCTCCTAAATTCACGCTCAAAAAGATCCTTGTAGCATTCTATGTAGGTAGCTGTCCTTCTATCCTCTCGATGCTGCCAGTTTCCATCTGACATAGACCTATGACATGAAGTTTTGACATTGTCAGTGCTTGTCGTGACCTGTGTTTGAATTATATATTAATTAATTAATAGTTGAATTTATGCCTTCCTGCTGGTTTCAAGGTTTATTGAAGTTGAGGATGCAGCATCCGAAGAATCGTTTTAATTTAGGTAAAAATTGAGGTACCATTAGGTACTAACGTAAGAAACTTGAAAAGTTTTTAGAAACTGTTCATGGGAAAATAATATGTAGGTACAATACAGGGTGGCGTGGACATCTGTACATGATTCTGAACATCCGTGCGTTGACACTTCTAGGTTAAAAAAAAAAAAATGTCTATGAAACAGCAGATTTTTTTTTCATACTCAAACTACGGGTTCCGTGTTTAGAGAATATGCCCCTTGAAGTCTTCAAAGAGAGTAGGTAGGTACCTCACCAAATCTTCAGCCGAAACTGACAAAGATAACTGCTGTTATGTAGGTACGATTGGTTTTTGGTGGCCAAGATTTGTTTGTTGATTTTATTTATCGATATGGAGTTTGATAAGTTTGGAGTTTATTTGTTTGTTTGTATGTAGGGGTAATCTCCGAAACTACCAGTCGGATTTGAAAAACGCTCTTTGCATTGGATAGCCCAATTCTTGAGGAAGGTTTGAGGACTGTAACTTTAACGTCATGCCACGACCCGACCACGAGCCAAGCAAAAGGAAAAAAGTTAGAAAGAACGCTATGCGAAAACGAAGCAGTAGCACGGGTGAGCGATGGGATGCCACGCGATGGCTCGGAGGGCGAAATTTCACGCAGACGAAGTCGCGGAAGCAGAAACTAGTTCACAAATAAAGTAGGCGGCAAATAATAACTTCAACAATTATAGCTATCATTTGAGAAGCGCATGGTTCGCGGGCCACGTTTCTATCCATATAAGTCAGAGGCCAAAAAAATGGCGCCGTCTCCGTAGGTCACCCGACCTTTGTTTTCAAAATGTTTGCCAGCTATCCTGAGCTTGTTGGTTTATGATCGACGCTTTTAGCTAAATCCTTCATTTTAAAATCTCCAGGATCTATGGAGAGCCTGTCATCAGGTCGGGGTATCCAGGTGGTGTCTCCGAGCGAGGACCACACATTCTTGCTGGACGAGGACGCTCTGCAGGAACTGCTCCTGCGAGAAGATGTGAAGGACAGGCCTGTGGTGCTGGTTTCAGTGGCGGGGGCTTACCGGAAGGGGAAGTCCTTCCTGCTTGACTTCTTCTTACGGTACCTGGATCGGACGGTGAGTTGGTAACGTGAGGAGTAGATCTTGATGCCGATAAAGGACAATGTTCTTCAGAATATTCATTTTGTTTTTCAAGTTGGATATAAATGTACCTACTCGTATATGTGATTCACGGGAGTGTGTGAAGCCAAGTTCGGAAAAAAAGGGCGACGCACCCGCACCCCTTATCTTACACGAAACAATTCGAGCTACTTTTGACCATCTCCTATATCAAAATCAATAATAAATCTCCAAAGTTGCAACCACATGTTGAATGCACCTTCTTCACTTTAATATTGCAAAATGTACTTCGGAACTAGCGAGTGCCTCCGTGAAACACAACGAAAAGGTTAATTAAACCGTTGTTCTTTCGTTATTACAGTACAACAACGGTGAAGGCGGGGGCGAGTGGCTGGGGAAAGAGAACGAGTCCTTGAAAGGGTTCTCGTGGCGCGGCGGGTCAGACAGACACACCACCGGCATACACCTCTGGTCGCAGCCCTTCAAAGCTTCCCTGTCTAACGGGGAAAAGGTAATACTTAACAACAGTTACACCAAAGTTACACAAAGTACATACAAACGTGGCTCTGCCTGGGACTGCAATGTAGACGGGGTAGCTACACAGGTACTCAGTTGTTTCCGACTGTCCAGATTGCGAGGTTTTTAACTAAATCCAACTGCCCAAAAAAGTGTGAAAGATACTTGAAAGTTTCATTCACCAAGTTTAGCATGGTTAGGGCTACGCCGAAGACAGCAGAATTTGCGCTAATGATGTTCATGACACCCTGTCGTGTTCATTCAGCCGTCCTACGTCTTCGTTCGCATTCATGAAGACTGGTGTGGCGACTCCCAAAGTCGAAAATATTAAAATCTATGACTAAGAATGTATTATAGGTATTTACGCATCGCGTTCTGCCTCTTACGTTCCTTTCCATTATTTTGAAACTTTCCACGTTATATTGCAGGTTGTTATCCTGTTGATGGATACCCAGGGCACCTTCGACAGCAACTCCACGGTGAAGGACAACGCCACGGTGTTCGCGCTGTCCACGATGCTGTCTTCCGTGCAGATCTACAACCTGTCACAGAACATTGAGGAAGATGACTTGCAGCACTTACAGGTATCTACTTAAAACATTGTTTTGGATACTGGACAATGATGTCATTTACAAAACCTTTAGAAGTGACGAAACGAAAATGAGACGAATGGAAAGAATCTTTATTGCAATCCATAATATTATCACCTGTATGCCTATATCTATCTAGTATTGGTAAAAAGGATACTGCACTAGGACTTTGCAAACACTGCAAAAACTAGATACAGATATTGAGGAAGTGGTGACTTTTTTGTTTATTAGAGTTTTTTTAAGTTAGGTTTTATACCTACCCACGTGTACATTAATTTCACGTTGTAAATATTCGTATGCCGCTATTAGCGGCGGATGTGTTGAACTTATCCATTTGTACCAACCAACTTTCTACCTACCATATCCGACGAATAAATGTCTTTGTCTTCACATGAAATAGCTAAGTGAAATACACATGAAGTACATGAAGTATTATGGTATTGTGTACCTAATAAAAGCCTTTTCGGGAGATGCATTGGCAATATTTTTAGAATTTTTCTTTATTATTCGAGATCTACTCGTATCATGGTTCATTTTTATTTAGGACTCACAAACGATAACCCAATCACATTATCTGTGTTCCAGCTGTTCATGGAGTACGGCCGAGTGGCGAAGGATGACATCGGAGGCAAACCCTTCCAGCGGCTACAGTTCCTAGTGAGGGACTGGTCCTATCCGTACGACCATCCTTATGGAGCCGTGGGAGGCGAGCAACTGCTCAAGAAACGGCTTACGGTAACTTAATTTAATACAGTTCAATTTAAGATAACGAGTTTCTGTCAGTCAGTCGTGAGTATTACACTTACTGGGGTTTATTTATAAACATTGCTTAAAGTTTAATGATTAATTACTGCTTAAACATAGGTACAGACGCCAGCACATCAACCTACTACAACCTGTCAAATTTCTTTAATAGATTTTCAACTTTATTACTAAAGTATAAGGTTCAATGTTGATTGGGAAAATGTGACAGTTTCGGGTAGGTTGATGTGCTGGCGTCTGTACGTTTATTGACGTTTTGATAAGGGTGACATTGTGCAATTCATTTCATCACCACTGCTCTAAGGTGAAGAAAAGATTGTGACAGAACGAATTTGTTTTAATTTAAAACTACTTACAAAAATCCACCAACCTACACTGGGCTCGCGTGGTGGATGACACTTTTCCTTGCAGAGCGAAGGCCGGTCTAAGTCTCAGCAGTGGGGTCATTCTAGACTGATTTTAAAGTTTTCGTGTCCGTCGCCAGGTCCGCGAGGGGCAGCATGAGGAGCTGCAGCGCGTGCGCACGGATATTGCGCGCTGCTTCGAGGATGTCACCTGCTTCCTGATGCCATACCCCGGATCTAAGGTGTCCACTGATCCAGAGTTCAGTGGGAAACTATCTGGTAAGGAATACTTATAGGTTTGTTCTTTGTAGGTGCACTGTAGAGTGTAGGTACACCTGCGTCTAACCATGTGGGGATTACAGGCGTATAATTGTTATGTGTTGTACCATTCCAGACATAGACGGGGAATTCAAGTCTTGTCTAAAGCAGCTGGTGCCGATGCTGCTGGCGCCACAGAACCTGGTCACCAAGAAGATCGGTGGACAGAAGGTGAAGGCGCGCGACCTGCTCAACTACTTCAAGAGCTACGTCGACGTGTTCAACAGTGAAGAGCTGCCAAATCCTATGACTATACTGCAGGTAAGCATCCCAATAATAAATGGATTAATTAAAAGGAGTCAATAGGCATCAGGATCCGTTTTATTAATGTCCTGAATGCCAATTCTCGTAATTTAAAACGTTCAAAACCTAGTCGTAGTCTCATCTCAGCGACAAACAAATGTCAAAAACTCATGTCAAAATGTAGGGAAGTTAGAGGTATTTTTGACAGATTGAGACTGAGATCAGACTGTGAATGTTCTTAAAATTTCGAGAATTGCCCCTCTGTTATAAAGAAGAAAACGAAACAAGAAAAATAGCATTTGTATTGTGGAATTAGCACAGAATACATAATAGTACGAACAGCTTCAGAGAAAAGGAACCACCCAAGACTTTAAAGATTATCGCCCGAGCGCGCTCGAGCCCGCCGTCGCTCGTCGCTCGAGCGATGGCGGGCTCGAGCGCGCGCGCTCGGGCGCGTCACGTGGCTCTGGCCTCAAGCAGCTCCCTCCCCCGCTGCCGCGCGGCGCGGCGCATCCATCTCTGCCCGAGCATCCACCGATCCCACTCAAATATTATTTGCAAGTTTTTAAATAATTATAATATGGTATTTTTTCGGCTTGTTGCCCGAACCGTATCCCAAGAATAACTTAACTTACAAAAAGACACTTTCCGTGCGATTGAGGATACGAACCCGCATCACCAGGCGCCAGCCGATCACATAGACCGCGCCTTATACCACTAGACTATTGAATCAGTTAGCCACTTAACGAAAATTTGAATAGCTTTACTCCTTTTATCGAACAAGGTTGATAACGGTCTAATCTTCTAGATATTAAGGTTTAAATTTCAACTTCCACCACGTATTATAAATACTAACACCTTACCGTCTTGTTTTACAAAATGCAATTCGTAACTCCTCAATTTACTAAAAGATAAGGTTGAAATTTGCATAGATTTCTTGTTTGGTTGAATAGAATGTGCCTGATTCCGATTGTTGCACTACCTACCGTAATTTTACTTCAGAAACTTAACTAGCTGTATGAACTGCGAGTTAAGGTTGAATTTAGAATACTTCTTCGCCTTATTTACTAAACTGTGATTGAGGGTATAATTACTTTTCAAATCGTTTCGTTTTCGTGTCGATCCGCTTGTGCGTAATTATCTTCGTCGAAATATTATCCAATTTATTAAGTTTTTGAACAGTTGATTATATTATATTATATTAACCGATAGTATTGTTCGATTAATAACTTTTTGAAGGCTAGAATTAAATAAACTGACGACTGAGGGATACTGACCAGTGATACGCGGACTCTAAAATTGTTATTCTCTGGGAACAGGAACAAAGCATAAAGAACGAGATATGGCCATAACGGTAAGATTTACGTTATACACATATATGTATTTATTGTTGCAATCATGTTGCATTATTACTGACAAGTTGGATTTTTTTATGTATTCCTAATATTATTACTTTCGTTCCAGAGAAAAACAGTTCGTAGATGGATACAAAGGTATCATGCAACTGGTGATGTGAAATGTGATCGCCAAGGCCCTCGCTCAATATTTGTTTACACTAATGAATCGGGGCGACACCGTAATATTGTGGAAGTTCACTCAGTGACACCCTTCAAAACTACGCGTTCAAGTGTGACTTCAAGAAGTGATAGACAGTGACGGCCATCCTCTCCGTTATTAATAAGCAATTTACTCGGCAGATTTATTGTGTAACTGATCTGATAAAATTACATTGGAACGTATGAGCAAGTGTTAATAATTCCCAATATTTGTGGAATCATTAATTCGTAGTTAATCAAAAATAAACAACCTTTATTATTATCAATCCAGATGCTTTTGTTTACAAGTAGTCTTGTAATGTGTGATGCACCATCTGACCTCACATATTTTTATAATTTCTAATGTTGTGTTAAATAAGGGTTATCAGAAAATGTGATAAAAGAGAAAGATGTATATTGTTATACTTTTATAGTTTAGCATGTTGGTTCTTCCTCTGTAATTCACAGGCACAAATGACAACATTTAATTTTTTAATCTTTTTTTCCGATAAGATCACACAAAGTATAAAAAATTAATGTTTTCACAACTTTAAATGAATAAATATTATTGTAGTTGTTTCTAGAAAAATCTATAAATGACCGTTATCTAATGTTAAACATTCTAAACCTCACCCAGGGTATCTATTTTGTATTTAGTTAATATTCTAAGTAAATAACCCCAATTTAACACACATAGAAAACTGTATATTCAACCGTGAAGTGGATTCCATGAAGTCCTAGAAATGTAATTAGAGAAATAAATGAATATTGTTTATGCAACATGCCTAGATTTTCTTACAAACCTCATACCTACTTCAACATTTGATTTCTTAAATAATAATTAACAAAAATCACATAATAACCTATAAAAGAAACAAAAAAAAACAAAAAAAGAACTTCTCGTCCGAGGATTTGAACTCGAGACCATCGAATTGTTAAGCCGCTGTCTTAACCACTAGACCAACACGCCATATACAATACGTTACAAAAAACTTAAATGGGCTTAATGTCATTACCAAAAGGGGTTCCCTTTCTTTGAAGCGGACTGTACTATGTACCCGCAGTGAAATGCGGGTTTTTTAAAATGGTGGAACCGAATTTTGGCGTGCTGAAGCGGGAATTAAAATGTTAAAAAAAAAAAACAATTCTCGAAAGTTCAGATGGCGACTTTCGTGAACTCTTCCTTCCTCCTATCATACACCAGTACATACATTTTACTATCGTCTTTGTTTTCACTTATTCCTAGGCCACAGCTGAAGCCAACAACACATCAGCGTCGTCAGAAGCCCGCAACGTGTACGAGACCCTGATGGAGGAGGTCTGCGGCGGCACGAAGCCCTACATGAACCAGGAGATGCTGGACGAAGAACACAAGAAGAATCTCAACAAGGCGCTGCACGCTTTCGAGAGTAAGAAGAAGATGGGAGGCGACGAGATGGCGGCTAAGTTTAAGGATCTTCTTGTTAAGGTAAGTCCTATATCTACGACTAGACATACTTACAATACTTTTGTAATGTTGCACGGGTTAAAGCAAAAACAGGGAAAACTAGAGAACAAAGGAGAAGGCTGCATGTAATTGAAAAGGGGTCGTTACCTAGTTATAAAAGTAGCAAGTACGGAGTTTAATTATTTTTTTCATACAGTCTATTTTTATTTTTAATCCACTTGTATAATTTCTTTTTTTTATTATGGCAACAAAAGCTATTATATTATTATTAAACCACACAGTTTGCGTCTGTCGTCGCAAATCAATGCGTGCCGCAGTTTCGAATGTCTGCTCGTTAAAAAAGTCATCGTGCTAGGAACATATTTACTCTGTGCTAATGCAGTGGGGGCTTCGTAAAGCGATAATTGGGACGCATTCCGATTTTTAACTACGCTAGCCGATACTGATTGGTTACATTTGCTTATCGACGATAGGACACGATAAGATATCGTGTCCTAGCCTAGCGCGAAGCTCCTAAGTAAATAAGATCTTTTCTGACGAAATTCGGTAGAAAACTATTAATAAACTATAATTCCTTCAACAGGACCTAGAAGAGCTGTACAAGCAGCTGTCAGCGCATAACGAAGGCAAGAACATGCACAGCATGCTCAACACGCCGCTGGTGTTCCTGGCGCTGCTGATCGCGGGCTACCTGATAAGCATACTTGGCAGCACCATCGGGGTACAGACGGTGGTGGCGTTGGGGCAGGTCGTCACTATGGGTGCTGCTGGCATGCTAGCCGTTTGGCTGTATACCAGGTAATGTTGTTTTAAATTACTGTGGTACAAATTGCTTTACGAAATCGTTGATTGAGACCGTTCGATCTTCTCCAGTCGGTCCCTCATTACTGAGGATCGTGGTCACTCACTGGACCAATCGCGGACAATCTCCCTCCATCGACTCTGGTTAAAAGTTGCCATCACCACCTGCTGAAATTTGCTTTAGGACGTAGCTTCTTTTACTTGGTTAGACCATCATGTTGGCGACCGGCCTCGTGCTCTCTTATTTTCGGTATTGCAAACAATGACCAGATTTATTCAAGGCTGCTATCTCCCCTTCGCGTTATGTGGCCGAAATAGGTCAAAATATGCTGTAGGCAAACTATAGACAATCGAGTCTTCATTTCGGGTTGGGAAAGGACACAGAAACATTTGTGCGTTCAGCTGTCCATGGTACGCGGAGCATCCGCTTCCAACACCACATTTTGTATGCGTCTATCCTCTTCCTCTTGCTCGGATTGTCCACGTCTCAACTCCATAGAGGAACATCGGGAAAACTAGTGCTCTAAACAAACGGGCTTTGGTTTCGGCCTGCACCCATTAAAGCATAGTTGCCAAAAGCTTGGTCAAGTATATTAATAATCAGAATCGACTAAAATTTACTTTAGTCAGCTGTTGTATTTGGTTGGCGGAAATAACAACAGACAATCAAATCTTTGCTCATTTTGCTCGGCAGTAGGACAGTGCGGGCTAGTAATAATAATAATTTGTTTTCAAAACTGCTGTTTTATCTAGTATAATATTTCGTCTATTTAGTATAATATATTTTTATTATTACTTCACAGATGGACGGGCAGTGGGCGGGAAATTGGGATGCAGCTGGATGATATAGCCATAAAGATTAAATCCAGTCTGACTTTTGTGAGTATCTCCCACATCATAAAGCACATAATTATTATTTTTGAACCGACGACACTCATTGAGCGCTATTTTTACTCTCGAGTGCAGAACTCGGGTTTGTAAGTTCTATTGAGTATTGCCATTAGAAAATTTTTAGTAGCAACTTTGCGTGTGTCTGAAAGTATGCTCGAATAAAGGCAATTAGCTTGCCCTATTACATGGGACTTGTAGCATTATTACCCATCTTCGGGGTGTATTAACACCTCAGCCTGCACCTTCAGAAAAAGTTGTGTTATTTTAAATTATACCTTCCCCAGGTCATGCCACCCAAGCCCAGCCATCTCTCAAGTAGTTACGAGTACAGCAACACAACCACAGCACAAACTGAGAAGAAGGACAGATAATGTTACTACTCGTGTCTTGACATGCAGGGCGGTTGGCGATGGCACATGTGTAATACGATAGTTGCCATAACCAAATAACGGGTGTAAAAAGACTTAACGAAGCCGTCACAATATTCTCCTCGTCATTGCGATCATTTTTTTTTGTACTGAACTGGAACCTTCTGGTTACGGAGATATTGAAGGTCAAAATCTTTATTCCTTAACATTAAATACTGGGGGTACTACAACTCCTGCTCAATGTTACTTAATTTGATGTACAGAATGCGTAGACAACGTCTAAAGGGCCGTCTCCACGAGCGAGAGAATCGCAGCGATAGTCTCGCCGTGCTATCAAATTTTCGCCGCGATGATATCGCCGTGTGGACACGTTCTAAGAGAGTATAGAAATACGTGGTATGACGATAATATCGCCGCGATTCTCTCGCTCGTGGAGACGGCCCCTTAGTGATGGGTCTTGTTACACTCTGTAGGTACCCGTAAATTACGTAGTAAGTCAATAAGTTACAGTAAAGTCAGAAACCCGATGCATTGGCATTTTATACAGGGTGAAATTTAAAACATGCAACAAATCGAAATGAGAGATTGTACTCATCATTATGATAAACTTTTACTACGGGACCAAGCCTGAAATCGCGAAAAAAAAAATCAGCTGTTCCCTACGTTTATATGTTCGCATAACTCGTCAAAATGTAGGGAACAGCTGATTTTTTTTTCGCGATTTCAGGTTTGGTCCCATAGTAAAAGTTGTTCATAATGATGAGTACAATCTCCCATTTCGATTTGTCGCGTGTTTTCAATTTCAACCCTGTATATATTCAGTATAGTCGACTCGTAATTACTATTCCAGTTGTGGCAACAATACTCATTAATTTGAAACTTCACTAAGAATGAAGATATCTGACTGTCACATCGACAAATCGTCTTCTTTTCGTGTCGATGGTAAATGTTATTATATTGTTAGACATATCTAAGGATCTTTTGGCTTCTGAATGACATTGACAGGGGCGTTGTTGGTAAACATTTGTGACATTGTGCGTTGTTACTGGCGTCAGTTCCGATTTAGGTCACGTGCCAAAAGAATCTTGTAGCGTTGTATGACGTGCTGGTGACATTCACTTTAGGGTGATAAGCAAAATACTAGACCGACTATACCCACAGTATCTACCTATGCGGTCGCTAATATGGCACATGATATTTTTTAAATTAAAGTTTGTCTTTGTCTCCGTCACTCATAGGTACAGATGCCAGCACATCAAGCTACTACAATCTGTCAAATTTCTTTGATAGATTTTAAACTTTATCGCTAAAGCATAAGGTTCAAAGTTGATTGGGAAAATTTGACAGTTTCGAGTAACTTGATGTGCTGGCGTCTGTACATGTGTTACAGTCTCTTTCTCTTTTCACTGTATTAGTGTGATTCGAGTGCTGAAACTTTGATTTAACTCACTATGCTTGACCGAGGGGCAGAGATAAAGAATATGATAATTTATGCTCACATAATATTATGTAACAAATAAAACTTGACAAAATGGCCCTACCATTTTGTCAATTGTTAGATAACTTATATCTGAAGAATAAATATGGCGGCAAGTTTTCTAAGCCAACGCTGTCAAACCGCAATATGAATTCCTTAGATAAAAGCTAGCTGGCCCTTAAGCAAATAATAAAATGTAGGTATGGCCAGAAACCGCTGAAATGTTATGAAGGGCAGATTTTTTCCAACGACGAATATATATCCGTAGAAACCTTCGACAGTTTTTCTATATAAATAGACGTCAGTTTTATTCCCCGGATTGAGAGAGTGCCAAAGTGAAGTGGATCTTTTATAAAAAGTCAAAACACAGATGGTGTTAACATATCGCACACCCAGAACAACACTGTATTATGTCGAAAAATCTTAAAATCGAGTTTTTATTTAAAAGAATAGCCAAAAATTTTCCGCGCTACCCACGAAGACAGGCGTATTTATATAATACTGATACGCATTGGATTCTTCACATGCAATATTCAGGACATTCGCAATACCTTTGACATAACATGAAATAATGGTTTTTCCATCCATTCTGAAAAATAAGCTATTTTGACTTAGTGCAGTGTTGATCTGGGCGTGCGATATTGTGTGTTTATGATGTAAAATGCTGTCATTTTCGATGTCGCTACAGTAGAAAACGGCGCATGTCGGTTTGTTCGCTTGTCTTCTGTTGTATTGTTCAATGCACCGACCAAATTTAATGATACAATTTATTTCTAATGTAAATAATAAATATTATCGGGAATAAAGCAACAAAAAAAAATTAAAAAACCCGACTGCAACCTTAAACTAAAACTAACTGAAAAGCTAAAAACAAGCCCATTTTAAATAAAATAAAATTTGGAAGCAGGCGGGCGGGACCCATTTGAGTTTGAAAATATAATAATGGTATGGGTCCCTCCTGTTTCCAACTTTTATTTAATTTAAAATGGGCTTGTTTTTAGCTTTCAGTTAGTTTTAGTTTAATTAGGTACCCGTAAAATGTACGGTCTATTATACGATAATATTAATGTCTATAACTAATGATTATGATACTGTTGACCTGAGCGAGGATTTTGTGAATTTTATATTTTATAAGTAAAATACTAATTTTATACCGTTGATGTTTGTTTTATTTATATCTTTCCCGAGGCCAGACAGATAAACAGACTTACTATTATGTTTAGGTATTCAATAGGTAGTGTGAAAGAAAACAAGGTATGGCTAGAAAGGTGACTACCAAAAACAAACTAACAACCAAAAACTCCCCCCCCCCCTAACTTAACAAACTTTCACGCAGTTTTGCAGGTTTATGAAATGTGTATAAGTGTTTGGTCCAAAATTATTATCTTATCTAATAAGGGCCTTATTACACTGGCAATTTGCAAGCGAGTCCAAAGCGAGGCGAGTGTGCAGCGAGCTCGCAGTGAGCTCGCTGCACACTCGCCTAGCATGCAAATCGCCAGTGTGATAAGTGAGCTCGCTGCACACTCGCCTAGCATGCAAATCGCCAGTGTGATAAGTGAGCTCGCTGCACACTCGCCTAGCATGCAAATCGCCAGTGTGATAAGTGAGCTCGCTGCACACTCGCCTAGCATGCAAATCGCCAGTGTGATAAGTGAGCTCGCTGCACACTCGCCTAGCATGCAAATCGCCAGTGTGATAAGTGAGCTCGCTGCACACTCGCCTAGCATGCAAATCGCCAGTGTGATAAGTGAGCTTGCTGCACACTCGCCTAGCATGCAAATCGCCAGTGTGATAAGTGAGCTCGCTGCACACTCGCCTAGCATGCAAATCGCCAGTGTGATAAGTGAGCTCGCTGCACACTCGCCTAGCATGCAAATCGCCAGTGTGATAAGTGAGCTCGCTGCACACTCGCCTAGCATGCAAATCGCCAGTGTGATAAGGCCCTAAGAGCGATGACACACGGGCGTTGCCAATACGTTGAGTCGTCGCAGTGCAGTGAATGCCACACGAGCGCTGCGATGACGCTACATGCACACCAAACCGCCAAACGCACCGCCTGTCGCGACGCCCTGGGTGCTTACTCTTGAATTTAATTCCGATAGATCGACATTAGAATTATGACGTTTCGTACTTTTGAGTTCGGTTTAATTAAACTAAAAGGTGTGAAAAGATGATTGATTTTGGAGCCCGGCCCTAATTTCCACTTAGTTCACCAAAATGGACACCCAATTTTACCTTTTAGTTTAATTAAACCGAACTCAAAAGTACGAAACGTCACAATTCTAATGTCGATCTATCAGAATTAAATTCAAGAGTAAGCACCCTGTACCGTGGCCAGCGTGTTATAGATACTTTGAAAAGCGTAGTATTTGGGAAGCAGACAACAAACAGTAAAACAAATTCACATTTTTAGTCAACTTTATTGTATTAAAACAAATATTTACATGAAACTCCTCCCGCGGTCGCAAACATAATATAACTCATCACAACCGCCATCGGTACATTGAAGACATACCATAAGTAAGGATACAACTAAATAAACTATCAACTCCTCAACGAATTATTTATTATCCCATGCCAAATAAACGGAAACAACATTCATTTTCAATGAATTTCGATTGGCACATGCTATATAATTATTTACTTATAAAAAATTTCACGATATGTTACTCCTATAAAACGTTTATTTACATTTTGTTATAAACAACTAAGTTGGGTGTCTGTAAGTTAGCAATTGTGGGGTGGACAGGTGTGGGCTTCGAGAGTGCAGACGATTAATACCGTGAGATTCAAAGTACAAATAGTTGTTGGATAAAGAGAGACGGCGGCAGTCGCTTGGTTACATTTACTTAATTATTGCTAACTTACGCTAGACACTAGTTACTATACAGCAGGGAGGCACACTGAACTAGAACGTTACTGTCTTAAGTATGAAGCTCGTTTGCACTGTGATTGGCGAGGTAGTGAAGGAACAAAGCGTTACTGAAGCAAGTGGATATTCTGCTTTTGAAAAATCCTCGTACGACAATATTACCATAGCGAGAAAACAAATCAATGTGTAATCGCACCTGCGTTTTACATACATAAACTAACGCTTTCTCCCCATGGGGTTAGGCAGAAACTACATAACCACCAGCTACGTTCCTTACTCACTCCTTTTGTCTCTTTTGCGTTCTAATTGTCAGTTTAATAAGGTCGATAACAGTGTGCCTGTCCCCATTACATAAAACCGTGAAAGATCCCTAATTTTGAGCATAATCGACTAAAATTTTGAACACACGAAGACTTATTTAAAGAAAAAAAAAATAAAACAATAAAAGATTTAACCAACATGATTCACGACTATACATTAATTTCGGATTCCAGATTTATAACAAAAATAATTTTTTAAATGACAGGATTAAGTACATGATTCTTTTTACAGTGCAAGGCAACAAGTGTTAGAATACGTTTCGAGACTAAAAGTGAGAAAATAAAACCTGCTTTGTGCAACATTAAAATCTATAATTACACAAAATTATTACTCTGATACTTTAACTATTCAATTTGTTATTTTATCTTATTGCTTTATTTAACCTATACCATCTTTGTAAATAGTAAAAACCATAAGAATTTTCCGCGCGCAGTGCACCGCGGTACACGCAGACCAAGAAGCTTACAGATAAAAGTGGAGGCAACACTCTAAATACCTAAGTGAAGACTACTGTGGTCGGACTCTCTCTTTCTAAATACATACAAATAACAAAGAAAACACATATCACTGTTTCGTTCTTATGCGTGTATTTAGAAAGAGAGAGTCCGACCACAGTAGTCTTCACTTAGGTATTTAAAATGTTGCCTAAACTTATATCTATAAGCTTCTTGGCGCGGACAGAGCTGCTGCCCGCGGTGCGCTGGCGTGATTGGACCTTGTCGTATAGAATAAATGCAAAATTTATCATATTTTGCTTAGTTCTCAAATATTCGTAGATTTATCACATGTCTATGTGGCAATCCTAGTTCTGGTTGGCTTTAAATTAGTGAGGGCCAATTTTTCAATCGCACAATAACTTTTATCTGAAGGATAAAAATGGCAGTTTGAAATATTTTCTCTACAAAAGCTGTCAAACTGTCATATTTATTCTTCTGATATAACTTATGTGATGATTGAAAAATCTGCGGTGACATTTTTGCTGCGGATTTTCATGCCAGTTGTCATTTGATCCGGGGATAATTGCCAGCCCCATGAAATATAATCACAAAATGTAATACACACCATGGATAATGTAAAATAATTAACGATGTTCGTCAAAAATAAAACTAAAAGTAACGATCCTCATGATTTCAAGTAACGATAGAAAACAATAGTTTAAAAAAACATAACCCTCCTTCTGGCGCAGTCGGGTAAAAATAAATAAAAGTTTAACGTTTCACACATTTGTTAATAGAAATTGAACGTTTAATTTAATTATATTTATTTATGTCACAATGACAGCTTAACCTGCCGACTCACGACGCGCTATTTAAAAAAAATAAAATAATACCCTCCTTTTGAGTTTCGCCGTAATCGGGTAAAACGGGCTCCAACATATTTATACACAGGGCTCCTTTAGGATTAAATTCGCCACTGCTGAAGTAGTTGTACAGTAAGGTTATATCGTTGTTTAAAACCATGACAGCGAGGCAATCGTTACTTTTAAGTAATTATTTGAATAAATTATGGAGACAGATCGGGATGAAATATGATAATTACGATACAATATACAACGCTATGGTATTGAAAGCCAACATTTGAACGTGTCACGCATAAGACAGAGTTGAAACTAAAAGGTTTAGAAAGAAAGAAAATACGTTTATTTGAGCTAAAACATGACGCAAAGGAAAAAGAACAAGTTGGGGGAATATTTGTTGAACTATCCATACTTATAAATAAATTCGAAAGTAACTCTGTCTATCTGTATGTTACCTTTTCACGAATATGGTATAGAGATAGTTTGAGTCCCGGGAAAGGACATAGGATACTTTTTATCCCGATATTTCCACGGGATCGAGACTTATGCGGGGCGCAGCTAGTATAAAATATAAGTAACTCAAGACAAAAGAAAGTAATCTTCTCTACTGAGCACAGTTCAGTGAAAGTTTGCGCAGTTCGATGACACGCATGCTGTGCGCAAGTTTGTCGGCTATACGTCAATGTCTTGCCAATTTGTTCTTGAACTTCCCAGCAATATCATCAATAATAATTTGCACGGAAATCAAGCCCAAAAGTCTGACAACCAGTCTTACCAAGGGGTATCGTGTTACCCAGTAATTGGGTTGTGGAGTTCAGATAGGCAGTCGCTCCATGTACTGGTATTCAGCTGCATCCGGTTAGACTGAAAGCCGACCCCAACATAGTTGGGAAAAGGCTAGGCAGATTGATGATTAATCTAGGAATTATGGATGACACGCGCAAACTGGGTTTCATTACAATATAGTACCAGTAAAACAAAGAGAGCATTTACAAATACAAAAATAATTTATCTTTCTACACAAAAATATCATATTCCACCCTTCTCGCGACATGTGCCGCCAACTCACTGGTCACCACATAACTTGTTACCGCGTGTTTACTCTACGGTATACAACATGTATTCAACATATTGTGTCTACTGTTTTCGTGTTTCGTTTACACCTAAAACAAGTTGTAAAGACTTGTAGAAAATTTGTCAAAAATGTGAACCAAATAGTAACAAAACATGTATGATTCAACGTCAATACATGTACGATACGCGTTTTAAACACATGTTTTTGACAAGTTTTTTACAAGACTTGTTGAAAACAAGTTTTACAACTTGTGTATGAGTGTGAACGCGGGGTTAGGTTACACCAGCGTTTAACTTAGTTCCCTTAAACCATATTCACAATACCAGGTCACGGTAATGGCCTAATGGCTAAATGAAAAATGCTTGTTAGTACATTTTTCGATCATAAGAAATGTTCATTACATTTCTTTGGCACTTCATACTGGCTCTCGATGTACTAGTAGGGATACCTTTCGGATTTGCCCGGACAAGTTGGGTGGTTGGACTCCCGTCTGGACTTTTCATCTGTCCGGAATTTTTGAAGTAAAAAAAAAAAAACAAAATTGTCTGGTCTCTTTTGCCCTTTACGTCATGACTTTTAAAATTTCAAAATGGCATCTATCTATAAGTAAAGATAAGCTGTTATTTCGTGGGCGCTGTCGGTAGTGAAAGTAACCAGAATTAAATAATTGAACAGTAAAAATCACATGTTCAAATTTGACATTGACAAAGCCATTATTGCCAAGGATTTGATCGCACTTACACCCGATTAAGAATCACTGGTTTGCATGGTTCATAATTATGATAAAAATGTTTATTTTCACATGATATTTACTTATAGAGATATTTTAGCTAAAGTAGGCACCGAGCCATAGTCTATACCAAGTCACCGCAACTCAAGACTGACAATAGTCATCGCATCCACAGCGACGAACACCCTGACGAACAAGTCTCACTCCACCCCAGTCGGACTCACAACAGTCGGTCTATTCTGTAAACATCTCACTGTGACAACTTAGATGAAGTGAGCTTAAAGCGAGCTGTCATTCCACTTGATGCTAGGAATTGACTATTGACAGCTCACTTCACCTAAGTTCTTATGGTGAGATTTTTACAGAATAGGCCTGTGGTCCATAACACTAAATTAAGGCTAGTTTAAAATGTATCTACATTCCGCCCTCCGGGCGCTAGGCGCGCACGCGCACGCGCTCGGGCGGGCGACGCGGGCGCCGCCATCACAACAGCTTGTGCTTCCCGTTGGCTGCGCCTGCGCCGCTCGGCCGAGCGCCCAGCGCGCGTTCCGCGGCGACCGCGGCCGCGTGCTCCATGCCCTTCTCGATGCACTGCTGGTACATGGGTTTCATTAGCTGCGGAGGGACAAACGGTTCGTTAATACGAATGTTGCATTGTATGTATAGCTGGACAAAAATGATGAACTTCCATACGAACTTTCATCTCCTATTTAACCCCTTTAAGGGATGCATTTTCAAAAATACTTCCTCAGTACTAACTTTCGTTATATAAGAAACTCTTGAACAAAATATTAATGTTACAAAAAAAAAAAATCTTGAGTTTCACTTAAAACAATGTTATTTGTTTCTATAATAACCCCCTTATTCATAAAACTTATCAAACCTATTTTAGTTAAAATGGGGTTTGTCTCTTTCTTACACACAGAAATGACAACGTGACAGATAAAGACAAACGTTCTATAAACCTATTTTAGCTAAAATAGAGATAAAATAGGATTATGAATAAGGGGGTAAATCTTTAAAGTATGTTATAAAACAAGTAGTAACTCACATTCTCCCACAGCACATTGGCGACGTCGTCTATTGTGACGCCGATCTCGCGCATCTCTCCGCTATACCTGCAACGAAAGATAACACTTTTAGACAAATTTGAATTGATCGTATTTAGGGCGAAACTGGATCTGTAAGTAAACCCGGAAAAGTGATCACAAGAGCCCTGTGCGCGATATTGAAACAAATTAAAAAGTAGTTGTTAATAGTAGACACCAGCACATCAAGTTACCCGAAACTGTAAAACTTTTCCAATCAACTTTGAACCTTGTGATTTAGTGATAAAGTTGAAAATCTATTAAAGAAATTTGACAGATTGTAGTAATTTGATGTGCTGACGTCTGTACAATCAAAACCCACACTAAAGATATTTCAGAGAGTTTTGAATATCTATATTTAGGCGAGAGAAAAACGAAATGACATGTATTGGTGTCAAACAAAAAGTGTCACGTGGCCGTTGCGCAACGCCTTACGACCAACAGACGGCTATATCCAGCAGTACACAGCGACAGGCCGAGTCGATGTCGCGCAGCGCTTGTCGACAGCTCCGGCGCGCGACGTGGCTTCGGATGAGTGCTCGGAGCTTGACACCTTCTTTATTTGAATTCTCGATTGGACAAGCGGAGACGTAAACAAGCTCCATAAAAATTGCGTTTTTTTTTACGGGATGCACAGGACCGGTCGCTAAGAGATGCTTGGGAGAAGCCTGTGTCCAGCAGTGGTCTGTATGCCGATGATAGCAAGCACTATGTACCTGATGTAGGCCCACAGCACCAGCGTAAGCAGCGCCACGCCCATGGTGAGGTTGCAGAGGTTGGCGAGCGGGTACAGGCCCACGAGCCCGAACACGCCGCTGAGCACGTAGAACACGAGCGCGAGCGCGCAGAACACGGACGGCGTGCGCGCCGCCTTGAAGATGTTCTTTGACTCGTTCTGTGCGCGGAACTGGTTGAATTGTTCGTCTAAATCCTGGAAAGAAAAATAGATATATATGATATAGTCTGCCTGTATAACATGGTCAAACGGTATGAAACAATTAGTGCTTATACACACGAGTGAGTACGGCCAGTGGCGTGCATTGCAGGTAGGCATATAAGCAGAGTAAAATCTTCATACATTGTATGAAGATTTTGTTTTTCGTTAGGTATGATAATTTAGTGAGTTTCTTAATTATGGGGCACACACTAAAATGTAATTGACAGGCTTATGTTGATATATCGAGGTAGGCACTGCTTATATGCCTATATGCAATGCACGCCACTGCACGCGGCTTGAGTGCGGTGCTCATAAATACGACGACGTACGAGCGGCACGTTGTAGACGGCAGCCGCACACGTGGCGACGGCTGCAGTAGCCTGCCGGTGACGCGTGTTGCTCGTGTGTATGAGCACTTACCCTGGATAACTAAGAAGCCGTCCCCACGAGCGAGAGAATCGCGGCGATATTATCGTCGTGCCACGTATTTCTATACACTCTCTTAGAACGTGTCTCCACACGGCGATATCATCGCGGCGAAAATTTGATGGCACGGCGAGACTATCGCTGCGATTCTCTCGCTCGTGGAGACGGCCCCTTAGACTTAGTTAAAAACTCCCATACGAATGCAAACATACCAGTAATAGTTGACTGTAGTAGCTCTGCGAGAACTCGTCGCCGCCCATCTTGCGCTTGCTGTGGAAGGAGTGCAGCGCCTTGTCCTTGATGCGCGCGTGCTCGGTCTCCAGCAGCTGCGTCTGCAGGTAGGGCTTCGCCCCGCCGCACACCTCCTCCATCAGCTTCGTGTACAGCTCCTTCGCTTCCGCTACCGCTGTTAAGTTGTTGGCTTCCGCTGTTGCCTGGAATTTAGAGAACAAGTTTTTTTGAATAACTATATTCTGAAAATATTTACGTACTAATTACCCGCAAAGAAATTAATGATTGTATTTGATTTTGATATTAATTTTAGGCCAAAGAATTTCTATAGCAAAAGATGTACAGGTTTATATTTATCTATCTAGATAGTATAAAATGAAAACTATTTTGAGTTACTAGCATCTTCTTACAGCCGTTTTGTCCAATTACTGTGTCAAGTAACAGCACTATTTAGATATATATTTGCGATCAGTGATCACTATTATCATTTTATTAACAAACTGATCATGTAATCGTGTCATGTTGGAATTATGATCACACTAATATTATAAAGGCGAAAGTTTGTGAGTGTGTGTGTGTTTATGTTTGTTACTTCTTCACGCTCAAACGGCTGGACCAATTTTGATAAAATTTTGTATGGAGGTTGCTGACACCCTGGATTAACATATAGGCTACTTTTTATCCCGATATTCCCACGGGATCGACATTTACGCGGATGAAATCGCGAATCGCAGCTAGTTTTACATAAAAATCAGAAAAATTTAAGCTCAAAACAAACATTAACACAAACATTTCAAAATAATATAGGCATGCATATTTATTTCTATTAACTATTTACAGGCACTTTTGAATCGTCAAGCAGTTGGTCAGTCTTCTATGTGAAGCTTGTTTCCCATTCCAAAGCATAGAGGAATCCTATTACGGAAGCAGTCGCGAATATGGCACATCTAGAAAAAGTCCAGCTTGTAGAGCGTCGTTTCTGTTATTCGGCCTGTCGTAGTTTTGGCTCTCTTTCTCAAGCTTGATATTTTCATCTTATAATACGCTCGGGTAGGTGTCATCATCAACATCATTTCAGCCGAAAGACGTCCACTGCTGGACATAGGCCTCTCCCAAGCACCTCCACTTCGACCGGTTTTGTGCTTCTCGCATCCAACGAGTTCCTGCGGCCTTCACAAGGTCGTCGGTCCACCTTGTGGGAGGCCTTCCAACGCTACGCCTTCCGGTACGCGGTCGCCACTCCAGAACCTTTCGGCCCCATCGGCCATCTGTTCTGCGAGCAATGTGCCCTGCCCACTGCCACTTAAGTTTGGCAATTCTTCGGGCTATGTCGGTTACCTTGGTTCTCCTGCGGATCTCTTCATTTCTGATTCGATCCCGCAGGGAAACTCCAAGCATAGCCCTCTCCATTGCCCTTTGGGTGACTTTCAGCCTTCTAATAAGGCCCATTGTGAGCGAGCGGGTAGGTGTGCAACATTTTTATTTACTTAATAACAGAAAAGGCTGCTCAACTTAAATGGGACTGGGCAGGACATGTCTGCCGCATGCCGGACAAATCGTGGGCCCAAATAGCGCAGAATTGGTGCCCTGAGACAGTGAGGCGGGGTCGCGGCAGACCACGTAGGAGATGGCGGGACGAGCTGGATAGGTTCCGTCAAAACTGGAGGGAGGACGCGCGGGCTCGCGAAACATGGAAGCAGTGAAGGGAGCCCTTTGCCCAGGAGTGGGACAACACAGGCTAGTTAAAAAAAAAAAAACAGTTTATCAAACTCACCACAAGCATACTCTTGGGCTCCGGCAGCTCATTCCCCTTGTAGATGTTCATGTACGACTTGAAGTACTGCAGCAGATCCTTGGCGCGCACCTTCTGGCCGTTGATGAGCTTCGGCACCAGGTTCTGAGGAGCCAGCAGCATTGGCACCAGCTGCTGTAGAGAGCATTTGAACTCCATCTCGATGTCTGGGGGAAATAAGTCATTTTGTTTTTTATTTTTATTTTGTATACTTGTTGTTCCGCCTCACTATATAAAACATGCTCTTACATTAGTCCAAACATAAACCTTTGAACCAGTTTTTGCATTTCGAACTTCTATAATTAGAACATTCAATTAGTCGAATAAAAAAATCGAACGCAAAAACTGGTTCGGAGTTTTAAGCTTGGAAAGTTAGAGCTCATTTTGTAAAGACACGACACGTTTGTAGAGACAAGGTTGAGTTTAACACATACCGGTTTGATAGCTTTTTATTTTTTTTTAGTTTCAGTGTGCAAAACACAGCAATATAATTATATTCTCCATTAACTTTTATCACTTCACAATGGTGCAATGGCCAGCCAGTTATTATAATTTGTACCAGTGCATATGCAGTGTGTATTTGTATTTTTTATTAAATTGGCAAAGTCAAAGTCAAAAAGTCAAAGCATTTATTTCAAATAGGCACATAAAAGGCACTTATGAACGTCAAAAATTACCTTACAAAATAGAATTGATTCTAGTCGCCCCTACCAAAAGGTAGTTTTCGTGTGGAGAAGAATGGGCAAGAAACTCCACCGTTACTCTTTTAAAATGTTTTAGGTACAATATTTACAACTACTATCTCTTGTACCTTTAACTCTGCCATCGAAGTCCTGTGAGGTGGCGACGCGGATGCCTGGGTGCGGCATGAGGAAGCACGCGATCTCGGAGAAGCAGGACGTGATGTGCTTGCGCAGGGACTGCAGCTCCGGGTGCTGGTTACTTGATACCTGGGGAGAAAACGTCATTATGAGTTTCAACTTTTTTATAAAGATGTAGAGATCGTCTAAAATAAAAATGTCTATACAAACATTTGAAATGTGTATGCAACAAGCAGTGGAGGGGCAGGCAGTTTTAAACGACATGATCTCTACGAGGATTTTGAGATTTTATTGTGGTAACTTTGTTACTTTCGGGCGTTAGCCCCACCGCAGCTAAGCTAATTAGTTTAGCATTTAATTTTACTCATTTATAATATTGAACCGCAAAATTCTACCGACCAGAAGGCCAATTCTCGTAATTTAAAACGTTCAAAATCTAGTCGTAGCCTCATCTCAGCGACAAAGAAATGTCAAAAACTTGTCAAAATGTAGGGAAATTAGAGGTATTTTTGACAGATTGAGACTTAGATCAGACTGTGAACGTTCTTAAAATTACGAGGATTGCCCCTTAGGTGTTAGCTATGAGTTAGGTAGGCTTAGCTAGCCCATAGTGTACAGGCTTTAGGCCTGAAAAAAGTGTTGCGCTGACGTCAGTCGCGTACCATAAAGTAAGTAATGTGTAAGAAGAGACGGGAGTCCCATAGAAAAAGATGAAAACGTCGTTTGTATGAAACTTGTACTAAAACTGAATACCAACATAACAAAAATGACACAGACTATGCACAGACTGCACATGTTAAAGCGAGACAGCGATAGCCGCCATTATGTTTAGTACACGTTTCATAGTTTCTTTTTTCATTAGACAGTTGCGTCAGACTGTCGCGTACCGTAGGTCTGATAATATGTACGTGCGCAACACTGACAGTCAGCGAGCGCACGACCATATAATTTTTATCGGCGTCGGCTTCACACTATTTCAAGCCTAAAAACTCTGCCCGAAAACAGAAGGAAATAAAAAGAGGAATAGCATTATGCAAAAAACATAACCCTCCTTCTGGCGCAGTCGGGTAAAAATGCAATAAAGAATTGAGTATGTTTGAGTTTTAAAATACTCTTTCATTTGAATTGTAAACAAGATAATGTTCATACCTTGAGTCGTCGCTGCAGTATGGTCCGGCCACCTTCAGCTCCGTAAGACGCCTCGTAGGGGAAGCTCCAGTCCCTCACAAGGAACTGGAGCCGCTGGAATGGCGTGCGCCCGCTGTCTTCTAAAGCCAGGCGGCCGTATTCCGTAAATAACTAGAATTATAATATTGAGAAAGTTAAGAAAAGTGACTGGCGTGAGTTTGCACAAAGTATGGGCTTATTCTGTCCACGTGGGGATCGTAAAGTGGTAAACCACGCATAAAGACGGATAGGATATAGGTAATAGAATACTCTAGATGAATTATATAAATGTTATTTCCATAGGAAAAGGTTGACAGCTAGACGAAATTAATTTTAATATCTTCAGGAATGTCAAAGCAACCGTGAAACAACGTTAAGTAGTTTGGAAAATAGTTTAATTTCGTATTTTTTTACCCATGCGTGTCTACAGGAGAGTGTCAAGTGGTAGTGTGTACCTGTAAGTGCTGCAGGTCGTCTTCCTGAATGTTCTGCGACAGGTTGTATATGAGCACGGACGACACCATGGTGGACAGTGCGAAGATGGTGGCGCAGTCCCGCACTGTGGACTCGCTGTCGAACGCGCCCTGAGTGTCTAGCAGGATTATGGCCACCTGGAAACATTAAAAAAATATAATAGTTTAATGTTAAATAATGCACCATATACATTTATACCCTGTCCCATCGTGTGTCGTGGGATTCGTTGTGTTCTCAGTACCAGGATATTCCATAACAATAAATGCAAAATAATGAGATAAAACGAGAATGGAAAAAGTTTAAATAAAAAAGGCGGTACAATAGTACGGACAGCGTCAGAGAAAAGGAACCCCCTTTGGTAATGAGTCCCCTTTGGTAAGTAACCAAAGGGGCTTCCTTTTCTCTGACGCTGTCTGTACGTTATTTAAAAAGGAACAAACAATAAAGCATCGGGACGCAGCGCATCGCATTCCAATACAAACTTTTCTTGGTACACCCACCTTCTCTCCATTGTCGAGCGTGGCCTTGAACACCTCGGACCACATGAGGATGCCGGTGGTGTCACGCTCGGAGCCGCCGCGCCAGTTGAAGCCCTGCAGCGGCTCCTCGTCGCCGCCCAGCCAGTCGTTGCCGCCGTCTGATCCATACTGGAACATTTAAACCACATTTTTAATACAATAACTTCAATGAAGCAACAGAGTACTTATTAATTATAATCACACTAATATTATAAAGGCGAAAGTTTGCGTGTGTGTGTTTATATGTTTTTTACTTCTTCACGCTCAAACGGCTGGACCAATTTTGATAAAATTTTGTATGGAGGTAGCTGACACCCTGGATTGACATAATTATAGGCTACTTTTTATCCCGATATTCCCACGGGATCGACATTTATGCGGGTGAAACCGCGGGGCGCAGCTAGTAGTAGATAATTATGTTACTTCTCCCAATTTACATTTTCCAATTGCAGTTGCAGCAATATAAATAATATTGATTGCAATATTCCAGGACATACATACAAGTGAAGTTAAATAAAAGCTTTTAAAAATGAATCGCCGAAATGTATGTACGCGCATAATTTCCGAACGACGGCACCAAATTGGATAATTCTTTTTTGTTGTGTTCGGTATTGCCAGGATAAGGAGCGGGCCTCTGGTTTATAATATCTGTTCATCGGAAAATGACTAGGCCTCTTAACCATGTAGTAGTGTAGTTGACCATGGTTCAAAAAAGCAATAATAATACCATGCCATTATTGTCCCATCGCAGGCCAGGGCAAAGGCCTCTTCCCATTGCCGGAATGGTGATTTCAGACTTATGTAGAAATCCAGATTTCCTCTCCACATTTCCTACACCGATACCAGTGATGTCCAAGACAAACAAGTAACGGTTAAATATTAGGAAAAGTAATCAAAAGCTGGTTTTGAGTTCCAGGGAAACGGTATGTAGCACTTCGTCATTTTTTGTTTCAGTAAGTATAATAAAATTTATAAAACTGAAAGACGAACACGGAGCCAGTCACATAATCAGCCTATACTGTTCCCACTGCTGGGACACAGGCCTCCTCTCTGTGAGAGGGAGTGGGCCGTAATCCACCACGCGGGCCCAGTGCGGGTTGGTAGATGTCACATGTCTTCGAATTTTTGGATCTAGGACTAAGTACATTAAAAAATGACGTTTGTATACGTATGAATGTGTGCGTGAGGTACTTGTGTTTGCGAGCGCTCTTTGTTAAAGAACTGCGACGGTAACCTCGAAGTGCGGGGTGAGGTGCGGTAACTGATGTTAGTGCGGGGAAGGGAGTGGCCTTTCTGTACGTAGTACTTTAAGTATTCTGTGATGATACATAAAATTATAGCACAGTCATGTTTTGACAGTCATGTTTTGTATCGTGCATGATCCTTCTAGCCTAGAAGCTACCTCTAAAAACTTAAAAATTCTCACCTTATGATTCAAATACCGCAAAAAGAAATCGAGCAGGAAGGATTTGCCCTTCCTGAAGGCTCCCGCGACTGACAGCACCACCACGGGCCTGTCTTTGATGTCGTCCTGCAGCAGCAGTTCCTTCAGCACCTCCTCGTCTAGCGTGAAGGTGTGGTCGACGCCCGTGTTCACCACCTGCACGCCGTGTGGCCCGCTGCGGGGAGGTGGGGTCGGCTTCTCTGTTACTGGAACGTTGGAAAGGGTTTATTGTAGGGGCGAAGTCAAAACGAGAAAAAAAAACGTGTTGCGCCGACCCCAAGTCACATGGAACAGGAACAGGCAGGAAGATGACGAAATGCTAATCTACACATGTATGGGAAATGTGTGTGTACTATATATAGAGACTAGAGTACAACTCTACCTATGCCTTTGGGGTAAATTGTTATGTAATGAATTGCTGATCTAAAGGCGAGAGTTACTATAAAAAGAGATTGTTTTTAGTCTTAATGTGAATTATTTAAATTACTCCATAGAACACTGTTCTGGTTGTGACGATTAAGAGCCTATACTACCTCAGCTAAAATTCACTCTTTATCTCGCTCATACGATACTGCTCGCTGACTGTGTGAGAGCGAGAAAGAGTGCGGTGCTGGGCGGCAGGCAGCGCCAATAGTTTAGGTATTTGCTTTTTACAGTGAAAGTAATGGTAATTATAAAAAAGTAAATAACATAAGACCTGCTTTAAAGTAAGTTCAGTTAGTATGCAAAGTTTCATGATCTAATTTGAAGTATTTTTTGAATACCAGCGGTTTATTGTTCGGGTTAGAGGTAACTTTGGATTTATTTTCTATCGAGAAAATTTTATGGAATCGTGTTTTCGTCTAACATAAGACTTAGCATTAATCCTCAACTTTACCATATATTTATTTCAAAATTAATGGTGCAGTATTTTCGACATAACGGAGTATCACGTTAAGCCATTTGAGGTAGTATAGGCTCTTAAGTAATAAACAAAGTTATTTGATTGTATTTAAAATGAGTAACCAGTTGTGCAAATCAAAGAAAATATAAACTTACAATTATTTCACTCGATTAGTCGCACGAACTGGTAATATAACAATCTTATTAAGATCGTGCTCGAATCATAATTATATTCCTAGCAAAACAGTTATGAACCGCATTCATATAATTATATTACGGTATATAGCTATATCCCTAAGGATATAACTATATCACGGCTTTAACCATCTTACTGCGACATTTACATCAACCGTGTAATGAATTTACGGTCGAGAAATTCTCCTCAAGTACACGCGCCTTTACCATAGCTCTCAGAGAGAGTTTATAGTTAGTGTCAGTCAATATTTATGAAATTGCAAAGGAATAAAACCAAAAATGTAGCTAATCATTAGGTTTATTCGAGTGATTAAGGGCCGAATTTTTCAATCTTCAGATAACTTTTATACGAAGACTAAAAATTGCGGTTTGACAGCTTCTGAATAGGAAATATGTCAAACCGCCATATTTATTATTCAGTTAAAGTTATCTGACTATTGAAAAATCAGCCCTTAGTTTACTTAGGGCTGTTTGTACAGACGCCAGCACATCAACCTACACCTAACTGTCACATTTTCCCAATCAACTTTGAACCTTATGCTTCAGTGATAAAGTTGAAAATCTATTAAAGAAATTTGACAGATTGTAGTAGGTTGATGTGCTGGCGTCTGTACAATCGATAGATCATTTTTATTCGTAGAATAAAATCGACGTCTGACAGAATTTGTATGGAAGAACTGTCAAAAATTCAAAATTATTCCTCCGATTAAGTTATCTTGCGTTGGAAAAATCAGGCCTTAGCAGAGCAACCTTAGTTCCTTTAATTTTAAATTCATCACGGGGAGAATCTGCCGGCTTCCAAAATATATGAAAAGGTTTAGCTTGAAAATAATTTTCATATATTTAGAAAAGAAGGCCACTACATTAGCGGTTGATGTGATGTATAAAATGAAGCACACAACTCTCTGGCAACACAGTCAAGCAGTCACGGTTTAGCCACCGTGGCGACTGGACGTTCCCTTTGGGTTTTTGTGTGCTTACTGATAATTCGGTGGTTTTATTTCTGAGCCCTAGGCCCCTAATGAGAGATCATAGTGAACACCACAGTTGAGTTTCAAACTTCTCCCAACACTGTTTACTTACACAAAACTGAGATAACTAAAGGCTCATAATTTATCAGTTTATAGCAGAGTAAATCATAATTAAGTGTGTAACGGGGGTAATGACAGCTTAACTAAACTCTTGGCTAACGACCAAAATAATTAATTTCCCTCCATTGAGCTCATAATTCTTTGAGTGTCAATATTATGAACAACGAATATAATTTTAACTACCTGCATTTTATTTATCGTGTACTATTTGCTTTTACACGAGGCTTCGCACGCGTTGAGGTCGGATATTATCCCACGGGAACGTATTACCGGGGTTAAAATGATCGAAAGTCTTAGCTTAGAAGTTCAATTGCCGTAATTAAAAACGTTCCGCAATCTCATCTCGGCGACAATCAACGTCAAAAACTTGTCAAAAATTTAGGGATATTAGAGGCATTTTTGACAGTTAAGACTGAGATCAGAATGTGAACGAAAATAATTGCCCCTCAGGTCATAGTCTACCAGTGTGCCAAATTTCATCGAAATCCGTTCAGCCTAAGGTGTGAAAAGGCAACACTAGACAAAGTTACTTTCGCAATTATGACATTAAGTATGGATGTCATCCCACTGCAAAGCTATGGCCTCCCTTCCCTTTTCCCGGCCTTAGCAATCGTGGCGCCTTACAACAGGAGACTAGTTCATCCAACCATCTACTTCAGGGCCTGCCCGCGTTGTCGTTTTCTTATTTTTTGTTATTGTTTATATTTATTTTATTACTAGCTTCTGCCCGCGACTTCGTCCGTGTTTCTTGTTCCCCCGACCCACCCGGCGCATCGCATCGCCTGGCGCTATTACTTCGTTTTCGCTCAGCGTTCTTTCTCGACTTATTTTGTTTTTGCTCGGTTCCTAAGGGTTGTAGTGTGATGTTAAGTAGCATATAGCCTTCCTAAAGAATTAGGCTATCATACGCAAAAATATTTTTCTAAATCCGACTGCTTGTTCCAGAGATTACCGCGTTCAAACAAACAAACAAACTCTTTAGCTTTATTATTAGTACAGATAAAATAAAACAAAGAATATAATTTTTAATACCTGAATTATACAGGGTGTTACGGAAAGGGTATATCAATACAAACGGGTTGAAGAGTGTATCTGGTCTAGAATCGCTATACAACATTTCAGCTCAAAAGCAGTAACTTTGAAAATGCTTAATATTTTTTTATTTATACCCTTTCCGTAACACCCTGTATTAACGTGTCATTGTAAATATGTTGATGCGTCAAGGTAAACACTAGTGTCTGAAATATCTGCAGACAACACGAATTCTCACTACAGCACGCAAGTAAAAGTGCGAGGTTGCATCGGATAAAGGTCGCGATCGCGAACATATGTTATCCCCGACGCCACGGTAATGATATCTTTACAGTATTACGACTCAGCCCTGTCCTTGAAATAAATACCTACAGCCACGCGGTACGTAAACACGCGTTAGGGCTGCCCGACTTCAGTTTGTTAATTTCATCTACTTACCTACTTGAGTTTCTTTCTGTTTTGTGTATTAAAATTATTATATAATTATAGTGTACCTATTATATATAATATTGTAAACTTATATTTATTACAAAAAAGAAATTCGTTGTGATTGAAAAAGGAAGCGTTCAATAAAAATACATAAGTACTGTGTTTATTGATTAATCGATTTAATGATAAAATTTCACACTTATAAATTTGCGACGGAAAAATATTTGCGCCTCGACTGAGATGTACGAAAGGCTTTATTATTAAATTTGATTGTATAAAAAATCCGCATTCGGATAAAAAGTTTAACTAAAAATACTTTTGGGAAACATGGACAAGGAGGATGAAAAGGAATGTCTTTCACTTGGTTATAAATACCTGCTGCTACTTTACAATTTACATGTTTTGTTTTAAATGATGTTCGGAATATTTCTTCCATTTTTTCCACATATTCCACGAAATCATCACTGGGCACTATTAAAAAATTTTGGGAACTATTCTTACAGTAGTCCCGGTACCTTAAATACCGAGTCTCTGCGCTGAAATTGTGGCTTCTTTCATGGGGCTTCACGTACGACTTCAAAGCCTGACAATCATCATGTTTTTCCAAACAACGCTTAAGAAGATACCCGCAAATATAAAAAAGCGAATTTTTTTCTGGCATGTCTAACTGATTATAATCGGAACTAGTAATTTGGACGCTGGAAAATTCTTCATTAACTGTATTTGATATTTCGTTGGTTGGTATAGAAATTGCACAGTCGTTAACTTCTTCACGATTCGTACTTTGCACAAGCAATTTTCCGAAATCATCTATACAGTTTCCGCTTTTTGGGGGTTTTATGATGTTGCAGAAATATAAATTTTTAAATGCCGCTGCAAACTGTCTAGAAGTTGGATTTAGAGCCGTGCCATTTTTTGTCCGTATCTGTCCGAACAAATTTTCAAGAGCGTCTTGATTGCATCTTCTTGTCATAAGAAAATTATATCCTTCCACCCGCAAGTCTTCAAACAGGAGCATTATGGATGTGATAGTAATTTGGAAACCTTCAATGAATCTCACGTTTGATGTTTGGTCACGGCCATTCTTTGGGTTTATTAATTTTAACTCTTGAAAAAAGCTTATCATGTTTTTGAAAAATTCCTTTTGTGATTCATTGCCTTCATACGCTCTTTTATATTCATTACTATGCCTCAAATTAGACGTATTTAAAGAATCGAACAAATTATTCATCATCATAACAAAGTTAGCAGTGTCTTTGCCGGATTCTTCAATTTCATTTTGATCTATATATGTACAAATGCCACTTGCAACGGACCTACTGAAAAGTTGTGTCGCAAAGCAAACCTTCATCTTTTCGAAGTTTGTGGGTTTGATATGGCTGTTGGTAAGTTTATGGGCAAGCCTTAAACTCTTTTTTTCATCATGATTATAAAATTGTACAATATGATCGTATTTCGCTATAGAATTTCCGTAGTGAAAATCATATTGCATCAGGTTATTTCGAACGTTTTTGATTAGATGCGGTGCGTCAAAAACATAATATATTTTTCTATTATCAATGAAAAAATAAGGTGTTTCAATAGAAACTGATCTTTCTTTTGAAGCTTTCCATAAATCAGACCCTTGGTCAGACACAAAAATACGGATGATAAGACCAATTTCGAATAACTTTTGTAGTACTTTATCAACCCATTTGTTTATTTCATCATAGCTTCGACATTCTGAAAGTAATGCGTATGCTACAGGCTGTTTCCAGTTCACAAATATTCCACGAACCATTATTACTAATGCATTTTTAGCTGGTTCAGGCGACTGCAATCCTTCAATTTCATGGAATCCGTTAATTTTGTCTTCTTTAATATTGAAGAATAGATTTGCTTTTAATGACATTGCATCAATCATGGCTGAACAATTTTTTTCTGTTTCTGTCATTTGTGCAACTTTCATTTTAAGAACAGACATAGCTCTTTTATTAATTTCAGTTGTGATCGGGAAAGAATGTTTGTACAATGTTGAAGGACAGGGAAGACATAATGCACTTTGCAAAAACCGGTAAGCTTGTGGGCTGATGTAGTATAAGTTTAAGCAATAAATGATGTAGTCCTGGTCGTATCGATTTCCTTTTCCATGTTGTTTTAGGTTAACTTGTGCTTTTACTAGAAGAGCTAGTTTATCGGTCAAAAATTTATCGCAGAGTTGATGGAAAGTGCTTACTTCAGCTTTTTTTGTTTTATTTTCGGTTTCAATTAGTTTAATTTTCTTTCTGCATTGGAGGAGTTCAGCTTTCAATTTTCTTTTCCTTGGAGTGTTGCAAGAGAGACTCGTTGAGGTTTGAGCGTGACTTTCATTCGCTGCATTTTCAGTCTGTGTACAATTTTCAACTCCAATCGACAGAGCAACTTGAGTTTGTTTTTCTTCTTTCCAAGAACCTCCTGGAACGGTATTTGGTAAGCTTGGCAGCATCAATAATGGAAGGGCGTCGTTTTTTAAAAGTTTTCGATTGGGTGATCTTCGTATGTCCTGCGCATTAAAATGTTTTTCACAAATCCGGTAAGAAGCAAAGTTAGGTTTGTTTGCTAAATCATCTCGACGGATCAGTTGCAACCATTCAAGGCGTCTGTAAAAAGAAATATTCCCGTTTATTCTGGGTAAAATAAAGTTAAAAACTAAAAAAAACGGAAAAAATTGGGAATTATTCTTACAAGTACAAAACAAGAAAATATTCTTCAGTAATGAAGTCACATGTTTTGAGGATAAATAACCGTGGTCGTCGCATCCAAGCAAACCCGCGAGCAATAGCTAGTGATGTATAAAGGGTGTAAGGGATGGTGTACCGAAAATTTTACAGACGTGATCAGTCCATGAATCTGAACAACTTTCCCGAAGAAACATATTTGGGAAATGCAAAACAAATTTCAACTTCCCATACTAATCATTTAGTTGGTTACAAAAAAAAGTATGGTAGATCGATTTTTTTGCGTTTTCCAAACATGTTTCTTGGGGAAAGTTGTTCAGTTTCATGGGCTGATCACGTCTGTAAATTTTTCGTTACACCGTTCCTTACACCTTTTACATTTTAGAAATGTGCTAATTAATCCACTTCGTTTGATACCTAACACAGCACTCTTCAATACAAAAATATTTTACTTTATGTCCTCGAGGATGATATGATATATTGAATTTAATGTGACGTCACCATAGCCTATAACCAGCGGACGATCAACATCAACGCGTGTGCGCTACCTGCAGCAATCAAAATCTCCAACTACCTACCTACTAAAAATCTTACTTAAAAATAAATTATACTTAATGTACTTAAATCTTACTAGGTAAGTAACTACCATTTATTACTATTACAATAATTTAGTAATAATATTTGGTCTATTTCAATAATATATGTAAGTAGCTAAGTACATTAGTAAGTAGAATTGTGTAGCCTAGGAAACTTTTTCATCACGAGCGCATGTAAGGCAGGTCACTCGTGTGCACAGACTTACAATATTATATATCAAATTATTTTATTTATTCAGGTATTTTACTCTGTGGAAAAAGTGAAATACTTACGTAAATTTTCTTTTTTCATTGTAATTACTTACCTATTAAAAAAGAAACAAATTACGCATCAAAAAGTATACAAAAACTATTTATAGTCTTACCTTTCGGCTTTTCCAGGTAATTTAAAAAATGTAATATCTGGGTGCGTTATTGAAGAATTCAAGCAACCATAAACAGCACAGTATAGCCTATAACTTGCCATATCGATTTTTTTAAAAGTAAGTAGTAGTCGCCCGCTTACTAATTACCACACGTTCGATCGTCACTACGGCGCATTTCCGACTGTTGTGGACCGAGTGAGTACCGAACTCCGAGGCGCGTAGGTATGATTCGCTTTCCGACCGTTTGTATGAAGACAGAATACTGTAGATATCATTACCGTGCCGACGCCACGCGCGTGTTCATTTGTCTTACAAACCGTGGCTTAACGAGGAGACTACAGTTACCATTTCGAAATTTGAGAAGTCTTGACAAAAAGCCGGTCTTTTGCGTTTTTGTACACAAGGGTGCCAACGGGACCCTATTACTAAGGCTCCGCAGTCCGTTCAGCACAGGGCTGTACCTTTGAACCGTAACAGTACCGATCGATGACCGATATAACAACAAATTAAAGGATTAAAAAATGTGCTGTATTGAATATTGTACGGTGGTAACGGAACACGTGTGCGAATCAAACTCGCACTTGGCAGCTTTTTTACCATTTCTGTTTAGCTATCTTTATCAATAAAAAAAGGAAAAATTAATGTCCTGACAAATCCGAACGGTTGGTAACCCTAAACGAGATGAAATATGGCCTATGAGCACGCTTCACTGACGTCGCGTGGCATGGCGTGTTGTTAGTCTGTTTCCGCCTTAACGTATTGTTTTACGACCTCAGCTGACGTATCGGAAGGTCGCAGATTACTGCCCGGCAGATACGCGAGAGGCAGATTAACTGATACAGCACGAAATGCGTTTTATATTGAGATAAAGACGTGAGCGGCGAGACATTGGCGCTAGTTGGAGATCAACTACAATCACTTAGCAAGCTTATTTATTAACTCAATTGTTTTTAATGCGTCAGGATTCTTGAGTATTAACATTTCGACAGTGCAGGCGGCATAAAGACTGGAACATAAAAACCTACTTGGACAATGCGCTCTAGGTAATTGGCCGGATGCTCAGCACAAACTAATTCCAAATACTTTGTAGTTATGTTAGTAAGAGTGAAATCCTTAATTTACTCACTGACAGACAACGCATAGCCTAAACCACTAGATCTAGTACAGCAATGGAAAATTTTGCACAAGAGTTCCTTATAAAACGAAGATGAGCAGCAGATGAGCTGTTTTGCGTGGAAGTGACGCATGTTTTCCTCCAACTTGTTTTTTTTTTGTGTTCTTTTTATGCGTCATGTTTGCCGCAAATAAACGTATTTCCTTTCTTTCTATTAAACGGGGAATGAAAAATTGTCTGGAAGAAAAGGGAAAGCCAAATCTTCGTTTTAAAATACGGAGCCGTAGCACTGAAGCAGTCACGTAGCTCCTTAGGTACCCATTTCCAAAACCTTTTAGAATAATTATGATAATGGTAACAGAACGCCAAGTGATTCCTAAATAAGTAGGCCGGCCCATTTCTTTGTGAGGCCGTTCGTCGGGCGCCAATAGCGGATTATAATGCGACTTCTAAAACTAGAGTTATGTTACAACATAACATAGCATGGAAATTGGGACACACGGGGCGAAATAAGTTTTTTTTTTCGCGTGCACCACACTGCTTATGTTGCACCTGCCAAGTTTTGTCTCTGCATCACCCTAAGGTTACTGGTAGAAAATGCCTTAGACATTAAGTCCGCCTTTGTACAGTATTTTTTTTATTTGTGCATAGTTTCAATAAATAAGTCCACAGCATGGTAACATTTTATTGCAAAACTGAGCATATCAATAGATTCGTAAGCTAATTTTACCTGTGATAGCTACTACTATATGGGAGGGTCTACTATGCAACGCTATGAGGTCTTTGCTTCATTATTGGTAATGCAAGAGTCTTAATTTTAACCAATAACGGTCCGTGAATTATAGGAATCGGCCATTAAATGACCACGACAATGAATTTAATTTTCCCATATCTTCATGTTGAGGACGCAGATTGGTGACCAGAAAAAGATGTTAAGGCGGAGTAAAAAGATCAACGGTCACATTCATCTGCTTAGTCTTTCCTAACTGTGATGGGGTCGGCTTCCAGTCTGACCGAATGTAGCCGAATGCAGGAGCAATTTCTTATCAGACCTCCACAACCCAGGTTCTGGGTAACACGATACCCCTTGGTAAGGCTGACTGGACAAAAAGATACAGTAAAGGAGAAAAAAAAAACGAGGCTGGTCATCATCCTGATATATTATATAAAGTCGTCATTCATGGCGGCCATCCAGGAGCTGACAGATATGTTATTCTTAGCGTTGATCCACACATCATTCACACACACTACTTCATGTATCATCATTACTCTCCCTTTCTTCGTCGTTAATCGGTTAACTACAACATATTTCATCTTCCTCGTGTATAATACTAATTTGCACAGAAGTATGCGAATAGTACTTCTGATTAGTGAATGTCACGATGGCATGCAGGCTACTTGCTTACTTTTGTACCATTTATAGGCACATGTATTACGGGCTTAAGCTCAACATGTGATGCAAGATCTACATAGATCTCGTAATCTTGGAACAAAGTTGACCCTGCTCTGTGATGGTGGACCGCTCTTCGTAAAATGAATATCCAGTACCAACATAGCACATGAAGTAGTCTTGGACATAAAGAAGGTATCTGAATCACAGATTACCTGCGTCATGGGTCCATTTAAAAATAAAATATGACGGTTTTAAAAATATCGGAAAATTCCTCTCCATAAGTATTGGTCATCACCCGCGGAGCTACAAAAAGTTTGAATATCATTGAACTGAGGTATCATTGGAAACCACACCATTTATTTTCGGACGCTAATAACTTAATTATGTAACAAAAAGTATTTACTTGTATCCGTAACTCACGACATTGACATCTTTTCATGTCTGTGTGTGTCACCGCGTCGGATATTGATGCGGTTTTCGCCATCACGTAGAGAATTTATTCCGGAAGGTAATGTGTATAATACATAAATATTAAACTTTGATATAGCACTGAAATCTCAATGTTTTGTCAAGTCATAAAAACCGTGCGGAGCAGTGGCGGGTTGCTAGTAAAAAATATAATGGACTAGCAATCGCCAGTTAGGCTGATATCAGAAAGTGAATGCTCATTTTTGTTTCATTCCACGTTCATACGACACCGACAAAACAACATAGGGATGAACGTTCATCCGCTCCTTTAATTTCATTTTTCGATCATTCTGTGGACGTAGCGTAGACGAGTGCCGAAATCCAACATCGCTGGATTGGTTCACTAATGAATTCATTTTGTGTTCAGACGTGCAAGATGCTGAATGAAAGAAAAGTGATGTGCCTGATATCTACATTATGGGCTTTACGTTTACGCTAGGTTTAACTCCAAATGTTTCTCTAGGTGGCAGGTACAGTTAGTAGTGGCCCAGCCGGCAGGCGGCAAGAGAGCCAGTGAACGTTGGGCAGATGAGATAAAACAAATTGCCGGAAACAACTGGACAAATAGAGCGAAGGAGAGAGCAACTGGATAAAAGTAGGAGGAGGCCTATACTCAAACGGGACCAATTGTGTCCTATTAGGACAATTTTTTTTTTTATTTAACAATGTGAGTTAAGGAAATAAAGGCTATTTATTTATTTCTCTAGGAATGCTCTACCGTAGACAATCCACTTAAGGGATAAAAATAGATGGATAACTTAAGTTCAAAGTAACTCAATACGGTAGGTTGATGTCACTCAGAAAAACCCAACAAGATGCAGTTCTTTTAATGCCATATAAAGACATATACCTAACATCGTCAAATCTGAGAAAATATCGTCCCTATAAAGAAGATAGTAAACTGACTGATAAGACGCATTGGATGATAAAGTTTGTCGCAGTTTATGAAGGAATGTCACGTTTCTTTACTGTTCTTTCTTATTATTTTTATTTCGCATATTACTCATGTTGTTACTGCATATTGGGCTCCCGCAGAGAGGCACGACGCGATTCTAGTTTTGTTTTTAAACCCAGATAGTAATCTGACATCTCAATCTGTCCTTGTGCGTTTGCTTTTTAGTATAGGAATTTGACATTATAGGCATCAAATTTCTATCTGGGTTTGCTTACCATACATATTGTATGATATTAACTATAATCATTATTAAACGTACGGGGAACGTTTTATAACTGGAAGTCTAGTAAATTGTTATAATTCTTAATACCTAGTGTGTTTTAGTGACTTTAGTGCCATGCCATGCTAAAAGTTAATTACTAATGTGGATTAGTGTTTGTTACAATATTTCTGCACTGGACTTACTTGGAGCCTCGACCCTGGCAACAGGCTGTGACAACGCTAGAAACAATAAGAGAATATACGTTAAAAACCTTCTAGAGGATAAAACAGGAAACTAGTATCAAATACTCTTACATAATAACAGAACACTAATACTAACGAGTGCCCTAGTTAAAAATGGAACCTATAAACCCCAAACATCATGTCCCGAGTCGCCATACCGCAGCTCGGGACAAGATATTCAAAAAGCAGTTTACTTTTTCGGCATTCATATTATGAAAATGCTGGTACGGAAAATACGCGCTTTGACGTGAAGTTGCAGACACCACCCCATATTCCCTATTATTACTTTCAAGGATCGCAGTCGTCACCATAATGTATGCAAGAAATCGATTTCTTGGCAACTACCTTATGCACCTAAGTAGGTCACTAGACTACAGCATATTCAAATATAACACTTGTCCGTACACATTCGCAACGCGGAAGTATGTAACAAAGGATATCCTCGCCGATACTAATTAAGGGTAATTCGTACTTAAGTAGACGTTGCGTGCGAACGTTGTGCGAAGGTCAAGATATATATACGTCCGTAATCCTTATAGACTTGTACGGATACGTGTGTTACGTCCTAGCCGAAAACAAAAGCTGTTTAAGGGATTTCAGAACATTCTAAAAGGTCAGCTGTAGATTGAAATCTTTTTATGTACAAAGGTCATTGGAGTTTTTTTTTCCAGTGATCCGCAAAGAGAAGGAACGGCATATAATGGCGGGGTAGGGTTCAAAATGTTCAGCTGTGCGCAAGTACTTGTAATCTCTGCCGACGTATTGTGATTACATTTGGCCTTTCTCAATGGCGACCTTAGTCGAAAAAATCCGTGGGTATATAGATAAAGACGGGTTTATTTTGTGACAGCCGGAACTATTAGAAGGTCTAGCTAACATGGGAACACGAATTTCGCTGACAAGACAGTATTTGTCGACAATTTCTCACCATCTTTGTCGAGATTCAAGAACTCTCGTTCCATTGAATGTATGCTACATTCGACAAGTTACACGACACTCAATGCTGATTTTACCGACCAAAAGAACGAAGTATACATATGAATATTATCATTTACATATTATAGTTTAAAACAAGTTGTAACAAATAAATAGCTCATGTAATTCAAATGCCGGAGTTAACAATGCAGAATGAATGGGTAATATTAATTCGTAGCACAATGGTTCGATGTTGTACTATGTAGTATCGCTGCCACATATACGTCAAGGTAATCACAGTTAGATATGTATATGGTAGTGTATAAATTGATTGATTGATACTCGAAAATTCTGTGAGCTCAGGATTTTAATTCATGGACGAACATTAAGAAAAAGATTATTCATAGGGGCTAAGAATTGAGTAGACAGACTGACTCTTGATACTGACCTGCAAATTGCAAAATTCGTAAGAAAATTTGGACTACGCGGGCTATCTTGACCTGACCCATGTCAAGATTTAGTTTCTGTAGGTAATACCGGCCTGAGGATACATGACAAAAAAACTACATGAAACATGTATCTCTGTCTCGCATAGGGTCGTAGCATTATGCTGAGCGATGACCATTTTGACCATATTGAAGAATACAACACAAAACAAACGTTCTCACTAAGTACCTACATAATATTCATATCACTTTTTGTATAATATGAATTTATACAAAAAGTGATATGAATATTTTTTACAGCGTGACATTGAAACAATAGCTACACGTTTTGATAACAGGTACATCTGTAAAAAACAATGTTAAAGTCCAAGTCGCTCGCATTATTACGCTGAAGAGTTTTTTTGAACGTGCTAATCGCTGAAACTACCAGCCGGATTATAAAAAAAAAATCTGCATTTGATAGCCCAATTCTTGAGGAAGATTATAGGCTATTAACATCACGAAACGACCCCTAAAAGTTGAGCAAAAATATAAAAAGTTAGAAAGAAGAATCAGAAACGGTGGGTGAAACCGCGGGCACAGCTATTAAAGAAATAATAAGGAGAATCAATGAGTTCCTTAATTTCCTATTATAAAATTCAGCAATATATCTTAATGTAATGACCTAAAGCGCAATCTTTGTCGGACTGCAAAGAAAAGAACACCTTTCTTTCGGCGGCTGGTTAGCGCTGCCAGGCTTTAGAACGATATATTTGGCTTAGGAACACTTACGTCCGGTTTAGTCAGTTTGGCTCCTGTTGTTTCCTTCTTGCATTGTTGTTATTGTGGAACAGGTGAAAGGTTTATGGTCAGTCACACAACTAATAACTAAGCTCTAAAACCGAGCCTAATGTTGAAAGTAATTTTCTACTGTAATTGCCATAATCACTGTTCCTTAGAGGCGTGTTATTTTCGCGTGCAGGATATCCTTATAAGGAATAGAATACACATTGAATGAACTAACATTACCATAGGCATGTTACCTAGATTCCATTATAGAGAACAAATTGCATTAATAGTTTGAAATGTCCCAGAAAGGTACCCGAATAATAGTAAAAAGATGTAGAGGTGGACAGGTGAATAGGTGGGAAGGTGGTCTGCCAATAGTTTGACGAAGAACTGCTTTGAGCAGGAATAAGTGGAGGGAAATAGAGGAGGCCTATGTGCCGCAAGACCGCCTGATCTGGTAGCCGATATTTTCTTATATAGGGTTAACAACCTGAAGACATAAGAGTTTGTTCATTTACGAAGAATGCTCAGAGGAAATAAATGCAAATTTTTATTTTGTGGTTTGAAATGGATGGACGACCTTGCTAAAGATCGCGGGTAAGACCTGGATGAGACTCACAAAGACCAGGGAAGCATGACACAAAAGGGAGAAGCCTATAATCGGCAGTGGGTGGGACAAGGATGCCAATGGTGATGATTATTATAGTTTTTAAAGCTAAATTCTTCAGCAAATCCTAAGGCGCGTCGCCCACACGAGCTAGAGTCGAGGCGGCGTCGAGGCGCGGGCGCACGTTTTCTATAGGAATAAATAGGTATGTGAGCGCACTGCCATTTATTCCTATAGAAAACGTGCGCCCGCGCCTCGACGCCGCCTCGACTCTAGCTCGTGTGGGCGACGCGCCTTAGGATTTGCTGAAGAATTTAGCTTTTCAAACTATAATAATTATCACTCTAGCTCGTGTGGGCGACGCGCCTTAGTGCACAGGCCCCACGTCAGTGCTAACACTTTGACCTTGAGCTGGCCCACCGTAGTAAGGAGTTTCAATAACATTTAAGAGGACTACAGGACCTAAACGCAAAAAACGCAAGTTTTATAATGTCTAAAAGTATATGATCGACTACAGTAAACACAATCAGAAAAAATTATGATATTCTTCAGGATATATGCTAGTTACATAGTGTTTTGAAAACATAATACAACTAATTTGATAAAAAAATCATGAAGATACCTCTAAAAACTTTCTTTTTACAATAAAAACCGTACATTAATATACATACAATCACTCTGATTTCTTGTCAGATTATTCTACAAACAACACACTAAAGTATTAGTGTTTTCATTTTTTAGTCAAAGCAATAGAATTTTTGTAAATAGATTCTTAATTGCTTCATATTTTGCAATAAATTACCAGCTTTGTGTAATCGCGCTTCTATTTCTTTTCTATGCAGTCGGACAGGGACCGCAGTCTCCTTAAACTGGTTTTGTTACCACGGACGTGCGTTCCACTGTACCAATAAGGCTCTTTTGTGCAGATGACGAAGGCCTGCTTGACTCATTGGCTGACGCAAGTTTGTCGCGTCTCAAAGTTCCTTATGCTCATCAACCACCATAGACTACACGTCACCACTGCGCACCACAATGTCATCTTCGTAATTGGCTGTTAACATTAAACTTTCTCAGAATTACAAAAGGCTGGCTATATAACCCTTGCCAAAATGTGGTGGATTGGTGCATAAGTTTGAAAATTTGTGGGCTCAACAAAGTGAATAACGCAAAAATCAAAATGAAAGCCATTGCTACTGATAGCGTGTTGCGCAATTACCCCGCTGATATCGAACAATAGTTCATATTGTTTCATGTTGGGATATACAATAGGATTAAAATCCCACGCTATTATTAATTATTAAAAAACAACTTCAAAAATTGGTCAATCTGCTTATTTGGCACAATTAGTTTCGAACAAGACTTGATCGATATAGATTGACTTCGCTCTCACAGTAGATCAGGCTTTGAACTGTTTTGAACAACAAAAAATAATACGACGAATTTAGGTATTCCCAAATTAAAACTTGAATATCTTTGAAAACATAATGAAGAACATAATATCAAATAGTGCGAGCAAAGGCTAAAGCCATAATCAACTGCATCAATACAGACAGCGGAAAGATTTCTAATTATAGACATAAAAATACCATCTCCGGGGATATGCCACTTGCATCCAACGGAATTTCGATTGACTATCTGAGCCCGAGCCAAAAAAAAATTGATTCTACAGCACTATTATTATGAGAGACGGTGGAAGTCATATACTAGAAGAATTAAAGAGAACGATATTCTTAACAAATCAAGTTGTTTTGACAAGACATAATACTCTATTCAAATCGCTAAATTGCTAACTATTGTTAATGAACAGAACATTCTGTTTTTCTCCGAGTAAGGTCACAAAGAATACATTGTTTGTCATAAGTTACACAATGTAATTACAATAATAAGTTAGGATCGCAATAGCGTACCAATAAATGGTAATGGTAGTAATGGTAGATGTAAGTGGGAAAATAGGGCGGTGCCTCTAATCAGTCCATGTCCCACTTGCTGGAGTGGCCTAAGTGCCCGTTCACCTGCATCTTGAATGACCTAAAGAATGCCACTGATGCTGCAATCAACGTGGCCACCTATCTGGGCTCAAACAATATAAAACATCGAAGAAGAGTACCATCGACCAGAAAAGAAGATAGTGGGAAAATAAATAAATATCAACAACCAATCATTGCATATTCCTGATTGGAACAAGCTAGAAACGCGTTATCACAGACCAAGTGTTTGTCACCTTTACAAACTGCCAAAGATGCCTGTAGATCATCCATTATAAGTATTACAACATAATAGTGGCGTAAATACCAGCAGCATTAATAGCTAATGGTTTTGGTCTCGGGATAATCACACCTGTCACTTTGGGCATGCGACCTGCGCAGGCGCATCGTATAGTGCCAAGCATTTATCGACTGTCGGGGCACTTTTACTCTATTATAAACAGATTTGAGAGAGTCATCAACTGCCTAGCCTTTTCCCAACTATGTTGGGGTCGGCTTTCAGTCTAACCGGATGCAGCTGAATACCAGTATTTAACATGGAACGTCTGCCTATATGAACTCCACCACGCTGTTACTAGGTAACGCGATACCACTTGGTAAGACTGGTTGTCAGACTGACCCCGCAACGACTGTCAAAGATCTATAAATTAATCTTTCATAGAGCCGGGACTAACGGCTTTACGTACTTTTCGAGGCAGACATGAAAGAGTGTAAGAATATAAAGAAAGAAAGAATGAAGAGGAAGAATAACGTTTATTTGGATTTTGGGATATAGGATGTTATCTTGTTTTGGAGAGTAATATTGCCTCGCCAAGACGAATCAAGTAAGTAAAGCAGGAAGTTCAAATAATGCTGGAGGAGCTACAAAATTCCTGCTCGGTTGAGGAAGTTTCGAAATTGTGATTCGTCTTGTCCGTTGCTTCTAAACTAATGAGACCCATGAGAGGTCACAAAGGAAAGTTTTAATGGCGAGTTCCAACAAAATAAATGAAGTAGCTAGTTTAAACAACTTTGCTGTCTAGTTTTTCGTGGTCAAACGTACCAAACAATATTTGAGTTTGCCGTGAATATATTTTTGGCAATTGAGAACTGCCTTAATTTAATAAGAACCTCTCGCTTGTAGATTAAAATGACATTTGCATATTGATATCTCTTCCAAGAGGCTCTGTTGAAGCATCATGAAAAACAAGATACATGACTCAAGTAATATCAAGACTCAGTGGAACAGTTTATAAATACAGGCCAAGTCTTGCAGCATACCTCCATTCATCAGCAGAGTATTTACAAGCGCAGACATCGATTTGTACAACATTCGACACACGTTAAGGACTCCACATCGGAAAGTTAAAACACACAGACAGACGCACACGCACTTACTTTGTATGTCTTTATAATTGACACGCAAACTCAGCTTGCCTACCACCTCACTGCCTGGAACACAAGTCGTATAGTTCAAATAGTTGCAATAAAAGTGATAAAACCGCCGTCAAGAGCTTTAAAGGCCTAAAAATAGACTATGTTATAGGCAGCAGTAAGTTCATGAAACTTCGATGTGGTTATAATTTTACTTGCCATACGAGACAACCATGTCATTTGAGCACAGCATCAGCAGGCTCTGATAAAGCGCGACCATTATCATTAAAACGCATGAATGCTCGCACACACGTGGGTTGGTTCATCAAAATGCCAGTCGTTCAGTGCGTTCCGGCCCGTGTGGTGGATTACGGCCCACTATCTCTCATAGAGAGAATGTTATAGGCTGATTATGTTCAGTGCGTTGAAAATCAATTTCTAACATTCATCTTTAAAATTCTGCTTTTCTCGTAAGTACAAAATGTCGTGAAGAAGCCAGCTGACACTTTCACTGGCCGTAATAATTACGTACGCAATGAGAGATTACCGATGCACTCGAAACACAGGTCTGGCTAGCTCCCAAACTGAGGCGAATTATGTCAATAACCTGCTTGGAGCTGTTCCAATAACAGGAATATTTGGAAACTATTCATCAGCTTGAAAATATGCTGTTTTATAGACTTTCTTCCTAATGAGGCTGAACGGTTGAATAGGGTGCTTTGGCAATGAATGAAGCCCTTTATTGTTTAGAGATCGCGATGAGGTCATTCGGTCATGTTTTTACTTCGAGGTGTCTGATTTGGCCCGTACCTATTACAGAACATCACTTAATACTATTACTTATAGACATTTCTTAAAACTAGTTTAGAGCCATTGCTTGTTATAAGTTTAAAGTAATGCTTGAGTCTTGAGGTTCTTTAATACGGGACTACGAGTGTCTGAGTCCAGTTTAGTTACATATAATGCAGCAGAATTCAAAATGACGATTAACCACGTTTCTATGGTTGATAACTACTTCTAAATGGTGGCCTAAATACAAAATAGTTTCTCGTCTTTGACTGTTTAGATTTTTGTAGAACTTGACGTTACGTGTGTAGTTTTTACTACTAAAATAACTTCCCATCTAGCCCACTCACAAAAAGAATTCGAACTATTCTGTTGTTATTGGAGACAGGCTAACGAACTATCACTGGACATCCAAACATAGCACACACGCTTCCCTCTTGGACCTCTGCCGACCCAGGCAAGAAAAAAGTTATCGAAAATCGTCTAGTTTTACATGATTCATGTTTAGAGCTATAGTGCACTATGTTGTGTCTGGCATGCACCCAACAACGGGGAACCGGCCGCTGATTGAAAATAATTCTGTTACGCGAATCGTATACGTACTTTGATTTTTCGACACTGATGGATGTATTTTATGGCACGAGTACGAAAATAGGACACTGTTTTGTAACGAGAAAGAAATAATATGTAATGGAAGGCCTGAAGCTCCCATCGGTAACGTAATGCGGTCGAAAATACATCTTCTGTTACGATCTGAGCATGCTTACAATGAAGAACCTCTTCCTTTTTTTCGGCGGTTAAAAAATTAATAGTGATACGCTTGAGGGAGACATAGTGCCCAGCAGAGGACCTCTTTCGGCTGAAATGGTGATGCTAGTATAGATGGAACTGAGTCAGTAGAAACTCCATCTATTGAGAATAGTCCTTAGTCAGTTGGGGCGCTGGGGCCCTGTCTCGCATAGGGTCGTAGAATTATGCTGAGCGATGGCCGTTTTTCGTGGATGTGACGCATATTTTCCCCTTGTTTTTTTTTGTGTTTATGTTCTTTGTCCGTGTCATGTTTACCATAAATAAACGTATTTATCTTTTCTTTTAGTTGAACTGACTAAAAATATTCTCAATCTATACATAGGATTATTCCGACGAGCCCGATATTATCCGATTAAAATTCCGGGCACCGAAGCCGATATAATATACTCCTATATTAAGCCAATGTTTCATTACATTAGCGGATAATTCGTCCGGTTTATTACGGTCTGCTCCCATTCACTTTCGCACACCGGCACCGATTTCGACTCTTAAGCAATGTCTTTTGTCCGAAAGTTCAATGTCATGGCTTATTTGCCCGGAATTTTATTCGGATAATATCGGGCTCGTCGGAATAATCCTATGTATAGTTTCGGTTAGGTGCTTGATATTTAGCGCAGCCCCGGCTCTGTCTCGTATAGGGACTTAGCATTATGCTGAACGATGGCCGTTTTGCGTAGATGTGACGCATGTTTTCTACCAAATTACTAATTTTTTTTTTATGCGTCGTGTTTGCCGCAAATAAACGTATTTTCTTTCTTTAGGTTTAGATAGATGTTAAGGTACGTTGGGATAGTTCTCGAACTAACTATGCGAGGCTAATTAGGTATTTTGCAACAATGAAGGCCTCTTTTTAAGCGCTAAATTTTTATTATATCTAAAAAATAAATTAGTTGATGAGAACTGGTTTAACGATCGAGAAACTGGTTAGCGCAGAAGAAATTCTTTGAAAATATAATTCAAAAGTAACTGTGAACAGTAATTACATGTGATTCCAAGCTCTGGGATCCAATAAAAGATTGAAATACACTTGGGAGCAAATAAATCGAGCCACTTGCTTTTTTTTGCACGTATAATGGTTATTATTTTTAGTATTATGAAACGTATCAATTCGAAATATATATCGCCTAAGAGCTTATTTAATAACCTTTACAATGAGGGTAAATCATTGAATAATAACCTTATTTAATGATACATTACTGGCTCTGAACGAAAAACGGTAATTTTGATAGAACATTGTAGGGTTAAAACAGTCCAGAAAATCAATCGAAATCCGGGCGCGGGGGGGTAATACAAGATATTAAGAATAAGTTTATACCATAATTTTGTTTTTAATTGTTTTTTTCTGGACTGACAATTTTCTATCAAAATTACCGTTTTTCTTTCAGAGCCAATAATTTATCATTAAATAAGGTTATCATTCAATAATTTACCCTCATTGTAAAGGTTATTAAATAATCTTTTAGGCAATATATGTTTCGAATTGATACGTTCCGTAATACCAAAAATAATAACCATTATACGTGAAAAAAGGAAGTGGCTCGATTTATTTGCTCCCAAGTGTATATTGGAAGGTATTGCGTCTCAGGTGTCAAAGACTTTCGCATATGATGAAGAACTTGGTCTAAAGTTTCTAACGCTACTAGTAATTTCCGTATTCAAGAAGGCATTCGCTCAAAAAACAAAGCACTAAATCCATCAATGCCCGTCAAAAGTGCAGTCAATGCGACCATTGTCTACTAGAAGATAACCAAGGAAGACACAAGCGATTGTCACGCAAGACCCCTTCCCACAAGATCGTGAGAATAACGATAATATTATATCAAAACAATCTCAGTCTTCCGTTCTCTCACACGCAAAACCATTATGAAGGTAGCAGTATATAACTTTGTCACTAATGACGCCGACCGGCTGAATAAATCTAGATAGAATTTGGGAGACAAATGCAGAATACATACTAAAATATGCTTAACCCAAGAATTTTCACCGAGATAGGGGACGACTTTGAAGCTGGGATGAGACAGATACAGGAGCGTGGAGTGAGAGAACAAGCAAAGAGAGGCCTATACCCAGGAGTGGATGAAGTCGGGCAGTGGATGATGATAAGGAACAGATAGATGTGTTGCTGGAGAGTTTGTTGCGCCACTTCTTCTTCCTAGCTATAACCGTAGGAAGTGGTGAAGAGCAGGCGTTCTGGGGAACTGTCTTATGTAACTTTAACGTAAACAACAGCACAGAAAGTGCTGATTCTTAGCCTAATAAAAGGTTTTTTGGTTTCAAACCTCTTTTTTTTTTGTAAAGACGCATGTAGCATGAGTTATTGACACTTGGTCAGTGGAATAAATTATCGCTTTATCATGTAAACTCAAGAGATTATTCAAATGAGGTCGTTGAACCGAAACTAATGATGTCATACAACTATATACCGTTAGTTTGCATATTTTGTGTTTATTTAGATGTTAATTACTCATAAACATGTTTTATGGTGAGAAATAACTTCGTGGGGAGGTCGTCAACACGCAGTGGACAGTATTCGATCGCTCTATGTATGAGAAACGGTATATTTTTACCAGCTTATTCATGGAAACGTGTAGAATATGACTACTGAATAACATGGCCGTGTCTGAGACGATAATTTCTCCTCATATCACATTTTACTCTTAAGTCTTAGAGAACACCCAAAAATATATTTAGGGATTCGTTTCTTAACCTGGAACCTGTCTCTATATTTATATTCGCAGGTAAAAGAAGATTACCTTCCATTCCTTAGGGATATCTCTGGCAGAAGTCACCTTCAGACTGTTCTTAAATTACCCTAGAATGATGAATTTTTTTCCTAATTTTTTTAAAATTAGTGTTAAGGTTGGCTATCCTCGAAGGGTAAGGGGCCGTGTGCTTTCATACTTGGGGTAACTTCTGGCAGAAGTCATAAGACCCTAAATGATAAAGTAGGTATCGTTTACAATCAATAGTATTGTATTGAAAAACTATAAAGTTTATAGCCCAGATAAACAAACTCAACAACCATGTAATTACTAACTATTTATGTCTCGTGTCGTTGAACATTTTACTTAGATATTGATATACTTATATTTTTTAACCAGTTTCTTTTATTGTTGTCGAGGAAACTGATAGCTCTATTAAAACTAGGAATGAATGGGTATTTCGTTTCATGTTACCACAGAATGGGCGGAAAAATTTTGGAACAATATTTTTTTCCTCGTGACACATCATCTATTTGCAGATTAGGTACACGGATCGACACAAACGTTGATTTAGTAACTGTTAAATAAATTAGGTAAGGCAAGGGAAAACCTCAAACGGCGCAAATACTCCAATCTTTTTGGAACTTACATATTTGAGCCGTTTGGGGTTGAAACACTAGGGCCATGGGGCCCGAGTGCCCACTTAGTATTCCAAGACATCGCCAAGCGGTTGGTCGACTCTTCACGTGACCAGAGGGCTGGCCTATTTTTTGGCCAAAGAATCAGCATTGCCAATTGCCATACAACGTGGCGCATTGCCACGTTGTATGGCAATTGGCAATGCTGATTCAGTCAGCCTTTTGGGCACGTTTCCCGTTGACAGTGATTCGGACGAATATTATTTTAAAGATTTGTTAGCTTTTTAAATTATGTAAATATGTAAAGAAGACTGAATAAAAATTAGGCAAGGGACAATAATAATATTGAATAGTCCACGAGAAATAACCTGTTGGCTTTATAATAATTGAAACCGAAAGCTCTGTGGTGTTGGGCAGGCTGTGAGATCTACGTTTTGGAATGGACAACTAGCTTCAACTTTCTGAGCAACAGACAGACTCTTTGAAAATTCAAAAGTTTAAGAGTTTGTATTTTTATTTTCAACTTTCAAAAAGAAATTCACACTTTGGATTATTTTTTACCATAGTTCACCAGAATCCTTGGTATCGTTTTCCGTTTGCATTATTGAATTTAATTTTTATCACAAACAAAATGAATCTCCCCGAAACGTGTTAAAATGAAATTCTACAAAAGTTAACGGCATTTAAAAGCCAATAAAAGACTGAGATAAAGAACATAAAGTGAAGATTTGGGCCAAGTACGATGTCATAATAATACTAAACCAGAAATATGAAACACAAATGTTCGTGTGAAAATAAACTGAAAACACAGAAGAAGTTTAGAACAAGATTAGATGTTTATTATCGTTGATAATAATTACTAATTTACTATTCGAACTGACAAAAGTTGTCCTATCCAGCGGGGCAATTGCGTAACACATTATCAATCGGAATCAGTTTCATTTTGACAGTTCAACAACATTCATTGCGTTATTTACGTGTTGAGCAGACAAATTTTTCAAACTCATGAAGCAATGGATTAGCAATTTGCTTCAAAATTATTCAGATTCCGATTGATAGTGTGTTACGCAATTAGGGTGCAGGACCAAGTCACATACATTTTTGGGTATTGTCCTTTCAATAAATCATTTCAAAATCAAATTTTCCGGGAAACTTTTTTATTTTATTTTAATAAAAACCTAATTCGGACTTTGACGAAAATTTTGAAAAAAAAAAAACAGCCAAATCGGTCCAGCCGTTCTCAAGCGAATCGCTTACTAACGAATAGCATAGCATTTTTATTATATAGATTATACCATCGATAAGTTAAAACGGAAATAGGCAGAAAATCGTCGGAAAATTATAGAAGGAGGCATTTAGATAAGTTATCAACAGATATGAATATTAATATTAACCAATAACAAATTAAAGCTACCATATTAAAAACCGGCTTAAGATAGTCTAATTTTACGATATTTGTCAACTAATCATTACATATTATCATTCAATCTGCCGAGCCGTTTCACAACTATGTTAAGTTCGGCTTCCAATCTAACCGGACACAGCTGAATAAGTACCCGTATTTTACCCAGTTACTGGATGCCCTTTGTGTAAAATTAAAGAGCTAACACTATTGCTTGAAATTGGAGCTATATCGGCATTATAAAAATTCAATTTAACTTAATCAAATACGTTAAGTAATCAAATTAGTTTCATTTGACGATTTGAGCGTGTTAAATGAAAAATGAAATTGATTTCATGCTAGAAAGGTTTTTTTTATTCAGCAAGCCTACAGAGTGGGAATCTTATATTTTAGTAATAATTTTTATGTGTTATATGACCATAATATTGTGGATTCAGCTGTATCCGGTTAGACTGGAAGCCGACTACAACATAGTTGGGATGGGAAAAGGCTAGGCAGGTGATGATTACTGTGGACACGAGTTCTGCGCTAAAATAAGGGGGGAGACACCCCAGAACGTTGTCGTAGACATACCTATTGGCGGTAAAAAAATCTCCCACCTGGACACGAGATTCATAGATGATAGATGACGGTTAAAAGTGAGAGAGAGAGAGAGAGAGCAAGATAAGAGAGAAATGAGTGATAGTGTAAATGTGGTGCTGTTCCACAAACGATGGGACACTTAAGGTGAATTTCATCAATAACACTGAACGCGATTAGCACATAAAACGTCGTTCAAGAGCTATCAGTGTCAATATTCCACAATAATGATGACGTTGTTGAGCGCGGTTTAGATGTGCTGATCGCGTTCAGTTTCATTGTTGAAATTCACCTTTAATATCGTGTCCTGCATGTCCTGCCTGCACGTTACAGGGACTGATGGACGCTACTGTAATGCTATTCTGTAAAAACCTCACCGTGAAAATTTAGGTGAAGTGAGCTTAAAGTGAGCTATCAATAATGTCAATCCGTTGCATCAGGTGGAATGACAGGTCTCTTTAAGCTCATTTCACCTAAGTTTTCACGGTGATATTTTTACAGAATAGCACCGCTGATAGCGCAAACTTCTGCGCGACTTTAGTTTGCCAGATTGTAAGAAAATATAATATGTTCAAATATAGCTACGATCATTATCTTGTTAACCAACATCCGCTGCCAAGTCACCGTGAGAAAATGCACCACAAACGTGGGCATTCCTGTTTCACTGCATTTCCGCAAGCTTAGGGCACTGGTTCTTAACTCGGCCAACGAAACCTATGTAGTTACCACTTCTATATATACTTACCACAAATATCTTAACTGGCTGTTACTACATACAAATCTGAGCTGTTAACGTTCTTACAAAGACAACTGTTTTACCAATAATACTGGTTTTGAATTTACTATGTTTGATTGGAATCCAGTCGAGCCTCGTGGCTAAATGGTAACAGCTGCTCGGGTCGTGGATGGGTATACCACCCTGAGAACCCTCCGTGGAAGTGGAGTGAACCGGTCGAAGTGGAGGTGCTTGGGAAGGCCTATGTCCAGCAGTGGACGTCTTTCGGCTGAAACGATGATGATGATGATGACCCCTGCGTGTCTCGGAAAGCACGTTAAGCCGTTGGTCCCGGGTATCATTCATGGATCTTAGACACTCGTTAGAAATCCAATAGCCATATCAAAAGGTATACCCAGTAACTGGGTTGTAGAGGTCAGATAGGCAGACACTTCATGTGTATGTATCTGGTATTATGTATCTTTTAGTATGTGCTAAATAAATGTATTTTCTTTCTTTCTTTGTTTAAAATACTGGTATTCAGCTGCATCCGGATTGGAAGCCGATCTGAACATACTTGTGAAAAGCTGGGCCGATTTTGATTAGAATCAAATAGAGTCGTTGGTTAGTGTTTCTATTATCGCAATAGCGGGAATTAATAAAAGCAATGTGTGGAGAGTCTTATCGCGAATTCCTGAACAATATTGTCGAAGCTGTGAATGTGGGCAGTTCATTAGATTTCGTATCTGTGAGACCGTTTAATAATCTACATTTTGATGTAGTTTCATGATTTAGACAATTTATTCCAGAAGGATAGTGTATAACACATTAATATTTAACTTAGACATAGAACAGAAATCTCAATGTATTGACACCTCCCTCACTCGCCGCCGCCCGAGCGAAACAGGAGCGGGTCGCTAGTTTAAAATAAGTAGTTATAGTATCAGTTTAAAATAAGTAGGTGCAGTATCAGTTTAAATTTTGGCACTGAATTTGAAAGGCCTATATTAAAATTACGTAGATTAAAACGTGCTTGTATCAATACAGTTTATTGCTTGTATAAATCTTACGACATTTTAAACCATGCAACTCAGACATGCACATACATAATTTCATATCGATTCCCGCAAGAAGTACTGTTAGGATGGGGCTCCGTGGGTCCTTTTTAATTGAAACACTATTTTGCTGCTACAGAACTAATTTAATAAAAATAACTGTACACGGAATATTACATTAAAAATATACGTTTTGAACAAAATTTGTGGGTTGACTGCGCTGCTTGCATAGCGAGCAGTTTTATATAGTACAAGAATTTTTCAACTCAGCATTTTTAATGTAGTGATGGAAATTATTTATAACATCTCCCCCCTTAAGACGGAGCTTTATAAATTAAGCGAAGGATAAAATGCAAGAATTAAATTGCTCCAAACAAAAAGGAAGGATTGTAGAAATAATTTCAATAATAAAAGGTAAACAATGATTAAATTACAATATTACAGAATAGTTAAGTTTCACAAATAAGTACAAAACAAAAACACATACAAATAGGTTACAAAAACGAAGGTAATTAATCTAAGGAAGTCCCGAAATGAAAATAAATAACAGTATTGAATTGGTTTTTTTTTTTTTTAAAAATTACTTATGTTTCGACTAGATGAGACTCTGTCAAAACTTCTAAAAGCGACTCTATTTTTATTTTTATTAAGTTCCATTTCAGGGAGACTTCTTATCGACTTCTTGTCGCATTCCACAGATTCAGTTTGGATATCCGTTAGCTCAACTGAGGTTACTCTTGTGGCTTTCGGGTTTTCGGTTGGTTTTTTCCCAAAACATGGATTATGTAAATGAATGCAACAAGATGTATATTTACCAGTGGGAAAACATTTAAAATAAACTTTGTATATAATATAGGAAGAAATAACAGCAATTACAATAATAGTAAGTGTAGAATAGTAATGTCCATATTTGACAATGTGAGACTGATTTTCAGCTTCATGAATTTGATTTTCTAGATGATCTAGTTTATGTGACGCTAATTTTAAAGACTCTAAGTCAACGTCAGTTAATGTTATTGGAGAGAGCATATGAGCACTACTATTTACAATTTTAAATTTACAACAATCATCATCAATAATATTAAAATCTATTTTTAATTGGCTTGGCAAAGTGGTTTTATAAACGTGAGATGGAGCAAATTGCAACGTTTGGAAAAATGCAACACAATCTTTTTTTAACGACAAAATTCCAGTACCTTTTAAGGTGTAGTCTTTGATTTCATTCGTATTTTTACATTTAATAGTTAATTTATTAGGCTTTGACTGTATATAAACGAATCTTCCATCATTAAGTTTTTGCCATAAGTTTATATTACCATAAATTATTTTTGAGTCACATACTTCAGGGAGTGACTGTGTTACTTCAGTTAAAAGCTTAATTTCACAAGAAGGATTATTAATAGTGGATAATATAGAGGGTAATGGACATATTACATAGTCATAATTAACATTCTTACATTCGCTTAAACTATCTAACAATGCATAACTTAATCTATCATCCGCTACAGCCATGTATAACTTAGTGGGATGAATAAGGACATATGTTTGTAAATTATTCTCGTTCCGTGGAGTAGGTAGCGGTAAATTTTTATAGATACTATACTTAATTGGATTGATGAGAGGTATTTCGATAACAAATACTATTTTATTATTATAATAGTAAGAAGTCAACTTTGATAAGTCAATAATGCTGTGAATGTTATGTAGCGATAACGAGACGGGAAAATCTAAATTTCTTTGAGTCATTTTACTTTTAGAAAGTTCTTGAAATAAGTTGGTAGGAGTTAAAACGTAAGGATGTAGGATATTCGCTTTTGCAAATAAAATAGAATTTAAAACTGTGTCTAAGATATTGGAAATAGACAGCAATGAACTTTCAATCAAATTAAAAACGGAATTAATTTTCGCGATGTTGTTTAAGTTAACAATATCTTTACTACTGTTTATAATCATATAGTTAAGTTTTTCTAATTGTTTATTTATTCTTAATTCGTTATTGTTTAATTTACGAATTGAATCATTAAAGTTATTAATAGTCGATTGTACAACGTGAATGTTGTCTTTCATTAAGGAAAATATCAGATTTTCGTTCTGTTGACAAGTTGTAATGGCTTCATCATATTTCCTGGCATCATCAGCGTCTAATGTGCCGTGGAAAATGTACGACATGATGTTACATAATTTCAGGTACACTAATTTAGTTAAAGGTTCTGTAAAATTTGAAATAGATAATTCTTCAATTTCTTTATTTGTATTAATTTGATCCCTTAATTTCAGTAATAAATTATAAATTATTTTGTCATAATGATGAACTTTAGTAAATAACAAATAGAATATTTTATTGTTTGCATCGACCGACTGTACGGTTTCATGTTCGCGCTCAGCTGATTGCAACTCAGCGGAATTTGGTATCATTGACAACAGCTGTTCGCATTGCGGCATAGTGTTGTCGAAGTCAAGTGAAACGGGACACTCAATGACTGTTTCTGACCGCGGGGGTATGACATACAATGGCTTACTACAACAAATAGGTATTTCGTAACCCTCTAAACTAAGGGTGTTGGTTGAATATTGAATATCTATTTTAAAATGTTGTATAAAATCGCTACCAATTATACCATCGTAATGTAAATTGATCGTATCGTCAATCGCGTGAAACAAATAGTCAAAAATTATTTTACTTTTTAACGAAACGCGATAGTCAAAACCGATTTTAATAGAACCTAAAGATTTGCAATAGGAATCGTTATCACTTAAGCCTTTAAGTTGTATAATTTCAGGACCAAGCACTGGTTTATTATGTAAACTGGAATGTTTGACAATAGAAATTGTAGAACCAGTGTCGATCAAAAAGCACAAGGGCTTATCATTATAGTTTGTTTTTAAATATACGTGAGGTAAAGAAACTTTGTTATTAATGTAGTTAATATTAAATGTTTCCTCACGCAAACAATCCCTAGAAGAAAGATTCGATTTTTCGAGAGATGAGGGACTGTCTTTAAAATTTAAATCTGAATTAGGATATTTAGAAGTCTCTGGTGCACTAACCTGTGTTTGATAAAATTTAGGAACACAGTTTGAAGGACTTGTAGTACCTTTAGTAGCACTAACCTGTGTTGGAAAAAATGTAGGAACACAGTTTGAGGGACTCTTAGTACTTTTATTTGCGCTAACCTGTGTTGAAGACAATGTAGGAACACAGTTTGAAGGACATGTAGTACCTTTATTTGCGCTAAGCTGTGTTGAAGCAAATTTAGGGACACAGGATTTAATAAAAAGGTTTTTCGCGTCATTTAAATTGTTAACATTAGGTTTCGGCAGACACGGAACCGAAACCTTATTTAGTTTAAACTATCATTTTCATTAGAAGTGTCAACATGATGCACATTAGAGCGATTATTGCTCGACACGGTATTTGAACTCGGTGCAGTTGCACTTGATAGTGTAGAGTTACTTGGATCGGTTCGCGAATTGTTATTGTTTTTGGCTTTCAGCTTACGACATTCGCTTATCATATGACCACGTTTTTTACAATAGGCACAAAATTTATTTGGATCAAAATTAGCATTGGAATATTGATTAGTGTTGAAATTATTTTGTTCATTATTATTATTTGTGCTTACATGATATGAATTAGGTGAAGAGTGCTTATTTTTATTTTTATAACACTCTGAAGCGACATGGCCGCTCTTATTACATGTTGTGCATTGTTTATTAAATCGAGTTGAAAGTTTTGATAAATTAAATAATTTTTCTTCTTCAATGGCATTTGTAATCGCATCTGATAACGTCTTAGGATTTCTACACCGCACAATATGGGAAAAATTTGAGTTCAACCCTAACATGAACGTATTAAGAGCCAAATCTTCCATTGCGGCAATACGACCTACAAGTTCTTTATCATTTTCGCAGCTATAATGAATGTCAGCTTGTAGTCGTGTTAAACATGATTCAATACGGATAGAAAATTGCATCACGTCTTCGGAAGGCAACTGTTTGCATTGTTGTAAATCAACTAATAGGTGAGTGGAGTGTTTTTTCTCTCCAAATGTGATTTTAAGGAATTGTTTAATCTCTGACCAACTATTAAACTTTTTTAAACAACAAGCTAATTGAGCTTTGCCTTCCAACTGCGAGATGATATATTTACATAAAACGTTCTGCTGTTCTGTAGTTGCTAGGGAAATCGCATTTTCGCAGTTTAACAAAAACGCGGGCAACGACTCACGGTCCCCATTATAAGGTTTTATGAATTTTGTGAGGACAGAAAGGGTAATTTTTTCAGCCATTTTAACTTTTCGAATTGGTACTGGACTGTCCTCTGATGAATCCGAACTAGATGACGATACGATTTCTTCGGAATTCTCTTTTTTTAGAGGCATTAAAATGATGACGTAATTAGCGCAATAAAGCACTACAGAATATCAGACGCACAAAAACACAGAAAAATATATCAATAAAATTGTGTACAAAGACTTGTAAAAGGTGTAAAAATATTATAAATCTTATTTTAAGAGTGTTCTAGGAAAATTACGTAATTTTAGAAAACTTTGGAAAAAATCACTTCACTAAAATAGACTTGAAAGCACTTTCACTAGATAAATAGATAGGAAAACTCACAGTAATAGTGATATAGCAGCAGCGCACGTGAACATCCTGGGAAGATGACGTCACACACACGTAGTGCAGCGAGACACGACGTGGCGACCTGGCGACTCAGCAAGTCGTATTACAGGTCGTCGACACGACACGTTGCGTTCTGCTTGCACGCGGTGCGACCACGTAGCTGATGATGAATGATGTACAGACGGAGTTCCTCTTGTGATGCGGGCTCGCACTCGTATAAGTGGAGACTGACCGTCGATCACAGGGCAGCAGGAGGTGTTCCGGGGTGATGCGGGCTCACGCTCAATAGCGGAGGCTGATCGTCGATCACGTGGATTGCAGTAGCGCGGGCTTAGGTTTTTGAGGAACCCAAGGCTTATCGTCGACCACTTACCGAAAGGACGTCTAAGTCACGGAGCCGACAAATACTATAGTGCAGACGAGTGGAAACGAATTCGCGACGCCTACACCTATAGATCCCAGTACTCAAGATTTTTCCTGGGATGCCACTTCTGACACCAATTTTGTTAGGATGGGGCTCCGTGGGTCCTTTTTAATTGAAACACTATTTTGCTGCTACAGAACTAATTTAATAAAAATAACTGTACACGGAATATTACATTAAAAATATACGTTTTGAACAAAATTTGTGGGTTGACTGCGCTGCTTGCATAGCGAGCAGTTTTATATAGTACAAGAATTTTTCAACTCAGCATTTTTAATGTAGTGATGGAAATTATTTATAACAAATCTAAGCAAATCTAAGCTTTATGACAGGGCGTTATCAATGTATATCGATCCACAACCTCAGGTCAAATTGCAGCTACTACTCAATATTTAATCACTACAAATTATACGTTTACAATAGGAAGTGTTTAGTACTCGCGTAGGATTTCTAAACTGCGTTAACAATTTTGTTTCCTTAAGTGTAAACAAATGTGCGTTTTTTTGAAAAATAACTGTAATAGGGGACACATAAAGTTCAGTTTGACTTCGAACATTTTTGACTTTTTTTAATAGTTCTAGTCATTCTGAAATCAACTTAATTTACACTGTAATAAAGTTGATATTCGTTTATGTGGCAAATAAAATCAATTGGAAATTATATTTTAAAGAAGGAATACATAATTATGGCACATGCAGTATATGAAATCTTCGGCTATGTAGAACGTAGTCTCTGTCACTCATTCTAGTGTGACTAGTAGGGTTACCATTCGTCCGGATTTGTCCGGCTTTTTGGCCCCCCGTCCGGACTTACCTAGTCCGTTTTTTTACAAAATAAAAAAGTAAAATGTGTGGACTTTCTTGCAAATGTCCGGCTTATTGTCGGGAATTTTTAGATTTCGATATGGTAACCCTGTGTGATCTCTTTCTAAAGCTCACTATACCAATTTTACAGCAGTGCACCCTCTGTACCCACTCTACTCAGTAGTCAAGACATGGTCAATTATATTGAATTGGCTAACAATGGTCTGTGATCTAGAGGAGTTTCATTACTCTACGGAGAATTGTTACTTGACCTATTGCCTGTGTTGTGTGACACGTGAGAAGGATTACGGTATTAGATCTTAAGCCCAAACTAGGGTTTCGTTAGGAAAGCGGTTCCGTGAGTTCCGTCATATTATATCCGCCGTCCTGACTATTATTTTCACCAGTATTTGTCACTAAGATGTCAAAAAACGCTCTGTCCTTGGACAGTCGTTACTGTGTGACCGTTCACAGCTTTCTTAGGAAACCAAAAGTGGAACTATTCGTCATGGTCCTAAGACCTATGCCTGTAAAACTAGCATGCATTTAATGAAGTGAGCCCTGATAAAAATACACGTAGAAATTTTAACTCCAGTTGAGTTGGTAAAAACAGAATTAAAAGTTTTGCTCGATAACATTGTCGCCTTCAGCTAAGCTTCTCATCATAATAATCAGCTTATAATGTTCCTACTGCTAGGACGGAAGCCTCCTCTCTGTAAGAAGTAGTGGGCCGTAATCCACCACGCGGGCCCAGTGCGGGTTGGCAGATGTCACATGACTTCGAATTTTTGGTTCTAGGACATGCCGGTTTCCTCACGATTTTGAGAGCAGTGATGATGAAATAATTTACACAAAGTAAAGCGCCTAGCCAAAAGAAAAAGCGCCAAGCTCCTAGTTTACTGCAATAAAATTTGATCACACACAACGAGAATATTATGAGAATTTTGTAAGCAGCATTTGTACGGTCAATACGCCGATACAAAAAAAAACATCAACATTTATGTCACAAGCTGTACTCAGTCTATAAAACCAGGTAAAAAAACCCGTAACGCCTAGATGCATACAGATTATGTAAATGTGCTTGTCCATGCTTGACCAATGTCTAGTAGAGCGAACTGCTAAATGCCGTGTTGATTAGTTTGCAGGAAACCCACCGGATTGGCATCCTTTTAGTTTGGAAGTGTGTTATCCTACCACGGCAAGGATGTTTTTCAAGCAGTCGATTTCCCTAATTTCTCATTGAAAAAAAAAATGTTCTTAGGGTCCAAAATGGCATAATCTTAACCTATAATTTCGTCACGTCCGTCCATCCGGATGACACACATTTTACTCGGGAGTCTTTTGGCACTATATCGATGAACAATTGGAAAGGTGTACTCTGTGACCCGCTAAACAATAGTGTAGAGAAATTACGAAGAAAAAAAGTTTCATTGGAATTACTATGCAATACAAACTTATGGTATCGGCCGCGACTTACAAATTGTAGGTCGTGGGTTCGAACCCAAGCAGGAACTTTACTTTGTGTAAATTATTTCATCACCACTAAACGGTAAAGGAAAACATCGTGAGGAAACCAGCAAGTCCTAGAACCAAAAAGTCGAAGACTATAAGTGACATCTACCAACCCGCGCTGGGCCTGTGTGGTAGATTATAGCCCATTCCCTCTCGAAGAGAGGAGGCCTGTGTCCCAGCAGTGGGAAATAAAGGCTGATTATGATTATACAAACTTAATTATGGTGTCGATAAAATCAATATTGCATGCGTAAATACCCCCGACCCGACTACGAAACACTTCACTGTGGGTGGTCCGACACGCACTTGGCCGGTTTTTTTTTAACTTGGCCATTCACCTTCAGTAAAGAAAAGCTGACGTCTGGCTGTGTACAGACATGCTTTCCACTACACATAAAGTTTTCCCACGACAAAGGATGGAAACAAAGAAGACACTTTCCAAGCTTTCGGAGCTTATACCTATTCATACTGCAGACGTGCGTTTTACGAGCGAGAACTGTTACTTTAGTTGCTGACGCCAAGATAAATAAACATTACATAGAAAGAAAGAAATAAAATAAAAATAGGTTTGCTTGTCACAGAAACACGTGCGTACAAAAGATCGATATTCACGAAAATGACGAACTTATTTAACCCCTTTATAGGGATGAAATTGAAAAAAATCCTTCCTCAGTGCTAACTTTCGTTACTTTTGCACTCTTGTGCAAAATTTCATACTTATAAACCCCGAGGTTTAGGCTGTGCGTTGTCTGTCAGAGAATTTAAAATTTTTATTAAGTAGATACAGGATTCCTTTCACTCTCGCAAAACCGTCAAACTACAATTTATTGCAAGATAGGGACGGGAACATATCTAAGCCAAAGCATGTAACGTTTATATCTCGGCTTTAGTATCTGGCAAAGCAACTATTTTACTCAGTAAAACCCAACTAACGAATCTCTTTGGCCCAAAATCTAACAGCTTCTAAACTGCCAAGTAAAGTCCTCAACATCCGTTAAGTTTGCCACACACGCATAACACGTCACTCGGAAATGGACATGTGTTAGCAATTTAGATGTTGCGCAAGCGCCACACAGCTTTCTAAATCAACGGGGACCGATGGCTGACCGTCATTAGTACACATTCCTTCAACGACATACCTAAGTAGATACCTAAGTACTTTAAATTACTGCGAACACGGGCACATCCGCCCGTTCAAGGGTTTTTGCTCTACCAGAAACTATGTAATATACAGCTATATCATGGCTTGCAGGATGCGTGTTTTGCTATTCCGTGGCTTGATCCTGTTTTAAACCTCCTACATAAGTCCAAAGTTTCAAGCCTGATCAAGATCAGAAACATCTGCCGGTCTATACTGCTGTCTTAGCTGTCATCTGTCAATAGTGTCATTCCATGTGACCTATACAAACATAAACCATTTTGTACAGAGCAAAGTAGCAGCTTCTTCCAATTAACATTTAAAAGGTAGATTGTGGCTAGGCTATATTCTTGTCTCGATTTACGTTTTAATTTATTGGTCTGTTTACAGAAGTCTCTAAAGCAGTTCACTAGTTCTACCACTTCTTCTTCGTGTCGCTGGCACGACAGTATTTCAGATCTTGTTGGGCCAAAAGTTCGCTACTTCCACGGTGCCGACGATCGTGCGCAGAGGTCAATAGTAGGCATGTGATTATGAGAAAGAACAATGAAAGAATAATGAAAGGTAACATTAAAGACATCCTGTCCTACTATTCATTGTAACAATCAATGAAGAACAGTACAATCCAATAACATCTATACATCGGTATATGAACGATAACAACACACTTGACAAAGCTAAGCTCAAGTGCACTTCCTAACCGCAAGTAAGTGAATATCTTCCGTCCAATATACTTCAGTACGACGTATTACAAAGTTACATTCTGATACTAGATAGGAATGCCAGGCACGCCTGCGGTGAAGCTACAAATGCTACAATAGGCATTCATTACGATTTATTTGTTTACTTTCAAAGGGGTTTATTAGGATTTTATGTAAATTGGAACATTCTTGGAGGTAGGAAAGGAATTTTATTGGCTCTATGGCTAAAAGTGCCACCGAATTGGCTACATTGAATGATTGCGAAGAAGAGACAGTAATTGAAGGGCGGGCGTTTTGGCGGAGTGTCTTCCGCAATTTTGACGTTCGAAAAGTGCTGATTCTCAGCCTAATTTGAATAAATGACTTTTGATTTTGATATTTGCTCGGAAAAGGCCTCGTTCTCAGAACCAGAACAAAACACCGAGGGTTAAAGCCTAAAGAACTTTGTTAGCGAAAGAGTAATAGAGCAACTCCCATGATGATCCCAGAGCTCTGATTCACAACCATACGACAGGCTATCGTATCGAAAACCTGACATTTCGATAACCTGATTTGACTTCCCCTCAACAGCAAATAGCTGTTGGAAGAATAGCGGGCGTCTATTTGATTTAAACTGACAAAATTTTCGGGTTTTGGACTTGTGAACAGCGTTGAGAAGACTCCTACGATAACAATGATTAATGTTCGATACGATACGGAAGCATATCGAGTGTTTGTGAATAAGGGGGCAGGTGTCCCAGGCAGAGCGATCTTTGTTTATACGAGGGAGAGCCAGCTACGCATATAAAAGAAAGAAACATTACTTAGCACAGACTAAAAGGCACACAACATATTCTGCAGAGAACTGATACGAACGCCGCAATATACAACCGAAATACTATGATCTCATATGAACGAGACGTAAAACCGGACAGGATAGATAATAATCTATAGGGATATGAGAAGCTCCTCCTTGAACATATTAGAATTGAATATTCGTTCACCTCTCCAGCCAAAACAAACAGTACGATTGACGTGTTAGTTGTTAGCAATATAGGTCAAAATAGATTGTTATATAGTTTGTTAGCTTGCGCTTGCGACTCTGCCTGCTTCTAAGCGATATAACCTTGGATCGATACCTATGTTTTAAATGGTGATCGGAATCCGGATCATTGTTAGTTGGAGCATTTGGTATTGAGTTAATTGTAGTTCATGGCTCATGGGTTGAACCCCAGAAAATTACTGGGTTTTGTCTTGGGATCTTATGGTTTGATTCCCAATTATTACTGTTTTATTTTGAGTCTTATAAAATTTTGGACAAACTGAGGGCTTCCGATAGTTCTGCGCCATTTAGAATTTATATATACAGTTTTCTCTGTGGTATTATAAAGTTAAGCAAAGGCCAAAAAGGAGAACATAGTTAAACATCAAATATCACAAAATGACTGGCATGTTTACTCGTCTACACCCATATTTAGACCACAAACAACTTAGTACAAGACTTTCACTGCTGGAAGCCATAACGCCACCACAACATGGTACGTAACATCACGCAATGCGCAAAAGGGGTCACGCAGCTACAAAGGTCACTAAATCGCGTCAACGAACTGTAAGTACACCACTTATTACTGTTAACTAGCTATAACCCGCGACTCCACCCACCTGTGCACTTTTAATTTTTTTAGGATGAAAATTACTCAATATTCATTTCCAGGTATCAAGCTAGGTGTCTGCCAAATCCCATTAAAATCGGTACAATAGTTTTGCAAAGCTGTGCCAAACAAACACGCACTTTCGCAATCGTAATACATGGTACGAAAGTTGTAGGTGTATTTGTTAGTCAAATATGTCGAAACTGCTGAACGGATCTAGATGGAATTAATTTACACGTAGAATGTATATTCGATTAGAATGTTAGGGCGTTTTCGCACTACGTCCGATCCGAATCCGAGAAGTAGTCCATAGTCCTATTTGTTCGGATCTAGTGCGCAACCCCTCATACAAATAGGACAATGGTCACTTCGGACCGGGATTTCTCGGATTCGGGTCGGATGTAGTGCGAAACCGCTCTTACGCGGTGTCCTGCGTGAGCGACGAATACGACGCGACGCGACGCAACACGACGCGACGTAATGCAACGCGATGCTACACGCGACAAACGTCCTGCGTGATTTTGGTCATTATTTCTCGAATCATGGAGAAGTACAATTTTGCTCGAAAGTTCATATGTAGTTCGTGGTGTCTCGTCTGGTCGCCCTCAAAACAGGTACGCGTTACGTCGCGTCTCGCCGCAGACTGTCATATAGGCCGCAAGCAGGGTATGCCGTTGAGTTGATTGCGTTCGGCGTGTTCGCAGCGTCGCGTCGTATTCGTCGCTCACGCAGGACACCGCGTTAGGTTGCCCAAGAGTTCGTAATATTAGAAAGAAGGTGAGTACTAAGGAGGAGGCCTGTGTCCCAGCAGTGGGATCATAATAGGTTGATTGTGTTGTGCCTGAGCACTAAGGAAGGATTTTTGAAAATTCACCCCCTAAAGGGGTTAAATAGGCAATGAAAGACCGTATGCAAGGTTGTAATTTTGACCGATTGGAAATCCCATCGGGCATTGTAATATAGATAAGACTAGCTTTTGCCCGTGGCTTCGCCCGCGTGGAGGTCGAAATTATTCACTGAAATTCAAGCACCATTTCGCCCTCTTAGGGATGGAATTTCGAAAAACCTTTTCTTAGTGAATACCTACTCTTCACAAAGAACGCACCCTCCAAATTTCATGTCTCTAGGACCAGCGGTTTAGGCTGTGCGTTGATATATCAGTCAGTCAAGACTTGGAATTGTATAAGTCTTTATTTGCCTTAATCTGTCAAGCTCCGCTAATGAGACACAATTGATTTTCTATTTCGGCGACGCGCGCCGCTTGACCGGTTAAACATGGTATAAAGTTGTTACAGTCTAAGTTGTCGCATTTGACATACATACTGTAAAATATATTATTAAGTAACACACACAATGTTATGTTCAACAAGATAAAGCTGTTTATTTTGACGTAACCGGTGTAATGGTATGAAAACAATGTGGATAACTTGTGTGACCGAGTTATTGAGTAAGACACGGTCGTGAGATGGATAATGAAGTGTGAATCATAAGGATGAATGACCTAAAATGGACCTATAGGGCAATTGCGTAACAAACTAACAGTACTCAGTAGTGATGGCTTTCATTCTGACAGTTCAACAACATACATCGCGTTATTTGTTAGTTGTACCTTGTTGAGCAGACAAATTTCTCGAACATATGAAGCAATGGATTAGCAATATTCTCCAAAATGATTTAGATTGTGACTGATAGTGTGTTACGCAATTACGGTGCTGGAAATGTCTGTATTTTAGCTGCTACTTTGTACGTAAAGGCGGTCCCTCACCGGGAGCATTCGGCTGTAACGTAACAATCCAAGATGTAACGGCTAAGGATTTGGAAGTAGACTGCGCAGGCCGTCAACTGCTGGGTAGTGTTCAGAGATCATTGAAACCAGCAGGATAGGTTAATACATATAATTAAATAGGTAGAAGTTGTTTAAATATAGCAAAAACAAATCGATTCTACTCCAACACTATCGTCTATTGGCGTGGCTAGCTAACATATGGCAAACAATTTAATTTAATGTTCTGTGTCCTGTAATGTTAATTACTTTGCATACTTAGTATTGTATAAAATTAATTATTTTCTAACTGAACAGACAGCTGTGCTGCTGGCGGGTTTGTTCCGCCACTTCTCCCCAGCGAAAGCACTACGAAGTGGTGAAGGGCGGGCGTTTTGGGGGACTGTCTTTTGTAATTTTGACGTTCGAAAAGTGCTGATTCTCAGCCTAGTTTGAATAAGTTACTTTTGATTTTGCTCATTCTAACAGCTAACTCATAAATATATTTTTTTACTATCCGAGCCCGCCCTTGGTACCACTTGACTGGAATCCTTACTTTCTCACAGTGACTGTACTACCCTTTTAGACATGCGTGGGATTACCACGTCTCACGTAATATTAGTTAAACACACCTTCCAATATATAAATAAAAGAATAATAAACGTATTATTGGAATCTATTGAACGGCCTTTCCTTTGGTGTCCGTCCCCCTTTAATTCTAACAGAAGTAACACGGCTAGGGCGCGAGTAAAGGTTACATTACAGGCGAATACTCCCGGTGAGGGAGCTCTTTTAAGCAGTCTATACACCAAACCCGCCGACCCGCCGACACAGCCCGGCTTGATGTCAGCGGCTTTATTTCAAAAGAATCATGTCCGCGACTTGTACCCGCGTGTCGGCGGGTCATCATGTCCGGGCGGGTCTGCGGGTTTGGTGTGTAGACTGCTTTAGAGACGAAAACTCTGTGCATTAAGATACAAAAAGATCCCGCAGTTTCTGTATTGCAGTTAGAGAGAACCGGATACAATAAAATGTATCCAGATATACATACAAACAGACTGACGATTATAGCTAGAATTTTGGCAAAACAAACTGTAGCTATGGCAGACCCAGATACAGTTATATTTAGCGGTAATTGACTGTACCTGCTTGTGTGGTCTCGAAGTAAGAATAGGATACCTCTTCAGGTGGGTGGTGAAGTATGCAAGGGTGCGTATAGACTGGACAAATATCAAAAAGAAAGATTAATTGTTACAGAAATTCCCTTGAACGGAAGAGGTAAGGGAGAATCAGCTTGAATCCCTGAATCTTCCACGTCGTCCGGTCGTATTCGGCTTGATTTTGAGATTGCAAATTTAGAACCGTTTTGTTCTAACAAAATATGGGTACCGAAAACTACTAGGTTAATTTTTAGACCTATTCAGCTCTGCATATTGAAGAAGCCGTAGTAGTTCAACAGCTACGGCAAGGACGGACTAGCAAGAGGACGTGAGTTCGATTTCTCGTTGCTCTAACGAGAATAACCTACTCATTACCAGCTTAAGCTTAGGGCAGTTAACTGGAATACGCAATACAGCTTTACCTTTATAAAAGTGCTTGACGCTACCTTAAAACATTCAGCAATTTCGACCACAGCCTGTGAAGAATTTGTACTTATGAAACTTTGACCCTCCTTTTCAGTCCACTTATTACTCCGCATAGCAGCATACCTCGTCATTATCAAGCCGGAGGCGATTGTCTGTATTCTAACAAGAGCATGAGCCGACCTTTACGCAAGTGGACCTTGGCAGCCGGCCGGGAACCACAACTGGGTTTGCAGATCACTGCCGCATACGTCGGTCTAGGGAGATAGCCCATTGGGGAGAGTATTGCGTAATTAGGGAGATTTTGAGCGGGTGTACATAGCTTTTGACTATTCTGTAAGTAATCGAGTCGCGAGAAATCTATGCGGTAGATTTTAATAGGTGGGTTTATGTGGTTGGATAACTCTTGGACTATTTCGAGGAACTTGACTTCGATATAATTAACAATATGCCTTTTTTATGAAAACAACAATAGGCTTCTGTTTGTTCAGAAGCGTTTGAAACTCATGAATACAGTCATTGAATATAGCAATCAATATTAGATATCCGCCATACGAGAAGACGCATCCTATGGAGCTTATAACTTTCATGAATACCTAGCCTAGCTTAGTCAAATAATTAATGCTCTATCGAAAACATCCTAATTAAAGTCTAGCTTTGTAAAGTTATTTAGAAAAACTAGCAATACCGAAACAGTCGTCTAGCACACATTAAAAGGGCATTGAACCTCACCAACTGTACTTGTATTTATTTAAAACGTCAGTCGTATTGTTAGTACTTATGTGGGCTTACAGTGGGCGTAACAATCCTTGAATAATACTCAGTACGACAGATTTACTCAATATTGTAAGATAATGAGATAGATATCAGCCTCCCATGATAAATTATGGGATTTAAATAGGCTGGCTTCACAGCTATCCGGGAGACCCGTACGGGCTGTCAGTACGGGCGCCCGGAGCGGGAGCACATGTTAGGCGCTAGAACATCGTTTCACAGCGACGCGGCTTGATCCGTACACGACCCGCGCCGGGTTGAGCCCGTACAGCGCATCTGTCTCCTGCTAGCAACCGTATCGTACTGAATCATCGTTTCAGAGCACTGCGGGTACTACCCGTACGGGTCTCCCGTGTACGGTCGGCCCGTACGGGTCTCCCGGACAGCTGTGAAACCAGCCATAAGCGGTGGTCTTATTTCTGAAGGCGGGATTCTGCGCATGAATGAATTATCTATGGTATGTGTTGTGTAGCAATTTGTCATTTGAATTGAATGCACCCTGTAAGTATAGGAAGCAAGAGCTGTTACGCCGCGCCGTCTTTAAATTCTAGCTATGCAAACTTGTTATAAATTGGTATTATAAAATATTGAACATTGTTTGCAAAGTGAACAGAGGATCATTTAAAAGGAGTGCCCAAACTGAGGTACAACGAATTTCGTCCCTCGTAGGAAGCGTTATTCGCCCGAGTTTGACCAGAGATTAAATAAATACCTACTTGAAAATGATAATTATTATGCAAACTACATTAAATATCAACTCATAACAAACAACAAAGATAATCTCCAATAAATACCTAGATTTGTTACTTCAGCTATAGGCAGCTCAAGATAACCAAACAAGTATAAATCTAAAGAGAATTTAACTATTTAATGTTGGCAACATAATAAATATGAATAAAAAATAATAATAAGGTACCAGACGATGCAAAAACTGCCTCAAAAACAGGTATTATTTGTTACCTGCTTGCTTGCGTATGCTTTTTTTGTATTAGAGATACTGGTTTAACTTATACTTGGATCAACAAGTTGAATACAAACTGTAATAGATTATATATTTTACTGGGAACTTGGAGGTCTTTTTTCTGTCTGGAATTATAATTCTGGCCTTGTCCACAGTCTGTGGGGCGAATTGGTCTGTTGGGAATGCCGACTGTCATTGCAAAAGGACAAAATTAACGCCTTGGGATTCTTTATTATGTAATGTTGTGCATGTCCACTGAAATAAATCTATATACTAATAATAAGGCTGAAGAGTTTGTTTGTTTGAACACGTTAATCTCCGGAACTACAAGTCGGATTTGAAAAAATCTTTTTGCATTTGGTAGCTCAATTCTTGAGGATGGCTATAGGCTATTTTACGTCACGCTACGACCTTTTGGAGACGAGTAAAAAGAAAGCGTAGGAAATAATAGAGCAGAGGCTAGTACATAAATAAAAGTGCATGTCATGCTATGTGTGTTAAAGTTTTAATTTATTTATGCTGTAACATAGTAAACTATACATTCTAATTGTAAACCAATCAAAGAAATAGGAATTCAATTATGGTGCTTAGTCTTGTCTAAAACGCTGTAAAATTTCAGTTAAGAAGGTTAAATACTGATTCCATATTAATTTATATGTTACTGATTATGACCTCAGAGATCAAAGACTGGTGCTTGTGACTCAGCTAAATCTTAAGGTACATAATAAAACATACACTGAATTACACAATACTTTTGGAAACTTTCACAAACCATATTGATGCAACCAAAACAAAAATTGCATAATATTTAAGCACATGAAACAAGTCAGTAGATAAAGGATTTGGCAATGTAAACATTAATATCATAACACAGACTTATTTAGGATTTTAATTATCAGTTGATATGACTGAACAAACATTATACGCACAATATGGCTGTGGAGTAAATATAGTGGGGACTGAATTCAATGGTGATAGCTTATGTATGCTTGGTGTATGTATGTATTGTATACGTAAATGGTAGACCACAGACTACCTGCAGTATTGTCTTTCCCTCTCCCTTTAAATCCATCCAAAGGTTGTCTTTCCAATATTGCTTTTATCAATAAGACCGCTCATTGTGTCACCTTATGTAAAATTTCATCTGTAGTTTATATGTTGCACGTAATAAAGAGTATTCTTTCTATGATATTAACCCAGCCACAGGACACAGTTTATTTGCTGTTAAGCTAAGGAATTAGCTAACCTGCCAGTCAAAAACAATTCAATCACAAAATATTCCCATATTTGGTATTTCAAAGCATATTTTAGTACTTGAATCTATTTAAAAACATAAGCGAATGACCTTTCTGAGGTTCAAGGAACACTGAGCACATTAAATGCTAATAACCATGGCACAATGGGCTTATGTACACATAGGATAGTATATGACACAATAGAAATCATATGCAGTAGACAATAAACCTTGTTCATATTAGTTAATGATACATATTTAACTGCCCCGAGTCTGGAGTTGTGTCTGGTTGATGGCAATAGACTCGCCCCCTATTACATGAGACTTAAACGTAACTGGCGAAATGTGGGTGTACTTAAACCTCTGCCTAACCCTTCAGGGAAACGAGGCGTGTAGTTATAATATATGGAAAAAAAAACCAAGTAAAATATTATCTTATTATAAAACCAGATGTTTCATTGTAATTTATTAAAAGGATATTATTTAAAAACACTGTAAAAAGTAGTACTAGACGCTATGGTGGCCTAACACTCCTTTCTCGTATTGATAGGATATGGTTTATATGGTAAAAGTCAAAGTCTCGAATTGTAAGGGAAATAGCAGTATATTAAATCACTATAACACTTAGTTACAAGACAATGGTAATGATAATGGTTTTGAGTACGTGGTGTCTCTAATGAGATCTGAACGCGAACTGGCCCACATTTTGGTGGCCGAGCGAATGTGCATACTTGCGTTCGTTGCAATTATGCATTTTCGCTTAGTGTTCGATTAAAACTCGAACATATTCCCGAGAGCAAGAAGAAATGCTGGATGATAGTTAAAATTTACACTATGATACTTATGGTGTGTACAAAATGTGAAACTACTTAAATTCGTTACTAGTAATCTTAAATGGTACGTATAAAAATAATGAGCACAAGCAAGATAAAAGCAGAAATTAAAAGCTTATCTACTTATTATAAATTATTGAATACATTGACACCGATTTAAAGTTACACTATTGAGTCTTCCACAGTAAAAGCAATGTTTTGATTGCCTGTGTTCGTATTTTTGTCTCGTTTGATCGCACTATAGTTCGCGCTAGGCCAGCGTTTGGCACAATTGTGTAAACTAAAAACGACTTCACTTTGATCCTTTAGATCTCTGGCACTGAGCACTTCACTGTGTGATTCGTGTCTTCTGGTTCGTTTCGGTGTCAGCGGAACCGCTGCACTCTCTTGTTGGCAGCGGCTCTCGCTGTGGCGTCGTGGTCTCGGAGACGGTGGGGTCACCGTGGTCTGCTGCCGGTGAGATCCTTCGCCACGGTGTCCAGCTGCGGCCTTTCGGCACAGGCGACATCGCCCAGTCCGCCACAACCAGACGGCTGCTACGCATAGAGCGGTTGACATCAACACGTAACAAATTACGTATTGGTGGATATCATGCGGCGATATGTCTTCTATGTCTGAATCGCTTTTCTTCAGTTTTTCTATCGCCTCCCCCAGACTGGTCATGGATATGGTTAGGTTTCCGTCATCAGTCGGTCTTTCGTCTGGGATTTTGATGTTAATCAAGTGATTAATTTGGTCGAATTCTGGTGTATAAATTATTGATGAAATGTTCATTTGGTTGGACTGGTGACGTATTGAATATAATGAGAAGTCCTTTCCTTTGATGACGCACTCTTGACCTATGCTAATGATCCCGGCTTGACTCAGCTGGAGAACCGTTACGTGGTCGCCGCATATTATTTTTATTGTGTAGGTGTCACAACAAAAATAAAAGTGCTGAGAAGTCAAATGTAATTCAAGCCATACGTTGGTGCAGTTGGTTTTTTCTACTTTACATTTGTTGGTTGCCGAGTCCTTGTCGCAAAAGCTTTCGTCATTTTGCAGGTCGGTTATTGGTTTTAGCAGCTGACACATGGTAGCATTTCCATGGTGTAAACATGCCGTTAGTTCCTGTGTGGACATGCTAAAGAAGGAATCCTTCTTTAGGTTGACTGCTACGTATTCGGAGACTGGTATAATTGTGGTCTTAATGGTGTTTGTTTGGTGCGGTACAGGTATTATCTTGTACAATTTGAAACTTTCTCTGGATACTAGTGGAAATGTAACTTCAATAATAACAAATTTGTTAGTCGCTCTGGCTTTGACCTTCAGTAGTTTGTAAAGGTACTGAAGATCCGTGTCTAAATTTGTGATTGGTAGTGTGAGTTCGCTTGGCATCTGGCCATATATGGTTTGGAGCTCACGTTTAAGTTGCGTTGGTGGCAGTAAATGTATGCTAATTTGACCGTGGTAGATGTCTGTTAATGCATCGAGCAACGTGTCTTGAAGTCGTCTTAATCCTTGTAGCAAACTGTTTCCAGACATCGCTGTCAATGTGAAGTCATTGATGTATGAAATATTTTGTATTTCGCGTTGGAGAGTGCTCGCGTTTTCTTGCAAACCCAAAAGCTTCTTGTTTATTAATTTGTGCTGTTTATTTACAGTGATCTCCATCCTCTTCATGATATTGAACTCTGCTTCGATTATAGAAGTTTGGTTTTTCCATAGATTAGAAAGGTGTTTCTCATTACGATGTATGGTCTCAATGTCCTTTTCATACTGGTCAGCGAAACGTGAGTCCAACACACCGAATAAGTCATTCGCTAGATACCCGATACCATTGATTAAGCCTCGTCGGCGCCGACCCGTCTTCCCTGCGGCGCGTCGCTGTCTGGCGTGGACATCAAAATGCTGTGTTAGCAAAAGTTCATTGTAGTATTCGAGTTCCTGATAATCGTGTCGGGCTTGCTGCACGATCGTATTACAATGACTTTTTGTTTCAATGGTTGCGCACAATTGTTCTTGATAACCTGCTATTTTATTATAAGTGGTTATGCCTGTCCAATAGGGTCCCATATCGTAGTACATGACTAATGTCCATTTATCCCTGATTAATTGTACCTTTGAAATAGGGTCAAAATAAAGCGTTTGGTTATTTGAAAATGGTTTGACATCGTGTAAACCGTAAGACGGAAAAATCAGCATGAGGAAGCTCAGTAAAACAGTTGCTACAGTTGCGATTTTTGATCTCGGTTTTCTTTTCCTTTCCGTCAAGTTGGTTGTTGGCTTTATATCTGGTTTTGGTGTCGTTACGTTATTCTGATTAACGGGCAAAACGGAGAGTTTCACAATAGGGCGTTTCATGATTCCATTTTTGGTTTTTAATGAAACCGCTCTGGTTAGGCCATCATTTCCTGGGTGTGTTTCGACTACACGTCCAAGAGCCCATTTTCCTGGTGGCAGATTCTCATCATGAATCACCACTAGATCTCCAATTCCGATGTTTTTTTGTGGTTCCATCCACTTGCTTCTTGATGAGAGTTGTACCAAGTATTCAGCCTTCCACCGTTTCCAAAGATCTTGGAATAATTTGCTGGTTAGATGCCATCTGGTTCTAGCATCTTGCTCCGTTTCTATTACAGTTGTTCCTGGTCTTCCTGATAAGAAATGAGCTGGTGTAAGGAAGTCTATATCGTCAGGATCCTCGGATATCGCGCAAAGAGGTCGTGAGTTGAGGCACGCTTCTAGTCTGGCTAACAATGTGGTGTACTCCTCAAAGGTTAGTTTTTGTTGACCGATAACCCTCTTGAGATGATGTTTTAGACTGCGTACTGCTCGCTCCCATAGACCGCCGGCGTTAGGCCAGCTAGGTACGTTAAAGTGCCATTCTATGCTCATCTCTGTTATCTCGGTCATAGAGCTTTCACCGAAACTTTTCTGAAGCTGGTTAAATTCTTCCTGTATCATTCTGTTAGCTCCCACGAAGTTAGTGCCGTTGTCACTGTACATATGTCGTGGGGCCCCTTTCCTGGCTGCCATTCTGGTTAGAGCTGCCAAAAAAGCGGAGCTGCTCATGTCTGACACGAGTTCTAGGTGAACCGCTTTCGTAACCATACATACGAAAACTGCAATGTACCCCTTTGTGGTTTTGATTCCTCGTCCTTTATTTGCCTTGACCTCCACGAAGCCTGTGTAATCTACTCCGCAGTGATAAAATGCATGTTCTGGATTCACTCTTGGTTCTGGTAAATCGCCCATGAGCTGGTGCTGTCGCATGGGATTTTGTTTTCTACATGTGACACATTTTCTTATAAACTTTTTTGTGGCCATATAACCGCCGATAATCCAGTATTGTTGTCGTAGGTTTGCTAATGTTATACGCGCTCCGCCATGGAAAGTCATTTGATGAGCTTGATCGATGAGTAATGTGGTTAGCTGATGATCGTGAGGTAAGATGATGGGATGTTTCATCTCCAGACTCATGTGGGCGTTTTCCAATCTCCCACCCACGCGTAACATTCCGCGCTCATCTATTGTTGGATTCAAGCTCAAAATCTTGCTTTTGGAGTGCACTCTTCCGTGTTTGTTCAATGAATCTAGGTCGTTTGCAAATTCTGCTTGCTGAACGTTTTTGATTATCAGCTGTTTAGCGCGACGAAGTTCGTGTAATTCGAGGTAAGGTCGGCGAACTTGTTTATTCAAAGTTGGCAATCGCAGTATCCACGCAAAAATACGTATGATTTTTGTAATGGAGCTGTATTTGTTTATCAAATGCTTAATTATTGTGGTACTCAGCGATTGTGTTGGTTGTTCAATGACTACCGTGTTGGTTTGTTTTGAAATAGACGGCTTTACTTCCAAATTCGTCTCATAAATGGTATGATGGTTTTCTTGGTTTGTGTATGATGGCAGCCATAACGGCCCTTGCCACCATAACTTGTGGTCTTTGAGTTGCCTGACAGTCAAACCACGACTTGCACAGTCCGCGGGATTATCTGTCGTCTTCACATATTGCCAATGTTTTGGTGGTATGGTTTTGGTGATTGTTTTTACCCGATTTGCTACGAATGGTTTCCATCGGGTTGGATCTCCTTGTATCCATCCTAGTACCGCGGTTGAGTCAGTCCAGCAGTAGACATCTGTTGGGTAATCTGACAAGCAGTTTTGAACCTTTTGCATTAGCTGAGCTAACAGATGAGCGCCCATTAACTCCAGTCTCGGTATAGATAAGACTTTGCTTATGGGGGCCAACCTGGCCTTCCCCGCAACTATGGTAATGGTTGCCCCTTCTTTGTTTAATACCTTGCAATATATTACGCACGCGTATGCCTTGTTAGAGGCGTCGCAGAATCCGTACAACTCTATATTTTGGTTCTCTCCCATTCCTAACCACCTGTTGACTTCTATGCTGTTTATGTCCGGGAATTCTTGCTTCAATTTGACCCATTCCGAGTTCATTGCCTCTGGTAGGGCGTCATCCCATTTTATCTTAGATAACCAGACATTTTGAAACAGGAGTTTCATGGTAGTGCTCAAGGGGGTTAACCACCCTAATGGATCGAACAGCTTAGAAATGTCCGAAAGTAGAGCTCTTTTGGTAATAGTTGCAGGTGATTTGGGTTCTATTTTTGTGTTGAAGGAGAAATTATCCTTCTGTGGGTTCCAACGGAGACCCAATGTTTTGGTGGAATCGTTCTGCTTGAACTCGTATTTTGACTGGTCACATTGCTCTCTCTCCAAGTCGGTTAATAGGTCTGGTTTGTTCGAGGTCCATTTTCTTAGATTAAATCCTCCCAATCGGCATAATTTTATGAGGTCGAATTTCAGTTTATTTGCTGCTTCCATTGAATGACGCCCTCCGCAAAAATCATCCATGTAGAAACTTTCTTTCAATTCTTTTGCTGCGTCAGGAAATTTTTCTCTTTCATCAGATGCTAATTGCTTTAAGCACATCATCGCTAAGAAGCCTGCTGGTTTGGTTCCGTATGTTAGTGTGGCGAGTTGGAACGATTGTATAGGTTGGTGATTTGATTCTCGCCATAGTACCTTTTGGTAAGCTTGATCTTCTTGGTGCACTCGGATCATTCTGTACATCTTTTCGATGTCGGAAGTATATACAAATTCAAATTGTCTCCATTTCAGGATAAGCTCTTGAAGATCTTTCTGTATATTTGGACCCCTGTACATGACGTCGTTTAGACTGTATCCTGATGATGACTTTGCTGAGGCGTTGAAAACTACTCTCAGTTTGGTAGTGGTAGATTCTGCCCGAATGACTGCATGGTGTGGTAAGTAGCATTCGGGCGCCTGGTTAATGTTGCATGGTGTCATGTGGTTTAGTGCATAATATTCGTCCATGAATTTTTTGTAATCGGACTTCAATTCGCTGTTCTTCTCAAATTTCTTTTCCAAGTTCCTAAATTGTGCTAATGCTTGTGGTTTGGTTTGACCCAACTTATCTTTGTGTTCTGGTTTAAGCGGCAGTCGGACTTCATACCTTCCGTCCTCAAGCCTCTTAGTGGTTTTCATAAAGAACTGTAAACACTCATGGTCATCGTTGGTCATCTCTATCTTCTGGTTAATATCTTCGTTTTCCCAATATTTCAGAAGGTCTTCTGTGTTGTTGAGAATTACGTTGCATTGGTAGTGTGGTTTCATGGATCCACAGAGTAGCCATCCCAGTTGCGTCTGTTGAGCGATTGGTTGCGTGTCCTTGTCTCCTCTTAAGATTCCTCCTAACATTATTTTGCTATAAACATTTGCACCTAGAAGCATGTCTACGGGTCTGCTTATATGGAACTCTGGATCGGCCAATTGTATCCCTTGGATATGATTCCATGTCGTCGGTTTAGTGAACGTGTTATTTGGCAGTCGCTTGATCAAATTGTTCATTACAATAACGTTCGTGTCGCAAGTAAATTCACTATTTGTAGACTGTAGAGTTACCTGTAACATTCCTTTCGCGTTGCTTTCTTTTTCACCGACACCGTAAATTTGACCTTTAAAATGATCCCTCTTTAATCCCAATATCTGTGCTGCGTTCTCGGTGATTAACGACAGTTGAGAACCTGGGTCAACTAATGCTCTCATCTTGTGTTGTGTTCCGTCAGCTCCCTTTACTTTTATAATCGCAGTGGCTAAAAGTACTTCAGACATGTCATCCCAAGACACGTGAGATGACCTAGTTGCGCTTTTCTTGGTTGCAATACACTTGTTGGAGGTTTCTTCTGCTGACGCAGTTGGACTTTGTTTTGCTAATGCTTCGTGAAGTAGTGTGTTGTGTGTACCTAAGCATTTACGACATCGTTTGCTCGATTGACATGGTTTATTATTATGACTGCATAGACAGTTTTGGCAGTAATTTAATTGCTCAATTTTGTTTGCCTTTTGCTCGTGCGTCATTTGCAAAAATTCCGGGCAACGCCACAATCCGTGTTCTGAATTGCACAATGCGCAGGTTATCGACCGCGACACGTGTAATGCACTCATGTTAGATTTTGAATTGTCTTTGTTGCCTGATTGATGATTATTGCGGTGAAAACCTTTCTTCTGGTTTTGGTTATTGTTCTTACTTGTTTGATTCGTCGTGGTTTTTTGGTTTGCTGGTTCCTGCTTGCGACGTGACGCTTCTAGCGCTGTAAATTTGGTTTCCAAAAATTCCAGGAACTCCTGCAGCTCGGGTAGCTCTCTTGGATTCTTGACCGATTCTATATATTCGGTGAAGGTATCGTCATCAAGCTTTTGCGCTAGTAGGTGCACTAAAAGCGGATCCCAAGTTGTTATATCAACTCCTAGATTCTGTATAGCGTGCAACGTCTCCTTGGTTACGTCATGCAGTCTCTTTATCGTGGCTAGCGACTGCTGTTGTACGTTGGGAAGTCCGAACAGTATATTAATGTGGGACGTGAAAATTAATTTTTTGTTGCCATACCTGTGGTTTAAAATCTTCCAACATACATGATAATTGTCAGAGCTAATCTGTAAATGGTGAATCAGACGCTCTGCTTCTCCAGTCACCTTACTCTTCAAAAATTGCATTTTTTGTGCATTAGACATTGACGGGTTTTTGTCGACCGCTTCGCTAAACAAGTCTTTGAACGGAACCCATTGGTTATAAGTCCCATTGAACACGGGGATGTCCATTTTTGGTGCTGACTTTTCGCGGTGCTTCACTGCCCACATCTTTTTGTTGATGTCATTTGTCAGCTTGCTGTACTTTTCCTCGTGCTCGCAGAATTGCATTTGGTACGCAATATCGTCGCCTCCTTCCTCTCCTTCAATTTCCCAATGAAGCTTGTCGATCTCACCCCATCGGCTATCCAGTGATTTTAGAGCGTTCTCGAATTGCCATTGATTTTCGAAATTATCTACTTGTAAATTACTCACGGTTCTCATGAACGCCTTAAAATTTATATTCTGCTTCTTTATTAACCCGTTCAGCTTGCTGGAGCCCCTACCTTTATATAGTGAATTCTCTCGCTGCGGTGACTCCTCATAGCGAGACGACGTACCTGGTTGTGGCTGCGCCGCCTCACCTTCCTGTCGACAATGGTCCGCGCCTAGCTGTTGCCTAGCCCGGTTACCTGGTAATGGTTGTACCTCTTCCACTATGGTTCTACTGAAACTTTCATCTTTAAGCTGCGTCGCGCCTAATTGCCCCATAGTTTTGTCAATAATCTCCTTAATTTTCAAATAAACTTCCTGGACTGTCTCAAAACAACCCTTTTTGAAGTAAATGTGGTCGAAGTCTGCAAACTCGCACATTTTCCTATGGTTTTCTTGATAATCGTGCCAGTATGCTTCCAACATTGTAGCCTTGCGCTTATAATTATCGATAGTCTTCCTCTCGGATCCATCTTTCTTTATGTTAGTTAGAAACTTGTCCAGGATTTCATAGAGTTCCGTTTGGTTGATGAACAGAGAATCGGAATCCATATTTAAATTTGGTTTGAAAATATTTGCTAATGGTTAGTATAAATGGTTGGATCTGACCTTATATGCTGCAACCGACCGTCTCTGCAATCCGAGGTTCTTCAAGTTACTGCGATCTTCTGGTTTGCGTGGCACTGTTTCACTTGGTAGTCACTGGTAATTAAATGCTCGAAGGACCTTGTAAAAAGTAGTACTAGACGCTATGGTGGCCTAACACTCCTTTCTCGTATTGATAGGATATGGTTTATATGGTAAAAGTCAAAGTCTCGAATTGTAAGGGAAATAGCAGTATATTAAATCACTATAACACTTAGTTACAAGACAATGGTAATGATAATGGTTTTGAGTACGTGGTGTCTCTAATGAGATCTGAACGCGAACTGGCCCACATTTTGGTGGCCGAGCGAATGTGCATACTTGCGTTCGTTGCAATTATGCATTTTCGCTTAGTGTTCGATTAAAACTCGAACAAACACTAACGGAAATTTGAACAGTTTCCTGCCCGCTGTAGTCTATGAAAGACTAAGCTAACAATGCTAATTGAATAAATGGTTTAACGGGTTTAATGCCACAATTATAGAAACAATTTAAAAACCATTTTGCTTGTGTCGATCCACCATCTGGCATAGGAAGGGTTAAGTAAATGCAAAGATAAATCATGACAATAATAAAGAAAGTTACAAGCTGTAAAATAATATGATAATTATAGAGTTTGTGTAAATTCAACAGAGATTATTTACAAAAAGTGAAACTCAGCTGTAAGGTAATATCAACAGATTTTCCACATAATGGGTAGCTTGATTATTGTTATCATGAAAGTACTTATAAAGAACGGATATCTTAATCTACAGGTTAAACTACTGTTGCAGTCACACACACTTGAGAACAACTTGTAGAGCTACAGTAATTAAAAATTCATCAAACAACTGTTTCATAATTTACAGAACCTTTCAAAACTCATTAATAACAACCTTGAAAACAAACTCTTCATATTATTATGTAAATACTCATTAGAAATAATCAAAAATCAAATTGTATGACTTGTCAACTCTTAATGACTGGCAAAATACCAGATTTAGATTGTTCACACACTGTGAAACATTTTAATTGGACAAGAAAGGAAATAGTTTGAATATTTAATGCTCATGTTGTGCTAACAATGCAATAATAACACTCGACGAATGAGCAAAGTTCAACACGTCGCCTAAGGTTAAACCCGTGCAAATAAACAACATTAATTACGTTCTATCGCACTTAACCTCAGCTAATATCGAATATTACAACAAAACAATGTAATACCTGAGTGGAGGCTCCTGTCCGCGCCCCCGGTCATGTTCACTAAGTCCGTCCGACGGAACCACTCAACGCGTCAGGCGGGCGGCGCACTCCGCTCCTGGCGCCCCAGCACCACAAATCCACGCAGCAATTATAAAAAGAACCCAATTTCAATGTCACAAAGGTAACACGAGGGTAACGGGGCTCGGCGACGCAGCCGATCCGCACTGACGTCCGCGATACTCACTAACCACGCGCTCTAACCATAAATATCATAACATAATTTACCTTCTCCCTCATGGTAATTAGTTTCTCGATGTTTATGTCCTTCGACTTCAGCCATATTCAATTTATTTATTTCGAGATCTGACTGGACTGAACATAGCGACGTAAAATTTTTCCAACACGACGCAAGTTGACAACCTTGCGGAGAAAAAAAGACGTGTCATACTGTCAAAGTCAGAGAGGGACGATTTTTAAATAAATTATCTTATTTTTGTATAGTAAAAAATAAGTAATTTTAAAAACGTTATTCGCGTGATGTTGCTGCTATACTGTGAACATTTTACAAGTAGGTATATTTAAAAAAAAAATTAATGGTGTTGTTAGTGTTCATGATATAAATGTTAAACACTACACACCATCTATGGTTGACCATGAACCTCACATGATTTTATAGTTCTCTTCTTATTGGTCATTTTCATGTAGTATTTAGGATAATTTTACATATCACTAAAACAAATTGAATATAAACGTTTTTTTTTTTACTAAAATTGCATGTGAAAACACTGGCAAGCTTACAACTTGGTTGTCAAACTTAATCGATTCCGAAGCAGACTCGATTCGTAATTTGATGAATTTGCTGATGTGCTGCTGCACTAACATTCGATTTGTTGAATGGTAGAAAATGTTGAAATTGTTGATAGTAATAATATTCTTCCCAGAGATTAGAGAGCAACATTTACCTTGGTAATAAAAAAATGAATGCAATGCGTAGATGTCAATGCAAGAAGTAAAACAGCAAATACAGATACAATATTGTTACATTTATTTATGATTAATATATTGTTTAGAAATTAATTTTACATTTGATATACATAGTACTTACTAGTTACATAGTTTAACACCATTCCTTCCTTTAAAGTTATGCTAACTAAATCGGTTCATCTTACTATCATGCCCTGCAGTGCACAGTGGTACAAGGTCTGGAATTCTGGATTCTAGAACTAATCATCTTATAGAGCTAACTCACATCTATATTAAGGTTGTATTGTTTGTTAGATACACTCATATCTAACAAAGTTACTGCTAGATATCGTCGGAGTTCTGCAGTGTGATGAGGCCCTGATATTCCATCTCCTTGTACATGATATCCTGGTTCAGAGTGTGCAGAATATCTTGGAACCTCTGTCTTAGAGCCAGGTTCTCCATTCCAGCAATCTCATGCTGAGTCCGCTGTCTTCTCTGCTTCAACTCTTCAAGTTCAGCCCTCAGCTGCTCAATCCTCAATGTCATATTGTCCTTAGACATGTCTCTTGTTTGGTAGTCCCCATCATCCTCTGAAGATAGCCCTCCGCTTTTAGACATTCCGGAAGCTGCAGGAGTAGTTGCTCGACTGTGGCCAGGGAATGATTTTGGAGCAAGTTCTTGTGGGGATTGGAACATGTGTGACCTGAATTGAGTTGGTAACGCATCCCTCTTTGATGGGCCCTCACCGTGCATGGAGTTGGTGTCTGATAGACGACTGTCATAGGCCGAGAGCCGACTATCTTCCATCTCCACATTAATGTTATCATCCTCCAAGTCAGAATCGCTAACCGCTCCACCGAATATGTCCACAACATTGGAGGACTCATGGTTAGATACATCAACAGAGACAGATTCTCGTTTAGGATTGCGCTCCGCCTTAGTTTTCTTCTCTGGCTTAGAATGAGGAGTGCCCTGATCCTGTTTGGGATGGTCATCTTCCTCTTTGAGAATCTCCCAGGTGACACTGACAGCTTCGTTGTCAGCCCTTAACAACCTCTTCACCTCTTTTTCAATTTCTGGTGCTTCCACATACTTCTTTTTCAGAGTTTTTCTGAATCGCCGCTTACGCACGTTTTTAGTAGGCGGCGTGATACCGTGCGGCCAGAGAAACTTTTTGTCGACTTTATAAGGATCTTTCTTCTTATTTTTAGCAGGAGACTCTTCTTCTGCCGTTGGTTGGTCAGGTTCCTCTTTACATATCATCATCTGGCATATGTCTGCTGTTTTGTAGAAGCTCTTGTTGTCAATCGTTTTCATAGATTCTATGACGGTAGGCAGATCGAATATCTTGGCGTGCATCAGCCAGTGGTCGAACCTCACCTCGCCCTGGCGCATATCGTTCTCGATCTGTATCGTCAGTCTGTTCTTCAGGTTCTCGCCAGACTTTAGCACGTCTCTCAACACTTTAGCAGGCTCCTCGGGCAGACGCATTACGAATTGGGACTCCAACTCGGTTGGGTAGTCCGGTTCTCTCTTCTCCCGGTTCATGGTAGTTGTTAACGATATTTACTAATTTAAATTAAACTTATTCGGGTCGTATTTTACGTTTATTATTAGGGAAACTAAAAAATTCAATACAGAAAATCACGAAAGTGTAAACATGTCACGGATTAGAAATTATGACATTTCGAGAACAAATATTGCTAGCACAAAAAAAGTGACTGCTCAGATGACATAAAACTATATCGTAATGGGTTAAATGAATACCGAAACATTTAGATGCGGCTCTCAATTTTGGTAATTTATACTTACTTATTCTGTCATGTTATCTTTTGGAAAGAATGATCAACATTGTTTGTTGTTTATATATCACATGATTATTTTTTAATTGAGCCAGAGCACGGGCAGCACTTGTCAGAAAAAAGTAAAAAAGTGGATCATCTGTCATTTCATGGTGTCAAATTTCCGGAAAATAAAGCCTCTATTTTCATAAAAATAACAGAAACAAATAATTCTAACACAAAATGCAGGTAAATTACTACAACTGGTGTAAAACAAGATATTACAAACATACGTGTGTTGTTCATTTTAGTGTTAAACATGGTGTTTTATTTTTAGAATCCAAATGAGGATACAGAATGGAACGATGTCCTCCGCGCCAAAGGTATCATACCTCCCAAGGAGGCGGAGATATCAGAGGACCAAATTGTTAATATGATAGAGCAGACCATCCAGCAGAAGCAGGCTGAAAGTTAGTATAAACAAGAATTAAGAGGTTATGGTGACACCTGTTGCAGTAACTGTTAAAAAAAACCTATTAAAATTATAATATTACCTCAAATTCACTCAAAACCTAAAGAATATCTCTCTATTAATAAGTTAGCATAAGTGTTAATAGCATAAAAGTAACGGTTCTTATAATTTTGTGGCTGTTCCACTTGAGCGACAATAAACACAAACTCAACTAACTGTAAACTCCTAAAATGTGTCTCAAACTAAAGCTCATACCAGCACACCTACAAATAACACTTTCAAGACCATAGTTTCTTCAATCTCATTAATAAAAAATGGATTTTCAGAGGACAAGCAACTGTCAGAATTAGATTTAGATGGTCTTGATGAACTAGAAGACTCAGAAGACGAGGCTGTGATAGAACAGTACAGACAGAAGCGCATCGCTGAGCTGAAGAGACTAGCAGAGAAACCTCGGTTTGGAGACGTCCGGGAGGTGTCCGGACAGGACTACGTGCAGGAAGTCAACAAGGCTGGCGAGGGGATCTGGGTGGTTATACATTTGTATAAACAGGGGTGAGTTTATGATACTCCCAAATTAGATAAAAATATAATTAATCTAAGGTGCTCCTCGATATGACTTTAAACTGTCGTGCATTTAGTATTGAACTAAATGTAGAACCTGTAGGCTATGGCATAAATACACCCAAATAGGCTCGGATGGAACAGTCGATATTAGTACAGGATATCAACTCAGGGCGGCGGCTGATGAACATCTAGCACGTCAAAGGCGGCGCCCACGGACCCAGTCAGGCGGTCCACTGTACACCCACCAGCTCGCACTAGACAAGCGTGGTGGGTTAATTTCTCTAAACCCCTACTCTCTCATGAGAGAGTAGGGGGGCCTTCGCCCTGCAGTGGGACGTCACAGGCTAATAATAAAGATGCTAAGCAAACAACGGACAATTTGTCCGTGACAATAGAATGTATAGAAATGTATGCAATAATGCATACATAGGACAAATAGACTGCTGGGATTTCGGGACAAATTGTCGTAATAATAGAGAGAAAGCAGTGGTGGCCTAGTGGTAATGGTCGCGACTTGTGAGTTGTAGGTCATAAGTTTGATCGCAGACAGGTGCTTTACTTTGTGTAAATTATATCATCACCACTGCTCTCGAAACAGTGTAGTAGAAAATCGTCAGGAAACAAGCATGTCCAGGCATGCCCTGGAACCTAAAAAATTCAGACTTGTGACATCTACCAACCCACATTGGGCTTGCATGGTGGATGATTGCCCACTCTCTCACACCAATATGAGGTCTGAGTTCCAGCAGTGTCAACATTATGGGCTGATTATGATGATGATATAATAAACTTCTCTGTTTACTTCTCCTGCAGCATCCAGCAGTGTGCCCTAATCAACCAGTACATGCGCCAGCTGGCAGCAAAGTTCCCATACACAAAGTTCATAAAAGCTATTGCTCAGACGTGCATCCCCAACTTCCCTGAGAGGAACCTGCCCAGCGTGTTTGTGTACTTCGAGGGGGACATGCAGAAGCAGTTCATTGGAGCCACCGAGTTGAGAGGAACGTCGTTGACTCTTGAAGGTAGGTTTCAATCCAAAGTTTGTATGTTTGGTTGTTTGTTACTCAATCACGCAAACACGGCTGAACATGGAGCTAGATGGGGGAAGGATATAGGTTAGTTTTTGTCCCGGTAGCACGTTCCCGTGGGATAATTTCCGACATCCCTGTGGGCGAAGTCGCAGAAAAAAGCTAGTTAGGGTTCCGTACCTCAAAAGGAAAAAACAGAACCCTTATAGGATTACTTGTGTGTCTGTCTGTCTCTCACAGCCAATTTGCTCTGAATCTAATGAATCAATAAAGTTGAAATTTGGTACACATATAAATCTTTGTTTGAATGTGGGGGTCATTTTTTTTGCAATCTGTACTGTGTGACATATCAAATGAAAGGACTTACTGTGAGGATCTCAAATATATTTTTTTGATAATTTTAAAGTAAATTGTATTAAAGTTATTTAAGAAAATTGACCCCCCCCCCCTTATCTCCGAAACTACAGAGCCTAAAATTTTGAAAAAATACAGAAAATACATAGTTCTATACCTATAGATTACAGGAAAACCTATTGGGAAATCTCTTAATATTGTGCATACAAACTTATATTTTCAGTTGGAATGTATGGGAGAACAAGTTTTTCAACTACAATTTTAAGTTTGTTCTTGGGATTAATTCATTCTAACTACGGAACTCTTCGTTGTGCGTGGTCCGACACGCACTTGGCCGGTTTTTTTTCTGTAAAGGCTTAGAAAATCTTCTGCAAACATATGCTTCTCTCTTGAAAATCCTCCTTATTAAAATAAAAATCCTCTTTTTCTAGAATTTGAATACATTCTTGGACAAGTAGGAGCAGTGGACTCGAAAATAAAAGATGACCCCAGACCTAAGATTAAGGACAAAATGTTCACCGACCTCGGGTCCAACGACTGGTGATGAATGGTGATGTGGTGATATCACCGGTGTGAACTGTCGGCTTCGGTGCGGGTTTATGTGCTTTACTTGCAAATTATTTATTTTTTTGTTAAGTATTATGTAATTAAAATATTTTATGTAATATTTTAGGAGAGTAATTACTTATTTTATTGAATCTAAATTAAGTTTACATAGAAAAATTTTGTCAGGAATTTAAGTTTCATAAAAAATTTCATTGTTTTATCATTTTCATTTGTATCACAAAAGTGCATTTTCTTGCAAGTTAAAATAACTATGTATAAATTGTGCGAATGTCACAAGTTCTACATATTTAGGACAGCATTTTTTGTATGTTGAGCGTCTAATACAATGTATAATTGTATAATAATACAATATGTTTTCAAAATAATTTGTTTTTATTACCTTCATTTACAGGAAATACTTATAAGTAGATCTAATTACTAATACTATTATGAAATTCGGGTTATTCTTATCCACCCTAAGGTGGATACCCAGAAACGCATGTCCAACAATCCACCCTAGGCCTAGTCGAATACACGGAATTGGCTGACGTTGCTTAGGGGCCATCTCCACGAGCGAGAGAATCGCGGCGATATATCGTCGCGCCACCTATTTCTATACACTCTCTTAGAACGTGTCTCCACACGACGATATCATCGCGGCGAAAATTTGATGGCCCGGCGAGGCTATCGCCGCGATTCTCTCGCTCGTGGAGACGGCCCCTTAGGGTGGATTCTCGGACATGCATTTCCGCGTTTCCACCTCAGAGTGGATAAACGGAATAATCGAGAAATTCATTTTATACACAAAGTTTCTTGAAATAAAACAGTTTTTGGAAGTCCTATGAAGAACGTCAAGACCCATCACGCTAGCGCTCCCCGAAGGGGTAGTCAAGACATATAAAGTATACATTTCGCCAGTAATGTTTATTGGTCTCATGTAATAGGAGGCACCACATTCATACATGATGACATACATTCTTCTGAATTTGAGATAAAGATACTTGTATCGTCATCTATTACTAGTCGGCCAAGACAATTAGACACCTGGGACCGCTTAGCGACTCTGCATAGCTATTCACAACCATTAGACAGGTTGCCGTGTCAAAAATGTCAAGTTTTCTACTGATTTACGGCTGATTTTTAAATAGGTAACTTTTATCGGAGGAATAAATATTGTGGATTGACAGCTTTTGTGTTAGAAAATATTTTAGCCTGGCAAATTTATTCTTGATAAAAGTTATCCGACTATTGAAAAAACAGGCCTAAATGGATCAAAATGTTCGAATTTGGCATTTGTGTGCAGCATTTAGAGAAATCCTTCGATAACATTGATCAATCTATTTATTTATTCAGTAAAAATTCACATTGCGTTCGAATATCATCATCAAACAAGTATTAGATGTACAAATTTAAAAAAGTATACAAATGCAAACACAAATATTCAAGGACGTATGTATATCTAATGGTTGTGCAAAGCAATGCTGGACCCACGTCTTCGCATCGTTAAATTTGTCTAGAGGATGACGTCACTGACATATACATACATATTTATTCATATTGAATACTTGTACGAGTATATAACACGGTCGGCTTTCTTTGCTATCTAACATCCTCGATGCAAGTTGATGGTGGCGACGCACTTAGCGATGCAGGGCTCCACGGGGTGGCGCGACTTGAGCCCCAGGTCGAACACTCTCATCAGGACCTTGGCTGCGTGCTCTTGCATGCCTACCACCAGTTCCGGTAGTTTGTCTAGTAAGGACTGTGTTACTTCTGGCTGGTGAGAGTCTAGACATTCTAGGATTGCTTGGAGACCTGAAAAGAATGATGTAAAGGTCATAATTAAACTGACCTCAGTTTTTAACTCACAACCTACGAATAAGTAATGTGTTATTCGTAGCCCACAACGTAACGGAGAAGGTGAACAAAAAAGTAAAGTTCCCATTTATTTCCAAAACAGTTAGATCGATTTAGGTTTTCTGTAAAAGGTTTGGTTTTTATAAATGGGAATGGCAGCCCTCGACGGATTTTTTATAGTCGGGGGTTATGAGATTTATTTAATCCTTTTTTATTACAACCATTTATATCCGTTGAGGGTTTTTTGTTCTAGGACATGCCGGTATCCTCACGATGTTTTCCTTAACCGTTTTGAGAGCAGTGATAGCCCAGTGGTAACGGTCGCGACTTCTAAGAGAGTTGTTGTGTGTTTCAAATAATTTGGAGATATTTAATCTGTCGGTTCTTGAAGCAGTTTAGTGTGGGAGCAATCACAACATTTTCGGGAGCCTGCAACAACTCGGCTGAGCAAGAATTGCTACACTGGCTTTTTCTTTGATGAATTTTCCCATAGCTTTAGGGAATGTCAATGCAAATGTTTGTTGGTGTTCAGTGTGTAAAGGTCTTGAAGGCTGGCATTTGTTGTATTTTGTAAGTCTCAATGAGCCTACCCTTTTGTCTACGCCGTTCCAGGTAATGGGGCATATGAAACTTTTTGAAAGGGGCATAAATATGTGATATAGTTAAATATGTTACCAGGCGTAGTATCGGTGACAGCAGGCAGCAACTTGGACAAGAGCGACAGCGCGGTGTGCCGCAGCGGCGCGTGCGCAGCCGCCGCGTGCGGCGCCGCGCCGCGCAGCACGGCGGCCGCCCACGTCGCGCCGCCCCACGCGCCGCCGCGCCGGGAGCCCCACGATTCTATCTCCTGGGGGACAGACATTATCATACTTTAGAGGGTGTAAAAAGAACCTTGACGAAGCCATCATCGACGCAATTTGTACATCAAACTAAGTAACTTTGTGCAAAAATAATTGCTGGGAAACGACTCTTATTTTGAAATGTCGATTTATTTTCAAGCAGGGGCGAGTCGCTAGTCTTATATATAAAAATCAATTGCCGTGCGTTAGTTTCGCAAAAACTCGGAAATGGCTCGACCGATTGTGATGAAACTTTGGTAAGTGGTTGAATGCACGCCGGAGAAGGATTCTAACAAAAAAAAAAATATGCACACACACAAACACACAACAACAAATGCACATTCGGACTGGTCTTTACGTGGCTTTAGAATAGACTGGTGTAGAACTCGATGAACAAGAGCAGGAAAATATTTAGGCCCTTATTCATAATCCTATTTTATCTCTATTTTAGCTAAAATAGGTTTATAGAACGTTTGTCTTTATCTGCCACGTTGTCATTTCTGTGTGTATGAAAGAGACAAACCCCATTTTAACTAAAATAGGTTTGATAAGTTTTATGAATAAGGGGGTTAGTATTTTACATACAGCTTTTAGCGATTTCGAACAATATGAAAGAAAGAAAAAGTATTTATTGCGACTCGTACAGGAAGATCACAAACTAAACTAAACACAGTAAAAAATAAAAAAAAACAAGTTATATAAAAAAAAAGTAACAAATAGAAAAATGAAACAGAAACTCCTATACGAGGCCAAAAGGCTCCTATCTCAGCATGATGCTGCGACATTTAAAAAATAAATGTCGCAGCACTGGTATTCTGATAGGGCCCGCCGCTGTGGTGATATCACAGGGCAGTTACGGAAATAAATAAATATTAAAATAGATTTAATATCATGTAAACTATTAGCAAATAAAATGAAATATTAATTTTTAATCCGCGCCAGACGTAACCTCATTACTTGTCTATGCTTTGAGTGTCAGAGGCACTCTGGTGTGCCTGTGCCATATCAATATGTGGCAATATCGTAACACTTGACAGTTAACTGACCTGCAGCAACCAATGCAGGTTCTCCGGCGAGTCGTAGCGCCGCTGCAGCGCTTGCAGCGCGAGTGGCGGCGGCGCGGCCGACGCGGGCGCCTGCACTTCCGCTGCCTGCAGCGACGACAGCGCTGGCGTGTTCCTGGATACATAACAGCCATGAATAAAGTCTATGTAAATGCAAAACGACAATAAAGATGATGTGGAAATGGAAATTATACCAATTTACAACTTTTATAGTTTCTCTAGATGTAAAAGATTTGGACAGCCGTCAATTGTAAGTGGCACCACAAATTGGCATCCACAGATACATTTTCTGATCCATTTTTTTTTAATTTTCTTCAGACTTTTTGAAGAGCAATTCATGAATTTATTGCCGTCCCAAAGACAAAGCTGAATGTGTCATGGGCTCAACGTCGACACCCATATCCTTCAAACGGGTATACAACAGCTACGTGGTAGAAATAGGTTCGGTTGTAGTACTTTCATTGGCGAGCTCCATCACTGAGAGCTTACTACTGTAGTTTTTCTTCAAAATTCAAGATAGATCTTGTACATAATTATTACGCTATGTCACACCCCGGACACTCCATACAACGCTCGCAAAATAATTACCGATTACTACTACATAAACAAATGACGTTTGTATATGTGCAAATGTGTGCGTGAAATCTAGTAGGGTTGGCTGTCGTGCGTAGCGTAAAAAATGGCGCGGAAAGCGGTTTGTGTCGGGGAACCGAACGACGACGGCGCTGCCCGAACGTGTGCATTATTATGAAGCGGCCTTGTAGTTCAATTGTTTATTTATATAGTCGGGTTCGTAATGAAATAAAAACACTAAAATAGCTTAGTTTAAATGACTTATCTGTTAATAATCGGTTATTAAATCGCATGGTATTAAAAACGCGAAATCTTACAAACAGTTTATGTAAATACGAATTCGGAAAAGCATCACAATTTCCAACCATCGTGATTAAAACTCAAATAAAACTTTTAAATCGCAACATTGTGTGTTCGTGTCAGTAGTACAGCGCTGCGGTTCGCGAGCGCCCTTGCAAAAGAGTCGGCGACGAATACCTCGAAGTGCGGGGTGAGGTTCGGTATCTGATATGAGCGCGGGGAAGGGAGTGTCCTTTCTGTATGTAGTACTAGTATTTTGTGGCTGTGTACTTACGCAATAGTCTCCTTATGCGCGTGCAGCAGCGCGCTGGCCCGCTGCGGCCGGCACGCCAGGTAGCGGCGCAGCAGCGCGCTCACGCGGTGCAGCAGCGAGCACACGCCGCTGCCCTGCTGCGTGCGCGCCATCATCAGGAAACACTCCAGGATGCTGTGTACTTCTGCTCTGTAAGAGTAAAGAAAACGTTGAGGTCCAGAGATGCTTCCATTAAAAAATCACACTAGCATCATTTTTCAATAATAATGAAATGATACAAGAAAAAATGTACCCGTATATGTAATGTAATGAATACGTACGTATTAGCGGGCGCGAATAGCTCGTGGTCGGGCAGCACCTCGAGCGCGGCCAGCACGTGCGTGTGGTGCCTCGTGGCGGGCGGCGTGGCCCCGCGCAGCAGCGCCGCCGCCAGCGCCAGCGCGCGCGCACCCGCGCCGCGCACGCGCGCCCACACGCCGCGCACGTCCGCTTCCATGCGCCACAGTCTGCGGGGGGGGGGGGGGGGGGACTCATATAACTACTTCATAAAAATCTTAAATTAATCACCGACAGACACTGACAAGAAAAAGAAAAAACTTTTTTACCATTGTCACTCGAAAAAGGGCATTTTATTCATCGATAACAGTGAATAAAACTCTTTTTCACTTCTCATGCTCTAAAAGTCCGTCTTTATGTTGTGCTTAGGCGACATAAAATCGCTTTTTATGTTCTAGTGCATAAAGTAAATTTTTTTTCTCAGACTAAAGTAATCAGGCCCAACAGCCACACGCACAATAAAACTTCGCAGATTAAAGTCGTGATTTATTTCATTTTCTTTAATTCATACCACTTCCGTGTTTTCTATCGTTAATTTAATAAAATCAGGTAAAATGGTTGTCATTTATTATTTAAAAAGACAAAGAAACGTTTTCATTTTTTGGCAGTATGAAGTACCCAAGTCAAATGACAACTGTTGAAAATTAAAAAAAAAACTTTTAAAAAGTTTCGTGGCGGTATTATCTGTGGTGGCGGGAATTAGCTATGGATGCAACATTTTTGATTAATTATGTACTGTATACTTTATGCCTGTTTCATTTTCTCGCAATCGAAGTGAAAAGCAGAGTGTATAACTCAGGCATAAACGAGCCATTTTACCCCTCGACTTAACTATCCACCCTCGCCTGCGGCTCGGGTGGATATAAACGTCTCGGGGTAAAATAGCTTCTTTTATGCCTTAGTTGTACAATCTACTATTAGTCACTGAGTGAATAAAAACATTTTGAATTTGGAACAAGCGCGAACATACGAATTATGTACAAAAATAAATAAAACGTGCTGAAAGTACGTACTGGCTGGCTATATGGAGCTATTCCATAAAGCTATAAAATTAAATTAAAAAAAAAATATCCCGCCAATTTAGGTTCTTTTCTATCTGTTATCGTAATTGTTTTAAGTCACGGGAAAATCTAATGACATAAATTATAATGAGTTCTTCCAGTGACGAAAATGAGACATTGACTCCGGAATCATTTTGAAATAAAGCAGCAATTATAGTAGATAATTTATTGCCGCCAAAATCTCGGGAGTTGTACCTGAAAACATACAATTTGTTCTGCGACTGGAAAACCAGGAATGGCGCCAATTCCTTCTCAGAGTCCATATTTCTTAACTAAGAAGCCGGCGACACTTTGGAGCATATATAAGATGCAGCTGAATAGTTGACAGTATAAATCTAAAACCGTCTACTGTTAACCCTTGGGCGCCACTAACTCCGACGCGCACTTCAACATCGGGGGGACAACCTTGTGGAACGACTACATTACAGCTTTCTCAGCAACAACAACCACAAAATATGGCGACTTTGCCAAACACCCAAGTTTTATCTAATACAACCGTTTCAAAACCAAATAAGAACATTACACTGAATTTCGAAAACTGTTCTAATTTCGATATTAATTTTTAATGTTTATAAATTAATCCTTTGTTCTCTTATTACCGTTTATAAAATAAAATGTGATAAATACTATACTACTATTTATTTTCTCGCAGTCAATGGTAAAAAGTAGAGTATACAACTCGTGAAAAAAATAATTCATCTCGGTCCTTGTATCCCTCGAATTAAATTCTCTTTTTTTCACTTGTTGTATAATCTACTATTTAACAAAATATTAAAAAAATCACTACACTAAAATATTACTTATAGAAGTAATTGATTAACGAAAATAAAAAAAGTTTAAACGTCAGCAAGTGACGCAGGGTCCTTTTTATCCTGAAAAATGCAAAGTTCCTGTAGAAATCAGGTGGAACTGTACCATGAACTGTTTCTAGCACTTGTTGTTCTGACCGACCGACTCCTTGACAATTCAAGTGTTTGATTTAGCTTACTTGTGCTCCAGCTCCTTGCTGTGCGGGTGCGGCGCGGCGATGGCCGTGAGCAGCGCGTGCGACACGCGGTCCGTGGCGCTGGTGGCCCGCGCGGCCGCCTGGCACAGCTCGGGGGCCGCGCGCGGCAGGCTGTGCGGCCGGCTGCGCGGGCCCGACTGGGTCAGGAGCGGCAGGATCTTTGGCACCTAAGGGGTATTTTTTGATATCATAGTTTATGTTGTATTTTCTCGGGGCGAGTATTATTACAAGGAGGCACCGCCAGGCGCGCGTCGGCTCGCCGGCTCGCCTCACGTCCGCAGCTTACCTTCATGTAGAGCAGCAGTAGCAGCAGCGGGTCGTGCTCCTCTGCCGCGCTGGCCACGGCTAGCAGGCCGCGCATGTGCGGCGCGCAGCGCAGCAGCAGCGCTAGGCGCGCGTCGGCTCGCCGGCGAGCTGCCTCGGCGCCATCTGCAGCTTCTAGGATGCGGGCTTCTTCAGCTACGTAGCGAACTAGTACTCCTAGCTGTAGACAAAATTCATTTACAATTTTATATGGCTGTCTTGGAATACAGAATCGACCTTTACCAGGCCTCCTTCACTCGGCCGTACCTACAATATAAAGGACATGTCTAGTGGAGCAATGGGCGAATGTCTAGGCAGTCAAAGAAAATGTTCAGTAATGATTGTTATATTATTTTAATCGTCGTATTTTATAGTTTATTAATTAATAAGTTTCAGGAGTCAGGATCTTGCGTAAACTGGTCAAAATAAGGATTATACGCAAGGTATTTTTCTTAACTTTGTTTAGTATAATGACATCTGTGATCGAATACAGGTACTAATTGGTGGTATGTCTTTGTGAGGTTAATGAAACATTATGTTGGTCTGAGATCATATTCTACAGTTTTTTGGATATTTCTATTTGTGTAACAAAAATGTTAAGCACCTATTGTTTGTCACAATATTATAATATTATATTGGCATCATCTTTAATTCCGTATTTTGGTTTCTATCTTCAATACCCATAATATTATTTACATGTAGCTACTTGTTGATACTGAATTGGGATTATAATAAATAAAACTATGTATGTATTTATTGCAAAACAAATTATTTTATTGTAGATACATTCTTAACTAAAATGATAAAAAGATAAACGTCTTCTAGAGACACCAAAACATTGTCCAAAAATGTAGCTGGTGCTAGCACGTTATTTTGATGCCTTGCCCAGCCAAGATACCATACTAGCGTCATGACGTGGCAGACCATTGTATGACCTAGTAATCTCTCATTGTCAGCAGCTTTGGTATTTAATAAATTATAACAATCATGACACTTGCGTATCCATCTAATGGGAGCTGGAACAATAAGACGTCATTGTATTTTTCAAATTATAACACAACTGCTCAATGTACTGCCTTTCCTGCATGGTTTACACGACTGCCGTAGTATAGAGGCCAACCTGATTTGATAACCATCGAGCAAGTCTCACTTGCAGGGGTAACGCCAGCCTTGACACGATATGTCTGCGAATCCGCAGCACAGCGATGCACCTCATCATAATATCCAAATCGAAAGGAAAAGCAGAATCCTATAAGTATAGCAATAGTCATCGTGTCTAGATGATGTCACTCCGTGTAGAATAGCAATGGTCGTTTAAAGAAAATATCCATAAAAGAAAATAATCGCATAGTAAGCAAGGAACGCATACACGCAACTTGGAATTGACAACCAAAAAATAAATGTCAATGCCATGTCAAAAAAGTAATAAATACTTACCTTCATGTTAGGAAGTGGGTATCCGAAGAAAAACACGTTTGATGTGTACACTAAAATATTTTAGTAATATTGTCGTATTATATACGCAAATACGTTAATATATTTCTTTCATCTAAAATAAGCGGCTTATAATTATTGCTCACACTATTTAAAGATAATTACGGGATAAAATGGAACGTCAAAAACATTTTTAGTACTTCCCGTTTAAAATGGCAAAGCGGAAGCTACGATTGAGTACTGTTTTTTTAAGAATTATGTTACGCAAGTAATACTGAATTATTTAATCCATAGTAATTTAAATCTTAATTTTTAAATCTTACTGAAAAACCTTAAATCATGAACATTTATCTATACCAGAATTACCAGAGGGCAGAAACTGGACATGTCCTTTAACGTTTAACGTTCGATAAGATACGTTTTTAAAAGAATTTTTACGCGTTTTGGATAATTGCGAGAGCAACTTGAAAATGTGATTTTTTGTTTGTTGAGACATCTTAACGATTTTGGTGTCAAATGAAAGGTCTAGGTCTAAAACCATTTTGTCTGTTTGAATCGTGTAAATCGGTCTACACATTCAGGAGATAATTAAGAATTAGTATAGTGAAAATGTAAACGACCAGAATATTTTATGTTTTTCTTCTACGAACTTATGCAAAATGTGAAAATATTATTATTGTAAGTTAATAAGGAATGTTAAACAAAGAGGTATCTAGGTAACCTAAAGATTAACCCCCTTATTCATAAAACTTATCAAACCTATTTTAGTTAAAAGGGGTTTGTCTCTTTCTTACACATAGAAATGACAACGTGACAGATAAAGACAAACGTTCTATAAACCTATTTTAGCTAAAATAGAGATAAAATAGGATTATGAATAAGGGGGTTTAGGTTTGTTTTCATTTGTTAATTACAAATGACGGACTTTAATATTTATTATCTATCTACCTAATTGACCGTGTAATCATACGCATCAAACATAAGATAGATTACGTGGTCAAGATAGATTACGTGGTCAAGTAGGTAGATAGACGATGAATATAATAGTAGCAGCGGCACAAGCCGACAACCCTAGCGCCACAGCTAGCGCGTCACTCCGCGCCAGACAGCGACAGAGTTACGCGTTAGAAGAGAGCGGCAACGTTTAGGTGAATATCGCGTTAGGCACTGAGCGCTTATGCGAGCTGAATTGCACTTTGTTGCTTAGTAGCAAGAGTCGCTATTTCTACTAAATGTTACGCGAAGTGCCTCTTCTGTACTTGTACTATTTATTCTGTGCCTTTACTTTATTATCCGCACACACATCATGCGAGTGGTGTGCGTGCGTGACCAGATATATGAACGTAAGGGTGTCTACACACCAAGGCCCACCGAGCCAGCACTACGCTTTCATGTGTTGCGAGTACACGCCAGTCGCGAGTGTACTACGCACCCTGGGCCTTAATTCACTATGACTACTTAACGAACGATTCCTTACTTCGAAACCACGTCAATCCCTTAGTTAATCAAGACATCTGACGGGCAGTTCTCGTAATTTTTTGACAGATTGAGACTGAGATCAGACTGTTAACGACTGATCTCAGTCCCAATCTGTCAAAAAATACTTCTAATTTCCCTACATTTCGACAAGTTTTTGCCATTTGTTTGTCGCCCAGATGAGACTGCGACTAGATTTTGAACGTTTTAAATTACGAGAATTGGCCTTCTGCTATTAACGTATTCTCAAAAAACTCGAAGTTGGCGTGGTTTGAACTGTCAACATATCATGCCTGACAACCGTGCGTGGTTTGCACGTGGTAAGGTTACGCGGGGAATAATAATTACCATACAAAATATGGGCTCTGATCTTTCTTTCTGATTCGTTTGAATTAATTAACTAATTAGTGAGATATTGTGGGTTGGATCATTTTCGCAGAATTAAGTCCAAATATGCCTATAATAAAATGGCTTCTTACTTGCTGATGATCTAGCCGCAGCGTGTCATCGGGCACGTAATGCTTAGGCGTGGTCTTGTCTCGTCCCTGCCACACTCGCGGACTCTCTACGAGAGTTTCTGCAAAGTCCAGCACTGCACTCGGTGACCAGCCACTGAGGACAACAATTCCTGGTTAAATATAGAAAGAAAGAAAAAGTATTTATTGCGACTCGTATAGGAAGATCACAAACTAAACTAAACACAGTAAAAAAAAAACCAAGTTATATAAAAAAAAAAGTAATAAAAAGAAAAATGAACAGAAACTCCTATACGAGGCCAAAAGGCCCCTATCTCAGCATGATGCTGCGACATTTAAAAAATATACTGTTTTATCTTTATAATCTTTTTAGAAATAAAGTTTGTTTTATTACGAGTATTACAGCTGTTAACAAGATAGGTGTAACTTCCATTTATAAGACTTCAATGTGGTGTGTATTGTGGGTAGGCCCTCCACAAGGTGGATCAACGATTTGGTAGAGGTTAGGGAATCCGGTGGATGAAAGCAGCGCAGGTCGGGTCATTGTGGCGATGCTAAAGAGAGGCATATGTCTAGCAGCATACGTGATTTTTCAAGTAATTAGCTGGTATCATTACCCTTCAGGCTGCAGAAGCGTGGTCAGGCAATAGTGCAGGGTCCTCCAAGAAGCGCGGTGCGCCAGCAGGGTCACCAGCAGCGGCCGCCAGGGGGCGCAGCCCGAGCGGAACATTAGCTGCATCTGTGTAGTACATAAGTTACACTATACAGCGTGAAATTGAAAACATGCGACAAATTTAAATGGGAGATTGTACTCATCATTATGAACAACTTTTAATATGGGACCAAACCTGAAATCGTGAAAAAAAATATCCAGCTGTTCCCTACATTTATGTTCGTATAACTCGTCAAAATGTAGGGAACAGGTGATTTTTTTTTCGCGATTTCAGATTTGTTCCCATAGTAAAAGTTGTTAATAATGATGAGTGTAATCTCCCATTTCGATTTGTCGCACGTTTTCAATTTCAACCTGTATAGATGTTGGATTTTTAGCGAAAAAAAAAGTCGGGGTAAGAGGACCATCTACATAAACAGTTTCCATCTCCAAGGAAACCTAAATACGTCAACATGAAGGGGGCGAGGTTACCTGTCGTTGTCTCTGGTCGCTGGGGCCCAGGGCTTCGCGCTGTAGTTCGGACATCCAGTCCAGCAGGAGGCCGACGCCCAGTCCTCCGCGAGAGAACACGTGGACCGGACCCGAGGTCCCGTCCTCGTGTTTTATCTGAGGATAGAAAGGACTTATTTATAGCTAGCGGTTGTCCGCAGTTTCGCTAAAAGAAAAGAAAGAATAAAGTTACGTTAAGTTAGTCACTCGCATATACAGGTTGAAATTGAAAACATGCGACAAATCGAAATGGGAGATTGTACTCATCATTATGAACAACTTTTACTTTGGGACCAAACCAGAAATCGCGAAAAAAAATCAGCTGTTCCCTACATTTTGACGAGTTATGCGAACATTAAATGTAGGGAACAGCTGAAAGGTTTGGTCCCATAGTGAAAGTTGTTCATAATGATGAGTAAAATCTCCCATTTCGATTTGTCGCATGTTTTCAATTTCACCCTGTATACATAATATACAATTTTAAAAGAGTAACTTGCAAGCTTCTTGCCCATTCTTCTCCATACAAAACTAAATTTTGGAAGAGGCAACTAGAATCAATATTATTTGCTTGTAAATGACTAGTTAAGTGCCTTTTGTGTCTAAAGCCCGGTTTCCACCGCGAGCGGAGCGGACCCATTAATGACTTCTTTTACCTCTCAAGAGAAAACTGCTTACATGTGTTTCCACCAACAAAGAGTCGAGCGGAAATGACTCAGCGGGCAAAAAGAGTAAAAATGAGCTCGCTCATTTCTAGAGAGAATCAGACGACTAAACTCTTTCTTGGTGGAAACGCAAACCTATTTCATATAAACGAAGTCCGCTCCGCTTAGCCATTTCCGGCTCATTACTCTTTCGCGGTGGAAACCGGGCTGATTTGTCCATCGCCAGATAACTTTTATTCGAGGAATAAAATTAACGTTTGACAATTTTTGTATGAAATAACTGTCAAATTTCAAAATTATTCCTCGTACAAAGTTATCAGATGATTGAAAAATCAGCCCTAATTGAAATAAATGATTTGATTTTGCATTTCAGGCGAAATACAGAACAATATTGTTCTTACTGTAACATTTATAACATTGGTATGATTAACAGCTTTTTACAAAAGATATCCAATAACCGGGGTAGTTTTAAGAGGGCTAAAAGATACGATAATAACACGAAGCTTCGCGAATTTGTATCTTGAATGAAGAATTAAAGATATAAATCTCCGTTAGGCAAAAGTGTATCTATTTGCTGCCAGATTTCGGATTCAATCTAGGGTTGTCCACTTTTTTTTTACAAAACAGTTTTCTTTTAAAACTCGTTCTTTTTTCAGCATTTTGTACTAGTTTTTAGAACTTTTGTAAAACTAGGAAACTTCATAGTTTCACATAGCTTTTTAATGTTTCTACAGAGCCTCGGCACATGGAGTGATTCTCAATTTAGGTTAATCAATAAAACGTATACTACAGGACGGTTGTAAAAAACAGTATTTTAAATAATTCATTTTAATTAAACATTTTTTTATGGGGAAAATAAAATACTTATACTGTTTTTAAGAGTATGCTAGACAACCCTATGCCAGTCTTATATAAATAACAGACCTTGGACTCGTAGTGCCCCTCCTGGTTCTTCTCCAGAATGTGCGTGATGACGTCGACGATGACGCGCGTGTCCTGGTTGGCGATGATGCGGTTGCCCAGAGCTTCTAGTGTGCTGGGCGTTGAAGACTCCAGGGCTAACAACGAGTAGAAAACCTAGTTATTAAGTTGAAACCCCTTTTTTTTTCGCAGTGGAAATCCTCATGGACTTCCTCCGTTGTGGGGGTGACAGAGGGGCATGCCGGCCTCTTACCGGCTAAAACCACCGCGGTGTTCCACCTGTACCTATAGCCGGGGGTGCGGGATTCGCATAAGCATTCACCGCTCCAAGTTCAGAATAGTTTTCTTGACAATTCAATGGTGTAAATTGCGTTGATCTTGTTGTGAAAGAAACCAGAAGGCCAATTCTCGTAATTTAAAACGTTCAAAATCTAGTCTAGTCTCATCTCGGCGACAAACAAATGTCAAAAACTTGTCAAAATGTAGGGAAGTTAGAGGTATTTTTGACAGATTGAGACTGAGATCAGACTGTGAACGTTCTTAAAATCACGAGAATTGGCCTTCTGACCAGAAAGATTTGTTGTGTTGTCAAATGTTGAGTATGAATAGTAGTTCGAATCATGGCTCAATGGCGAAACTTGGTAGATTTTCGTATTATTTACGCAGTACACAGCAGCACACACACACACACAGCAGTTAATAAATGCCAATTAGAATTTAAGAAAAGTTTCCGCTTTGTAGAGCGTCAACTCTGTCATTCACGACTGTATAATTCTCTTTCTAAGGCTAGGCGCAAACGAGCCACCAGTCACGGCCACGGGTAGCCCAGCGACAAACCGTTCACATGATTTTTCATACGTGTTGCATGGATTCATCTCGTCCAGAGAGCGCGGAGTGCGGACGTGTTATTAAATTTACTTAAAACAAATAAAATATAAGTCATTGAACTCTGAATTCTATGTCTATCAGTGCAAATATCTTTCTTCTTAATCAAATCCGTGTGCTTTAAATCATATCAATACTGCTTTACGCCAACGCCGGCGCAAGCGAAGCGCGGCCCTGTCCCCCGCAAACCTCAAGTGCAAGCAAGACAGGCTCCTATAATTCATCTCACTCGTCTCGACCAGCCTACGGCAGCGCTGCCATCGGTAAGCCGAAGAACGTAACCTATTACGTAGTATTATAAAGGAGCTTACACACTTATAATTCTTAAAATGAATGTTTTACGATCGCCATCAAAAAAGCGTGGAGGCTCGCAGCCAGATCTATCCATCCTTGATACGGAAGATGATACGATTCCGCAGAGAGTGACGTTTCGTAAACGGAAGAACCCTGAACTAGATGATCTTAAGGAAGACCTTGACAATTTTCGCAAAGAGATAATGTCTACTTTGACCGGATTTACTGAAAAACAAAAACAGATAATGGAAAACATCTCTGATGACGTATCATCAATTAGAAACGAGATTAAAAATCTGGCAACAGAACAAAATAAGATTAAAACAGATATAGCCGAGTTGAAAATTTCCAATACTGCTACAAACACCAAGATCTCTGCTCTGGAAACCGAACTTGAAAATATAAAGGCAACTCCTCCACCACAAAATCCAGAAAATACTATTACTTGTGAAGACGCGGTTGCTGAATTTCAGGAAAGGCAATCAAGAAGCAGGAACGTAATCATAATGGGAATACCAGAAGCTACAAAATCAGAAAAAGAGGACAGAATCAATTCTGATACTCGCGAAGTTACTAAAATTCTAAAGTTGATATACCCTGAATGCCCGGAACCAAATATGATACGTCGCCTTGGTAACTACAAACCCGAAACAATCCGGCACATCAAGATTTTTCTTCCATCCTCAGAGTTGGCAACAACAATTCTCCGAAATAAAGCAAAAATGAATCTTGAGCCATACAAAATATTCTCAGATCAAACTCCTTACCAACGGAAATTCATTTATAACCTTAAACAAGAACTACATCAACGCACAGAGAATGGTGAAAAGGATCTTACAATAAAGTACATAAATGGCACTCCAAAAATTATTAGAAAAATGACAAAAAACTGAGCCAGCAGGTGATAGATCAACCAACAAATAAAAATAAAGACATAACATATACAATCACCAATAAATACGATAGCCTATGTACAACAAAAAATTCCCTGAAGTGTTTCTATTCAAACATACGAAGCTTAGTCAAACCCGGAAAGATAGATGAGCTGAGGTGTATACTAACATCAATACAAGATGTTCATGTTGTGATACTGGTCGAAACTTGGATTAAATCAGACGCAGAAGCACAGAGATTACAACTCCCAAATTACACGCATTATTACAACTTCAGAACTAACAGCAGGGGAGGTGGTGTATCTATTTTTATTAAAAATAACATGAAACACGAGTTTATAAGCCAGAAGTGGGAAGAAGATAACCATTTCCTCTGGGTTCACCTTCAAAAATTTTCTTTAGACATATGTGGAATATATAAACCGGAAAGGACTAACACAAATAAATTCCTCGAAACGCTAACAAATGAACTACAAAACAAGAAAAGGACCATACTATTTGGCGATTTTAATTTTAATCTACTTGGCTCAGATCGAAACACGATGGAATATAAAGATACACTCTCGGAAAATGGCTATACACTATTAAATAAAATTGATGCAAGGCACTGTACTCGTGAAACATCTACTACACGTACTATTTTGGACCATGTTTCTACAAACCTACGGGGCCATGATTTTCATCTAGCAATAATTGAATCAAGCATGTCAGATCACAAACAGATTTTTCTAGAAGTCAAACAGTACAAACCTGAACCAATTAGAAAGATACAAATAAAAACACTTTCATTCACAAAACTGTATAAAACTATAGAAGACATTGACTATGCTACAGTGGGAGAAGATTACAGAAAGCTAGAAGAGGCAATAAAATCGGCAATCAGCAAGAATCAAACTACTAAAACTAAGATTTTGAACCCACCCAAAACTGAATGGATCACCAAAGACATAATGGATAAAATAAACGCTAGGAACATATTGTGGAAACAACACAAAAATAATCCGAACAACTTGGAGTATGAAGAGAAATTTAAAAGTGAAAGGAACAGAGTGTTTTTGCATATGCAAACCGTTAAAAATAAATACTTCAGGAAATCATTTGAAGAGTGTAAAGGCAAGCCGTTGAAGATGTGGAAACTTATAAATAATCTGTCTAAAAACAAAATCAAAGATTGTTGTATTCCTCCTAAATTGCAAACCCCCTTAGGCCTCATCACGGAAGACAAAGAAATCTGTGAACACTTCAACACCTACTTTGCCGGTATAGGTATTCTTCTGGCAAACAAAATAGCTCCAAAACACCATAATACTAACATTAACGCAACCTCACTACATACCAACGCTCAGGGTCTCTCACAAATGTCACCAACAAATGTAAAGGAAATCGCAAAGATTATTGATAACCTAAAATCAAACACCAGCGCTGGCATAGACGGCATCAGTGTCAAAGCAATTAAACATATAAAAACACTAATACTACCATGTTTAGTGCAATGCATGAATAAATGTTTACTCGAAGGCTATTTTCCAGAAACACTTAAAATCGCGAAAGTAACTCCCATTTTTAAGTCAGGTTCCAAATCAGACCCGGGAAATTACAGACCCATTTCGGTGTTACCAGTGTGCTCAAAAATATTGGAAAAATTAATTCACTCTAGACTTATGGATTATCTAGAGTCTTTCGGTTTTCTTTTTGAACGGCAATATGGTTTCAGACCAAAGGCAAATGCACTAGCTGCTGCAACTGATTTGATCACGAAACTAAGGACCAAAATTGATCAAAAGCAAATTGCTCTGGGAGTCTTTATAGACTTAAAAAAGGCTTTCGATACCGTCAGTCATAATCTACTTCTACAAAAATTAGCATCTATTAAAATAACAGGAAGTTTTTTCAGAATGTTCGAGTCTTACCTGGAAAACCGTTTACAAGTTGTTAAAATAGGAGATAATATCAGTAGCTCCAAATTGATAAAATGTGGCGTGCCCCAAGGATCAATACTCGGTCCTCTTTTGTTCCTTATATATATCAACAGTATACACAAATTAGGATTAAAAGGACATATAACGCTCTATGCTGATGACACTTGTCTGTTTTACTTCGGCAACTCCATAGAGACAATTATACAAGACGCGCAGCATGACCTAGTTATTTTAGAGAGATGGTTCTTAGACAATCTGTTGACAATAAATACATCCAAAACAAACTACATAATTTTCTCGGCCAAAAACAAAAAAATTCACAATCACAAACCTTTGTCAATAAATGGGGATGTCCTTAATAAAGTAAACACAGAGAAGTATCTGGGCCTTACACTTGATAGTCACTTGACATGGCAACCACACATTAAAAAGATTTGTTCTAAGTTATCAAGTCTTACAGGAGCGCTACGCGGAATAGCTAGATGTCTACCATCAAACATTAAGTATACTGTGTATAACTCACTAGTGAAGCCGCACATCGAATATCTAATTGAGGTCTGGGGATCGACAACAAAAACAAACTTACACAAACTTCAAATCGCCCAAAATAAAATTATTAAAGCCCTCTTTCAATATCCCTATTTAACACCCACAAACAAAATCTATAATGACACCAAGCTTTTTAACATCATCAAAACCTATCAATATAATACCTGCGTATTAATAAGAAAAATCCTAACAAAAGAAATACACACAGAAATTACATATAAAAGGAACAATGAAGTGCAAACACGATCATCACGTCGGGCAAATGACTTAGTACTATTACACAAACCTAGAACAAATCACGGAAAGAAAAATATTAAATACGAAGGAGTACAACTATATAACTCATTACCCAAAAACATTAAAGAAGCTAAAACTAATTTATATTTTAAAAAAATTTTAAAAAAACACATCTTCGACATAAATAAATAAAGTATTATAATTATCTGGTATTGTATAGTGTGCACGGTGCTTTACAACAGTGCTGATAAGAATAGCGCGCTCGATGTTTACAACGACGCGCGTATTCGAGTAATTTATTATGATGTACCCACTCACCTTTATTAATTAAAGTAACTAATTATGTACTTCCTAGCTGCGCGACGAGCGCTCTGGACTATTTTAACAATTACCTGCATGTTAAAACTTTGTTTCTCATTAAGTGATTATGTAAATCTTTGAGAAATAAATGATATTTTAAACCGATTCATCGCACACGTGTGGCCGCTGGCGGCCACCTGCTACAGCAGCACTCAACCGCACACGGGGCGGCAGCCAGCAGTGGTTGTGGCCAGTGGCTCGTGTGCGCTTACCCTAAAGCTCGATATGTTATATTAACGCCCGGGTACTAAAAGTGCTGTATCGATGTCTTCTGGTGTATACTGACCTGCAATAAGCTGTTGCTTGGTAGCTGCAGGCGGCACGTGGATGTCCAGCTCGCGCTTGATCGTGCTGGTGCTGTTCCTCTGCATCATAGCTCGCAGTATGTCCACTACCGGGCCAGTTAGCAGCTTGCATTGCATGAGGAGGGTGTCTGCGATCTAGGGGATAAAATGAAATGGTTTATATGCGATGGCTTGGAAGTACAAAACCATCAGCAATGACGTCTGTGAAGTTGATATGACAACCAGTATAACTTGAACTGACGGTTCATGATATTTTTTCCACTGAAATTAAGAGTCAACCTTTTGAGGTTGGTTGTAAAAGTGTACGAAGTCGAAGCTAGCACGCGTGTGTGTCGAGACATGAACATGTGAACCATTATGAACGGCCGGATAGAGCTGACATATTGTTGAGATGGTTCAATTGGGTACCTCTTGACGTGGGTTTAGAAATATTTTAGAAAACAAGTTAGCTATTGAGCTTTCCCCTTTCTCTTTGACGCCGGCTGTGTTACCTGCTGCACGTCGTGGCAGTGCGTGCCGCTGAGCGCGCGCAGCAGCGGCGCGGCATGCGCAGGCGCACGCACGAGTCCGGCCGCGCCGCCCGCGCTGCCCGCCAGCGAGCGCAGCCAGCCCACCGTCAGCGGCACGTACGCGCCGAAGGCCCCGTGGGAGATCTCGTTTGTTATCAGCTGGGGCAGAAAAAAATAGTCAATGAAAAATCTTCTAGGCGCCTCAGCTTGACTTAAACGCAGCGACCCATGCCCGCGCCTCAGCACGGACCAAAGTCAAAAGTCAAAGCCAAATCGTTTATTTCAATTAGACCATAAAAAGGCACTTTTGAATGGCAAAAATTACGGGAAAAATGGGCAAGACTCGTCAAAGTTACTCTTTCAAAAAATTGTTTTACAATATCCACCAGAGACCAGACGCCCTTCCACCTTTATGAAAGCCCAGCTCAGCCACATCAAAACGCTTGCATGCAGACACCTTATACCTCTCGCACAATAAATTAATTTGGGTGGCTATCAATATGCCTTCCGTGTCCATACTATGACAGAAACTGTTTTATCTAATTACTGCTATCGTGATTGCAATCTCATGCATTCAAGTTTGGGTATGAAGATGGCAATTATGGTAATGTTGAAATTATTCGCCGTATAATATATCGTATATATAAAAGGGAAACCGACTAACTAAATGACTGAGATATCAGCCGCACAGACTAAACTATTGGCATTAGGAAAGAATAAGTGCTTTGTGATACAATAAAAAACAGCAAGATCTGATCAGGCCAACAAAATATATAATGTTTCATTGACACAGGAGTACCATCTGAGTTCATTCACAGATGGCGTTATAGTAAACAAAAAGAGTATAAACCATTATTTTGATCAGTTTTGACAAGTTCCTGATTCCTAAAAGTTATTCATTGATAAACTAGAAAACATAGCGGTTATAAAAATATAACAATCTTTACTGAACATGGATTTTGACTACTTAGGCAATCGTCCATTGTTCCACTAGACATGACCATAAGCTAATCTAACACAAAAAAGTGTGCGAGAGAGAGAGAGACAACTAGAGATAAGGGTTTTATTTAAGACCGTTATCAGTGATCTAGTAAACCATGAAAACAACACCCATGATGAAACATTTGAACGTTTTCGAAGCTGCCATCTTGTATTTTCATTTAGACCTCACTATCGGCTTTAGCACCCTTGAAAATCATGGAAACGACATCAATGACGAAAAATTTGAAAATTTGCGCCGTCGCCATCTTGGTTTTTCTTTTGACCTCACTATCGGCTTTAGCACCCTCGAATACCATGATGAAACATTTTAAACTTTTCGCAGCCGCAGCCTTTGATTTACATTAAGACCTCACTATCGACTTTAGCACCCTCGAAAACCATGAAAACTATCTATCTCTCTCTGCCTTTTTAAAAAAAGAGAGAGAGTAACTGTCGCATGGCGCTTTTTAGTTACGTGACGATTTCTACCAGTTTACTCCTAGGCCTACCGCAAGCCGCGTTAAAGAACTTCGTTTCAATAAAAAAAAAAAAACTCACCGATAACAGCTGCGTGAAGGCCGTATCCACGTCTCCGGGGAAGCTGTTGGCACATAGGAATACGGTGTTGAGCAACAAGGGGACCAGCTCGGGCTGCAGCGGGGAGGGTACCATGGAACTGCCCCAGTCGTCTTCTGGCTCCATGGGGAGCTCCTCCTTCACGAATAGCATGTCGTCTGGTGGACGGTGAAACGGAAAAGAATAGTGATAATGTTTAATGCATAAAAGCACGGTATAAAAAGATGGAAAGCTTTAGAACCAAACATGTTTTGCCTGGACAATTAGAGTCAGGAGCATAAATACCTCACATTTACTCAAGTTTAAAAAGCGATTTTCTTTTAAAATATTGATAGATAATTTATAGTGTTACAGACATACCTAGTATTTTCGAAACCACTACTATTATAAAATAGGTTTTTCCAAAGTTGCAAACGTAATTATACTAGAAAAACGCTTTTGTATTTTGCTAATGCCGGGGCCACACATATACGGGAAAATCTAAGTTAAAAAATAAGTTGTTTCTTATTGGCTGACATCGTAGGTCCAGCCAATGAGCATCAACTTATCGCGTAAATCTTCGCGTTATCGCGATAGTCTGGCCCCAGCATAAGTGTAAACATATAATAATAATTATTATTATTTTAGTTGATTATTGTTTTAGTTTCGTTGTTTTTTTTGTTATTTTATTATTTATTTTAGTTGATATTTCTTTTGAATTGTAAGTGATTGTGCTCTTGGTGTGCTTATTATTATTATAAATAAATAAATATTAGTGCTTGTGAGTGTATACACATAGACAGTGGCTCCTGCATGTGCACTGACCGGGCGGGTAGGCGACGGGCGCGAGACGCAGCGTGGAGGCGAAGGCGTGGCCGCCCGTGGCTCCCCGCGCGCGCGCCACGCACAGCAGCGAGCACATGTAGTTGCGCTCCACGCCGAGCCGGTTCACTGCGCCCGCGGGACACGCGTCTAGTGCTGTTAGTAGGGCGCTGGGGAAATAACAGCATCATTTACAACATAAAAGAACAAAAACAACCTGCTTTCTTTGGTATTTTTCGTCGAATTGTTGAGCTCCTCAAGTTCTGAGTTGAGCTGTACGATTTTTGACAAATGCGTGCACTGACTGGACAAGTCCGCTCAATCTGTGTGGTTCTTTCCTCAAAAGACCATTTCAGACACCAATCTACATGGTCTTCACATGATCTGACCAAGATTTTGTCTGGACTTTAAAGAGACTGTGACCTCTGAGTTTGTTTCGGCCTTTCTTTTCAGAGTAGTCAGATAGGGAACGCCGACCTCATCTAGCTTTAAAAAAAATATGATTGACGTGTAAAAGGGTTTGTACAAACCTACTTACAGAAATAAAATCATTTAACCATTGCCATTTTTTCTACCTTTTTGAATCGTCAAAATCTATGCGAAGAAGACTGTAACATGTTAAGCGTGGTCATACATCACTGTCTCCTGCACTTATCATGTACTTCTCTATTAGTCGTCATCTCGGTAGGTACGTTTCTTTTGTCTAGCGTTGACGCTGCGAGCGGTGCGTCGTGGCATGGCTCATACATTTTGGTATATTTCTTTTTACCGCTCGCCGCCCCGCGGTAAGCCGCCGCTGATAGCGGCGAGTTCGTGGCCAGGCCGTTACTGCCCTCAGTTTGACTGAACTGAGGGCAGTTTGTAGTAAGACGCTTGTGTCCCAACCGTACAATTTACTAACACAAATATGTATACTAATTTAAATAAGACACATTCTCTGTTTTCCTGTAGAAATCAATCACCAACTTATGGCAAGAAATTATTATGTTAAAACAAATCAGCCTTAGGGGCCGTCTCCACGAGCGAGAGAATCGCGGCGATGATATCGCCAATCTGACGCAACTGTCTAATAAAAAAAGAAACTATGAAACGTGTACTAAACATAATGGCGGCTATCGCTGTCTCGCTTTAACATCTGCAGTCTGTGCATAGTCTGTGTCATTTTTGTTATGTTGGTATTCAGTTTTAGTACAAGTTTCATACAAGCGACGTTTTTCATATTTTTCTATGGGACTCCCGTCTCTTCTTACATAATAATGAACATTACTTACTCTATGGATTTCGCTGTGTGGCCACGTTCCAAAAGAGTGTATAAAAATACGAGGCACGACGATAATATCGCCGCGATTCTCTGGCTCGTGGAGACGGCCCCTTACAGCAATTACTTGTAGACACTACCTACTAGACCGCGCCACTACTCTCTTCCGTGCGTCACTCACCTGCTAGCGAACACAGGCATCTTAAATGTCTCTATAAAGATAGCCAGTTTGGTCCTGTCATGCCCACTTCGAGCAGTGGCGCGGGCAGATCGCACTATGTACAGGCGCAGTCTTATGCATGATTGAATCAGCCTTACACCAATTACTTATAGACACTAAACGAAGATACACTACTGTCTTGCCTCTTCTCTCACCTCATAGCGTTTACAGGCATCCCAAATGTCTGAATAAAGATGGCCAGCTTGGGCGCGGGCATGCCTCTCATGCCCGCCTCCAGCAGTGGCGAGCGGGCACAGCGCACCATGTTCAGGCGCAGCCAGTCGGGCAGCAGACATATCTCCTCTTCTGTCTCCAAGTGGTACGCTTGTGGAGCATCGCTGCCTACCCACACCGACGTCAGCCAGGAGTACATCTCTTGGTTTGTGTCGTCTGTGAATTGCATAAGCATAATCAACCTATAATGTTCCCACTGCTGGGACACAGGCCTCCTCTGTGAGAGAGAATGGGTTGTAATCTATGACGTGGGCGCAGTGTCACATGTTTTCGATTTTTAGGGTTCCGTACCTTAAAATAAAAAGGAACCCTTATAAGATCACTTCGTTGTTCGCCTGTCTGTCCGTCTGTCAAGACCCTTGTTCTCGGGAACGTGTGGAGTTATCAAGTGAAATTAATATCAAATACCCAGGGCTGCAATCCCTTGAAGCAGTGAAGAAACAATAAACAGAAAAAGAGGAAAAACAAATAAGTGATGTTAGTGCTCACAAATGGAAGGTCCGACACACAGCAGCTTGATGTATGCGTGCGCCAGCATGAGGTGCAGACGCGCGGAGCGGCCGCTGGGCCAGTGCAGCAGGACGCGCTCGCCGAAGCCCCACGCACTGCTCAGCGCCGCCTCCAGCTCGCCGGGCGGCCGCGAGCGGACCTAAGGGGCGGGGAGACATGGTCCAACTAATATTTTGTAACAATATCATTTGGAGACGTACGTCACTGTAGGGATCCAGCAGAATATCAGCGTCAGGTACATTTGCCTGGCACATGCTGAGCTGGACTCCCATTTGGTGCAACCTTGAGACGCACACCGCACTGTGTTTCGTTGCTAATTTTATTTTAAATATTCGTCATAGACTCATAGTGTCACTTTTATTTAGATATGTATGTTTTCCTTTTTTTTATTTGTTTTTGTATTGGCACCTTGTTTTTATATTATATTCATGTGGGTAATTAGTTTCATCTAATGTTGTACTTTTGTGTGTTGTGCTGTCTTTTGTGTGCGCCAAATAAATGGTTTATCTATCTATCTATCTATTTAAAAGAGTGTCCATGGAGTTTCTTGCTCGTGTTTCTCCTAAGGAACCTACTGCGCTTTAGAATGGGCAACTAGCTTCATATTTTTGGCTGACCGACTCCTTGCTAATTCTAAAGTGTCTGTTAATGGTTTAATTGAAATAAATGCATTGAGTTTGAGTTCGAACAACACGGAGGCCTATGGCTACGGGCTCGATATGAGCAAAATCAAAAGTCAATTAAACAAATTAGAGTGAGAATCAGCACTTTTTGAACGTCAAAATTAAGTCAGTCCCCTAAAATCGCCAGCCTATGTCGCCACTTTCTGGTGCCTTAGCTGGGAAGAATATAACATGTAGTATTGAGAGAAGCCTGACCTTCTGCATATGGTCGTACAGTATCTTGGTGAGCGCGTATAGCGCGCGGTGCTGCGCGCGCTGCGGCTCGTGCAGCTCGTCCGTGCGGTCGCCCGTGCCCACCACGTTGCCCATCATCAGCGACCGCTCCATTATCACTTGACACATATCCTGGGAATAGAAAAGAAACGTTATTGTAAAAAATACTAAGCATAATCAGCCTATAATGTTCCCACTGCTGGGACATAGACCTTGTCTCTTCGAGAGGGAGTGGGCTGTAATCTACCACGCGGGCCAAGTGTGGGTTGGTAGATGTCACATGTTTTCGATTTTTTTGTTTTAGGACATGCCGGTTTCCTCACGATGTTTTCCTTCACCTTTGAGAGCAGTGGTGGTGAAATTATCGACACAAGGTAAAGCGCCTGCCAGAGTTCGAACCTACGACCTGCCACTCATAGGTCGATGCCGTTACCACTGGGCCACCTGCTACGATCCTTACATATTCCTTTTGCCTCGTTTAGGTCCATACATCTGGTCATACACGCACGCCGGTTGCGATTGATTGAGCCCAAACACGATACGTCTGCTGTAAGTTGTTGAGGAGTTGTTCATTCCGGACTGCAGCATCAGGTCAGGGTTACTACATAATTGCAGTGTTAACAAAATACTATAGTATACCAAAAAAGTCGAACAGAGGAAATAAATTACCATTATGTGGCCGAGATTTCTACACCAAAGACCTGATTATCTTTAAAATTGCTAAACACATTTTCATAAAACAGCTAAGAACCACACCGATTAAACCAACCGTCTAATAAAAAAAAACGCATTGAAATCGGAACATCCGCTTGGGAGCTCCGATGCCACAGATAGACACACAGGTACTCAGAATGACAGAGCCGTTAAACTCACCAGCGTCAGCTCGGTGTGGTCGCTGAGCGGCGTGAGGTCGGCGTACTTGTGCAGGAAGGCGATGTAGGCGGCCATGTGGCTCGGGATACACTCCACCATGCAGGCGCCGCGGATGCGCAGCACCACCTCCTCGCGGACTGACTCCCAGTGCGGCAGGTCCCACAGGAGGCCCAGCCACTCCCTGCAAGAGAAATACATATGTGTTTAGATGTGCAGATAGTAATATTGCCCAGGAAAATGAGATTTTCTTGTTTTCGCGAAAAAAATCAGTGAAGAATTTTTACCGGGATTATCTTTATTCAGGCATGATAAATACTGTGTGCAAAGCACATAGCGATATGTGCGAAAAAAAAACAAAACTGTCAAAGATCCATAAAATAATTATTTTGCGAATATTTCATTAGATATTAGTTTTAAGTCAATTCATGCTAGCACAAAATTTCTTTTGAATTCTGTGTAAAAGTATCCTACACAAGATTCACTGAGGACCTGCTTGAGATAAACCGCCTAAACCGCTGAACCGATTTCGATGAAATTTGGTATAAAGATAGTTTGAGTCCCGGGCAAGGACATAGGACAGTTTTTATCCCGATATTCCCACGGGATCGAGACTTATGCGGGTGAAACCGCGGGACGCAGCTAGTACTAATCTAAATATGAAAACTAAATAGACACATGAGTAACGAGACGCGTGACACGCATGGGGACGATAAATAAAATAATGTTGAACACTCACTCGGGGCTTACTTCAGCGTTGTAATCAGTTTCAGAGGTATCCTCCGGTTGCAGTACCAGTTTCAGACCCTGTGAAATTAAAATTGTATTAACATCAAGGAAGGAAGTCGTAGAAAAGTCTAAATAATTCACTCCCACAGCCGTTTTACTCTGCACAGTATGCGTGTTTGTCTAAATATACTGCGTAGTTACGGTTTTCTGCTACATAACGGCCGCAGGAATAATGTACCCAGGATTTTGTAATAACTTGATTTAAAAGAGTGTCCATGGAGTTTCTTGCCCGTTTTTCTCCATAGAGATCTACGTTTTGGAATGGACAACGAGCTTCAACTTTCTGACTAACTGACCGACTATCTAATTTTGACAATTCAAAAGTGCCTGTAAATGGTTTAATTGAAATAAATGCTTTGAGTTTGAGTTTGCAGTGACGGCTGTCATGAAGATAAGGGCAGTGGAGTTTGATATTACGGTGTCAAAAAACGCTATCTAGCGAAACACACCAACTTACTTCCACAAGTCACCATAGCCATAGAGAAAAATAAAATAGAATAAAGTTTCAGTGGCGTCATTGGACGGTAAATTGCGGACGCTATGTGGCGACCACCACAGTCTTAGGAAACCATGACTTTTTAGCGGAAGCGAAGCGTTTGACCACCATCTGACCAACAAATGAAGATGCGGTTGACGAAGATGAACACTCATCTGGAAGTTACCTATTTACTTGCTGTTTCAAAGGATAACCTTGAACATTAGGTTCCCGAAAGACTATATTTATTTACCAATTATACAGGGTGAAATTTTAATCACCTCTATGCTCTTAAGAGGTCATTGTACTCATCATTATGTACAACTTTTACTGGACCAAACATGAAATCGCGAACAAAAAATCAGTTATTCCCTACATTTTGACGAGTCAAATCACTTGACATGAATTTGTGTTGATTAGCCTTTTAGAAACCAGCCCCCTAATTGCGTAACACACTATCAATTTGGAATCGGAATCATTTTGAAGCCAATTGCTAATATGTAATGTATTGCTTCATAAGTTCGAAAAATTTGTCTGTTTAACATGTGAATAACGCAATGAATGTTGTTGAACTGTCAAAATCAAACCGATTCCGATTGATAATGTGTTACGCAATTACCCCGCGGGTGTGTGTCCTGGGAAAGAACTATAAAGCTATCAGAAAACACAGAGCAAGGAGTTATCCCAGTTACGCATGGGCGGTTTTTATCACGTAATGGATTTTTAACTTTCGCTGTTGAGCCGAGCATTGAGAATCCATCAGAGCGCATCCCAGCGCGTCAAAAAAACACACGGTTGTATGTTCTACTCTTGGCGCTAAGCAGTGCGATGAAAATCCAGTGAGCGATACAAACTCGCCAGTAGGTACGAGGCTTTACATTCAGCAAGCACTCACCCTGCTGGCACTGGCCCGGGTGGGCGCGTGCGTGTGCGCCAGGCGCTGCATGTAGTAGTGCAGCACCGCCCGCGCGCCCCCCTCCGACTCCGCCACCGTGCGGCGTAGGTGCGCACACAGCTCGCCCGCCTTGCCCACCTCGCCGCCCGCGCCGCCCGCCGACAGGAACTCGCATAGGCACTGCACGGGAAGCACACTACGGCAAAATAGAAGATAGTTAATCTGCATTTGCGATTTATTTGCCAAAAATGTAAACAAATAATGAGTTTATGGAAAAATAACATTGAATCCTACACAATAAAGTTCAGTTTACGCTATAATTTCAAACATTTTTATATCTTTTTCAATAGTGCTAGTCACTCTAAAATCAACTTACAGTACCCGGCGATAAATATTGCACATCGACCTTTGGAAAGAGACAATCGGCTAATTTCGGCTTCGTAGAGCGTTATCTCTGTCGCACACTACCTATGTGACGTTTTGTCAGTCGTTGTTCAAGTGCGATAGAGTGCGGTCGCGTCCAGTTCAAAATATATATTTAGAGTTGTTAACACCCCCAAATTTAAATAATTTAAAGTTGTACTATGGCATCTTTGGGAAAAAGAGGGAAACCTTTACGAGGTCAGTCACGCGAAGTTATCATTTATAGAAAAATTGGTGTATTTTATACAAAGAATAAAAAGAATTATCAAAAGAAGCAAATCATAATTGTTTTAGCAGCTCCTAATAGATACCGGACTGTTTGTATTTCGTGCGACAGAGATAACGCTCTACGAAGCCGAAATTAGCCGATTGTCTCTTTCCAAAGGTCGATGTGCAATATTTATCGCCGGGTACTGTAATTACTATTAAAATAAAGTTGATATTTGTTTAACTTAAAATAATATTAATTTGAAACATAAGTTTGAATAGACTTTAGATAGAAAATAGTAGATTATATTTACATGCCGTGTGGCCGAAAGGGTTTCCCATCGACAAAGATGACAAACTTTTATCTCCTATATAACTTTTGTACTTCGGAATTTCGGACTAGACTCGGCTAATTGCTGACTAGTTTTCTGACTATACTAATCGTATAGTTCGGACTACTCTCAACTAGTCTGAAAACTAATGTGAAGTGATTTTTTGCAACTATTACTATCAAGTAAAAATTCCCTAAAGCTATCAAAAATTCATAAAAAAAAGCCCTTAGAGCAATTCTTGCTGTCTAACAAGTTGTAACAGCATGAAATAGGCTCCCGGAAAATATTATTGTGACGGCTCCCACACTGAACTGCTTTAAAAATCGACGGCACAGATTAAATATCCCCAAGCTATTCAAGCTACCTCTGAGTTGGTTTAGGCCTTTCTTCTCAGAGTAGTCAGATAGGAAACGCCGACCCAAGCTAGCTTAAAAAGAAATATGATTGACATGTAAAAGTGTTTGTACAAACCTACTTACAGAAAATAAATCATTTATGATAAACATGCATCAGCTATTTAGCTGCTAATGAGTCTAATCAAATAGGGGCTCGAGGTTAAGTAATAAGAGCCGCACAGGTTGGTCAGGTTAAGCTACGCTTTTCACGGTCGGTCAGTGGTTGGGTGACCATCTTTACATAGCGATACCCCTCCGTGCCTCGGAAATGTCGTTACGCCGTTGGTCCCGGCTGTCATTCTTGGAACTTTGACAGTCGATACGGGTCGTCAGAAGCCCGAAAGTCTGGCAACCAGTCTGACCAAGGGGTATCGTGTTACCCAGTAACTGGGTTATGGAGGTCAGATAGGCAGTCGCCCCATATAAAATACTGGTACTCAGCTGAATCCGGTTAGACTGGAAGCCGACCCCAACATAGTTGGGAAAAGACTAGGCATATTGATTATGTCTAATCAAATAATAATAAGTTGATCGGCCGTGTGTTTTAAGTTCTAACTGCCATGCAAACGGTTTGAACATTAAGCCTCAAATTCCTACGGTTTTTTAGTGCAGCTTTCGGGTTGAGAGCACAAAGAAAGAAAGAAAAAAACTTTTATTTGGATACAGTTCGTGAAACACAAAATACAAAATAAAAAAAAATGTTTCAGACAACAATTTTGTGTGCCAAATTAGTTTTTTTTTATACAGCATTTGTTTTTATTAATATGAATAGTTAAAGGCATCTGTGTTCCCTCCTACATTTAACCCGTCTGCCTTCAAATCAAGAGTGAACAGGCATCTTCTGGGCACGCTCGTTCCATCATAGACCTCATCTATCGCTTTCCATCAGGCGTGATCGGGGTCAAAAGCGCGCCCATTTAGCAATAAAAAAAAATATGATCCCAACATTTTGTAATGATAGTACACTTGCACACGTCCAAACAAATTCGCCTTGTTATTGTCTTACATTTCATGTTACGTTTCACATAATATACCACCCACCATAAAATATCGTACAGTGCAGCGCCGTGTGAACGCTAAATGGGGTCCATATTGGCTCAACTAAAGTTCTTTACCCGAAATTGTTCTTCCTAACGATTTGTAATCCGAATGATCACTCTTCCTAAAATTTTTCATCCTAAAGTTTTCATTCATACTATTTGTAGTGCTACCGGCGATGTTCATAACACTCATGTTTCCGAAAATTGTAATTAATAATATCATTAATGTAAATATTTTAAACTCCTACTGTTTTTTATCATAACGCTTTTATCCCTAAACATAACAACCATAAGATTTTTATGGCCTGGGAGTTTATACGGGTGAGTAATATATGATATAATTACAAAACCTCTAATATTTACAAGATATAACAACTGAACCTATAATTTTATTTGATATAATGATCAGCTAATATAATAAACGATTGATATAATTTTAATGTAACTAATTTATATAAGAATAACAGACAATTAATATAAAATCGTTTGATATACCACTCAATAGACATAAAACCTATTTAGTCTAATATGATAAACACTTTTTTTTTCATCCTATGTCGACGGAGCCCCGCTTCGCGGGGCCCCTATTTCTGTGTAAAGGGTTTAAAGTAACCTAACCAAACCGAACCTCGGGGTGCCCTTCGCTCGCTTTTGCATCCTATGTTGACGACCTAAACAAAAAAGATATGTCTTTGAATAACAGTGTAAAAGATGGTTATGTTGAGAACATATAGGAAAACAAATAAAAGTATAAAAGATGTTTATTGCTACTGATATTATGAAGTTGAATGATTCGGAATTATGAACATTAGAGACAGAGTAGTTAGGAATTGTGATTGTTAGGATGGAAAATGTTAGGAAGAACATTTTCGGATTTCCAACTATCGGAGTTGAAAATTTAGGTGAACTTTGGCGCACCCCGCTAAATGTATCTATTCCTACCTGAGCTCCAACTGGTCATGTCTCAGCAGCTGATGCAGCCAGGGCATGGCCCTCCTGGTGCCGTGTCTCTCCACCAGGTCCAGCAGTAAGGCAGGCTGGCGGCATAGTAGCTTGCCCAAGCGCATCTGAGAGCTCATCGCTTGGAGGGTCTCGATGATCGCTTGAGGAGGCTTGCGGGCTGGACCCAGGGGTTCCAGGGTTGTTAGCTGAAGGAGGAAATGGTAATAAGAATATGTCACAATATATTTTTGGATGCTAGTAAACCATAAAGTTTTTTATTTATTTATTAAGCTTTGTGCACAAGAAAGTTACAAAAGCGGATTTAATGCGTTAGGCATTCTCTACCAGTCAACCAAGGGTGGTGGACAGATCATCATCATCATCATCATCATTTCAGCCGAAAGACGTCCACTACTGAACATAGGCCTCCCCCAAGCACCTCCACTTCGACCAGTCCTGTGCTTCTCGCATCCAACGAGTTCCTGCGGCCTTCACAAGGTCGTCGGTCCACCTTGTGGGAGGCCTTCCAACGCTACGCCTTCCGGTACGCGGTCGCCACTCCAGAACCTTTCGGCCCCATCGGCCATCTGTTCTGCGAGCAATGTGCCCTGCCCACTGCCACTTAAGTTTGGCAATTCTTCGGGCTATGTCGGTTACCTTGGTTCTCCTGCGGATCTCTTCATTTCTGATTCGATCCCGCAGGGAAACTCCAAGCATAGCCCTCTCCATTGCCCTTTGGGTGACTTTCAGCCTTCTAATAAGGCCCATTGTGAGCGACCACGTTTCAGTGCCATATGTCATCACTGGCAACACGCACTGGTCAAAGACTTTCGTCTTGAGACACTGCGGTATGTGGGACGAGAAGATATTGTGAAGCTTCCCGAACGCTGCCCAGCCGAGTCGGATTCGACGATTGACCTCTTTCTCGAAGTTGGACCTACCTAACTGGACAGTTTGTCCTAGGTAAATATACTCGTCCATGACTTCGAGTGTAGCGTCTCCGATCTTCATGAGAGTGGGTGTTACATGGGCATTTGACATGACCTTCGTTTTGTCCATGTTCATTTTCAGACCCACTCTTTCAGAGGCTCTACTGAGGTCATCGAGCATTGTACTGAGGTCCTCCATAGTCTCAGCCATGACTACTATATCACACACAGACAGACAGACAGAGGTGGACAGATATCATAATAAAAAAAAAGAAGATCAAGGTGAAACTGTCAAGCGTAGCGCGCGAAATTAAAATTTTCTTACGTTTTTTGAAAGCAGTTCAGTATCAGGTTGTATGTCAATCTAAATATGATTTGCAGCCGTCACAAATATTTTTATTTCTTAGCACTGGTGTACCTGACTGAGCAGCCTCGAGGAGTGTTCGCTGATGGGCAGCTTGGCGTTGCTGGCAGCCGCGAGGTGCGTCTCCAGCTGTAAGATGGTAGCTCGCTCGGCCTCCGCTCGTTCGGCCTCAACTGCGGATGAGCTGTTCGTCCATTCTATGCTCGGCTTGCTAGGGAAAGAAGTATAAGACTTATTATAAAACAAACCGTGTGACCGATGAGGAACTTTCATACAAACTTTCATACCCTATTTAACTCCTTTAGGGGATTCATTTTCAAAAATCCTTCTCTATACTTCATTTGTTTAGGTAATTAAATAAAGGTAAACAAAAAAACCACGTGCCGTGGTAAACCGACTAAACGTAATACCAGTCTATTCAGTTGTCATGCTACGTCACAGTTGTACTCTTCAATTTAGCAACGTTATAATTCGTTAATAATGTTGCTAAATTGAAGAGTACAACTGTGACATAGCATGACATGTGAAGTGAGTGATATTACGTTTAGTCGGTTAACTAAGTCAAGTGGTTTTTTTGTTTACCTTTATTTAATTCCCTAAACAAATGGAGTATAGTTAGGAATATTTTTGCAAAATTTCATCCTTATAGACCCAGCGGTTTAGGATGTGCGTTGTCTGACAGTGAATTAATTTATAATTTTTTTTAATTAGAACATTGAGTAAACTAACACGATTACGTAATTTTAAAATTTTCGGCAGTCGGTTGTTTTGAACCCAAAAGAGACTTGTCATTTTTGTATGGGTTTAGTTTAGATTTTTAGCCGACCCAAAATAGTTGGGAAAAAGCGAAGCAGATGATGAATCGGAATCGATGGGCGGTACGTGTAAAATAAAAAATATGGGGATTGTTCCATTGTAAAGATTCAAGTAAGTATCAGTTTTTTTAATCTTCTATACAGGGTGTCCCTGGAAGTATGGATCAAATCGAATAGGGACGTGGGCAAGGTCATTACCAAACGTTTTGGCAAAAAAAAAAAATACTAAAAAAAAAGAGAAGAAAAATCGAATTCGTGAAAACTATCAGGGCTATCAATTTTTTTTTTTTTTTAGATAGCCCTGATAGTATTTTTTTATGAATATTTCTTTATGATTATTTTGAAAAAAAAAAAAATCGGTCATAACTTTTGAACCGTAAAAAAATTCACTGACATTCTCAGGGTTAAAAAGTTTGGAAATGACCTTGCCCACGCCCCTGTTCGATTTGATCCATACTTCCAGGGACACCCTGTTTAAACAATTGATTCTGAGGCGATATGAGGTTCGCCGGGTCAGCTAGTAATCGAATATTTCTTGGGCTTAAAATTAATAATAATAATCTTTTCACTTCTCGAACGAGCCATTTTACCCCTCGACTTAACTATCCACCCTCGCCTGCGGCTCGGGTGGATATAAACGTCTCGGGGTCAAATAGCTTCTTTTATGCCTTAGTTGTACAATCTACTATTATTACACAAGAAAGTGGTTACAAAATAGTGTGAAGTCCCTGACTCCTGTGCTAGGTGATATACCTGTGTTACAAGAGCCAGTGCCCTCTCCCATCCAATTAAAATGGTTAACTGATGTTTGTTGTGTTTTGCAGATTTTTGAAAGAAGAGACTGCAAAGGCCTTTTTCTGCGCGTAATGACTAATTCCAGGCTACTTACTTGGTGATGCACATCTCGATGAGCGCCCTGAGCGTGGGGTACATGGCGGCGGCGCGCTCGGCGAACTGCTGCGGGTTGTGTGCCGCCAGCATCGTCAGCAGCAGCCAGCCGCGCCAGTACAGCGACGTGATGGCCAGCGCGGGCGGGCTGTAGCTGAGGGCATCCATATTAACAACAAATTAAACGAACATTTCGTTTGTATACTTAAGGGCGCTACACACGGCCAAGATACTATAATATTTTATCTTAAGATACAATATGGCTCGCCATACAATTCAATGGACCATTACACACGACGAAGATAGTATTTATTTCATATTCCATTGAATTGTATGGCGAGCGATATTGTATCTTAAGATAAAATATTATAGTATCTTAGCCGTGTGTAGCGCCCTTTAATGGAATGGCTTGAGCTAAAAAAATATAAAAAATTGCGCGTGTAGCAGAAGTGAAACTTCTTAAAAAATAGAATAAGAGAGATTTAAAAATCAAATCAAATCAAATTATTTATTTGCTAGAATGCAGGTAAGTACAAATAAGGTCGTGAAGAATTGAAGTTGAGCCATACATTCTGCCCAAGATTCGACATGCAAAATTTAAATGAATGAATAGGTAACTAATAAAAATAAGAAAATTTTAAATACAATTATCAGATAAAAATAATAATAACCGTTCAATACAATTAATAATACATAATAGTCAAAATACACTGAAAATGTCAAAATGCAATTGAAATGTCAAAGTACAATTTAAATGTCAAATTACAATTATGTTAAAATATTATTCAAATGTAAAAATACTATTAAAATGTTAAAATATCAAAATACTATTAAAATGTCAAAAAACTATTAAAATGTCAAAATACTATTAAAATGTCAAAATACAATTAAAATGTCAAACACAATACAATAAAAAAGACATTTTAGGCGTAATCTTTTAAATATTCAAAATTCAATTTATTTTTAAAGAAAAAAGAAGAAAAAGAAATTCAAGGTCTATAATAATCGGTCCTCTAGAAAATCATTAATGGAGTAATAACATTTTTCCACTAGAAAAGCCTTAAGTTTGAGTTTAAAATGTTGAAATGTGTCATTTTTTAAATAATTTGGTAATTTATTATATATGATTGGTCCCATACAAATGACACTTACAATTTAGCGTGAGAGACAGAGATAGTTATATCTTTCTTCTCTCTCATGTAACGAAATGTGCCTAAACGTGACGCGTACTTGAAATTCAGTCTCAATTCTCGTCCAATTATTATCGAATCACCGCATAAGAAGTTTCACTTCAACAACTTTCGTAAATGATTTTAGATTATTTTTGAAAAAGAATTGCGTAAAAATAAAGCTATTAGTCACGTGACATTGAAGCACGACTCGTCACTACTTCCAGTCGACAGTTTCAAATGATAATTAGAAACAAACTATAAGCATCAAACAAAGTTTTTTTTTTCAATTACCAATAGAGTTGCGAAAGGACTGGGTCCGTATTTTTCTAGTGAGAGAGAGACGGAGCTATAGGACGCCCCTTATATTAAGCACTGTCCCTTTTTTACAGTGGAATAATGATGGCATTAATACTTCATAATACGACCCCTGGTCTTAAAGAAACCACGCTGATTGGTAATGTGTCCCTTTCGTACAAAGTGCCAGTGTTCATTATTTCTACCAAATTAGTAGTAATTCGCCATACTTTGAGTTCGACGTAATTTTTACTTACCCAGCCGGTAGGGTAATATTATCAGGCGGGTTAAACTGACACAGCTGGAATATGTAGTCAGCTATCTCCAGTTTGTCCACCTGCAGAGGATTGTCTTCAGCGGGCAGGGCGCATGCGCGGCGGACCAGCTGTTCTACCAGCTCGAACACTTCCGCCGGCGAGACTGGGATGTCCTGTGAGGAGTAGGATGAAGTGTGGTAAGTGAGGAAGGGGTGCTGGGTAAGAAAGGCTATATACATAATCAGCCTATAATGTTCCCACTGCTGGGACACAGGCCTCCTCTCAGTGAGAGGGAGTGGGCCGTAATCCACCACGCGGGCCCAGTGCGGATTGGCAGATGTCACATGTCTTCGAATTTTTGGTTTTAGGACATACCGGTTTCCTCACGATGTTTTCCTTCACTGTTTTGAGAGCAGTGGTAATGAAATAATTTACACAAAGTAAAACGCCTGTCTGGATTCGAACCTACGACCTACAACTTGTAAGTCGCGGTCGTTACCACTTGGCCACCACTGCTTAAGAAAGGCTATAGTGTGTTCAAAAAGTAGAGTATTTTTTTTATTTTTCTTTAAGATCAGTGATTTTTTTTTGTCAAATTTCATTTTATCTGTTGAGCAAAATATCAGCGACCAATCAAGTGTATTGTCAGTATAAACCGACCGAAAAAGGATTTTTTTCGGCCGAAAACGATTATCGATAGGTTTTTGTTTGGTGTAACGTAAAAGAGATGCAGGGTCTTCAATCTTTTTATCATCAAAATTAACCGTTTAAACTAAACACAATAATGTTTTCTCAAAGATAATTCATTTCAACAACTAGATATTTTATGCGAAAAAAAAAACAAATTTCTTTGTAAAAATTGATCATAAGCATTAATTTGCCAGAACTTAACTTTTTCGGCAAGGCCGAAAATGACAATTTGGCAAAAAATTGATATTTATGCCGAATGTATAATGGCCGATATCAGACGCTTTACTTGATATGAGTGAAGGTTTATTTTTGTTTCATTCCACGGACACACGACACCGACAACGGCTCATCTGCTCCTTCCATTTAATTTTTCGTTATTCTGCAGGCAAGCGAAAGATACAGAATGCCGAAATACAACATCGTTGGATCGGTTCACTGATGAATTCATTTTTCACGTTTGATTCAATAAGTATTCTGACGTTTTTTTAGGGTTCCGTAGTCAACTAGGAACCCTTATAGTTTCGCCATGTCTGTCTGTCCGTCCGTCCGTCCGTCCGTCCGTCTGTCCGTCCTCGCTTAATCTCTGTGACCGTTAGCACTAGAAAGCTGAAATTTGGTACCAATATGTATATCAATCACGCCGACAAAGTGGTAAAATAAAAATTGGAAAAAAATGTTTTATTAGGGTAGCCCCCCTATATGTAAAGTGGGAAGTGATTTTTTTTTTTAATTTCAACCCTAACGTGTGATATATTGTTGGAAAGGTATTTGAAAATGAATATGGGTTTACTAAAATCATTTTTTGATAATGTCAATAATTTCGGAAATAATCGCTCCAAAAGTAAAAAACAATGTGTCCCCCCCCCTCTAACTTTTGAACCATAAGTTTAGAAAATATGGAAAAAATCTGAAAAGTAGAACTTTATAAGGACTTTCTAGGAAAATTATTTTGAACTTGATAGAAACAACAGTTTTTGTACAAAAAAGACAAAAGTTGTACAAAATCATTTCTGGACTGTTTGTAGTATAATCGTGTATGCAAGCATTTTTTTTGTAACTTCGTTTACATATTTTATTATCCTGAACGTATCTTTTTTCAAACAAAAAAAGAATGATTAAAATTGGTTCTCGCAATCCAAAATTACCACCGAAAACTTCTGGCACGTCTATGTACTAATTAGTAACCCAATTCCCCGAAAGATGGCGCTGTAGGTACTTATTACATTGGGTCGGGTATTATCGAATTGTACGTGGGAACACTTATTGTGACGGACGGGAAACTACGGAACCCTACACTGAGCGTGGCCCGACACGCTCTTGGCCGGTTTTTTTACTTTATTACTAGTTACCCATCCCTGCATAGCATGATTAATAAACCTACCGATATAAATTCTCTAAATGATGGCGAAGACCGCAATAAAATCCGTTGCCTACTTCAGTAGAGTAAAAAAGATGCCGAATGAAAGCAAAAGCGAACCGTCTGATATCGGCTTTACAGGTATTTTTCAATAGAATATGCGATCAAGCCGCGAAAAAATCTCTTATCCTAGGACTTCTCCTGTATTACCCACAACCCATCATTAGTAAACATTGAAAAGTTAACACATCAGTTTGAAAAAGAAAATTAACATACCAGAAAGACCAGTGAAGAAAAAGTGTGCCTTAGTTATGACATTGCAGAGTGACAGAGACAGGCATATATCTTTGTTCTTCACTCACTTGGCTTACCTTCGAGAGGCCTATGAAGATGACCCTTAGTAACGTGTTCTGGGGTAAGGGGGCCTCGCAGCACAGACGGTAGGTGACTGCGCGCTCAGACTCCGGCGGCCAATTGTCAGCCTTGCTGTAGGACTCTGCTGGTTCCACGAACATCACCTATAAGGAACATGGCATTAAATGGAGCTGTTGCTATGGTGCTTTTTCGGGGCTAAAAGACATTGAAGTATTAAGAAACAATATGTGTCTATCTCAAAAATTATATAATGGAATTTGATATGAAATCTGGCATTTAGCTTAGGTCGGTGATCCGCAAATATTTTGACAGCAAAGCTTATGTTATTTTTACTATTTTGAGGATTATCTACTGATCCAAAAAACAAATCGTGTCTTATTTTGTGACGCACAGTTAGATGTGGGAAGCACATGTCCGAACGTTGTGACCTAGGAGGCCTATCCTATGTCTAGCAGTGGACGTCCTTTGGGTGGATTATGATGAAAATGTATTTTCTTTTTTTCTTGTATACGTCATTTTGTTACGGGTTTCTTTCTTCCGTACCTTGTTGAGCGCCAGCAGGTAGTCGTGCCGACTGGGCCTGTAGATGGGCATGGCGGTGTCCAACAGCCAGCCCAGCGCCGCCGCTTGGATGACGCACACCTGCTGCTTGTACTCCGGGAGGTGCTTGCTGTGCGACGCTGTCACGAGGCAGCAGCAGCAGAACAGGTCTGCTAGGGATGAGAAGGCGCGCTCTCGGACCTGGACAAAGGTAGAGGAGTAAAATTATGGGCCAAGGCGTTTAAATTACGGCTGTTCTGTGCCGATGCGGGCAGAAAAGGATCAAAATAAAAATATTATTATTAGTGTTAGTAAGGATTAGTTTTGCACACAAATTGCAAAGTGCATGGAGACGCATCGGCGGCCGATGCTCAAGACGGTATTGTCAACACTTACTACGGTATTCACAAAATATTTTAAATAGCATAATAAATAGAGTGTCACCTCATGCGGCGGCTCGTGCGGCGGCGGCTGCGCCAGCGCGCGCGCCAGCGGCAGCAGCGCCTGCGCATCCGCACGCGTCGCGCGCACCACCTCGCGCGTCAGGGCGCGCAGGGGTCGCAGGTAGTCCTCCGGACGGAGTACTAGCTCCTGTCACATTGTCTTAGTGTTAGCCACATTTGGGAGGACATAAATGCGAAACACGATTTATCGCGAGAACTCGTTAGCCTAATTAAAACAATCTAAATAAGGTAAGCAACGAAAACGGACATTACGACACCGAGTGTCTGACACTCCCATTGAGTGTTTCACACTCGTGACACTCGCGACACTCCATCACCGAGTACCAAACATCGAGACATCGAAAATCGTTATTTTAGGATTTTTCCTTTACTTGTGCTGTAAGAAGACCTTGCTTTTTGCGGTCGTTATGGCGATACTTTGGGGAGATGAAGGATGTACTTCGACTAAATGATGATGAGTACTCAGTATACCTGATACGTGTCTGCCATGGCAGCCGGCACTTGCTGCGGCTGAGCCTGTATGAGCGCTGCTAAGACGGCCATGTTGTTGGGCGAGCGCACGTTGGACAGCTCGTTGTAGATCGTATGCGTGACCACGCTGCGCAGGAGTGGCGGGCTGTCTGATACCATCTCTCTGGAAGAAGAAACAGAAGCTTGTATTAATTTGGATGAAAATTGGTTGAAATAAAATGCCCTGAAGATGGACTCAGCCATAAGGATGAATCATTTCAGATTAGAACTGCGCTCTTATTACGACCGCCTAATACTGTACAAAAAGTCGGGTATCATGTGAAGTTTCAATCGATTTTGAACCTTGCGCGATGCAACTATTACTTAACTGTCGACCTACCCAGTGTTTAAACTACCTTACATACGATGATATGAGCCCAGTTTGCTTAACACTCAATGACCTCTTACCTTAAACAGGCTTGGTATGCGGCCTGCAGCGGTTTGGTCTTGAGCCGCATGCGAGCCAGCTGCGCTAGAACTTCATGGTCTCTCGCGGCCGTGGGCCCGCATGCGTCACAGTTGCAGCAAACGTAGGCTAGCAACTCCTGCGCACATCGCCATAGTTTGCCGGAGTGCAGCCAGGCTTCGAGACGGGAGGCGGATATCATTCGGATCTGAGAAAAACATTTGAGATTATGATCTGTCTCTCAAACGGCCTTAGTACAAAACAAGGTTTATATCTAGAAGAGTCAGGTCGAAACCATTGAGCCATTATTGAAAAATACTAAAGATTATTATAAAAGCCGATGCTTAAACCCTTTCAATTTTATACTTTACTTTTATTGGAATAAAGTTCAAAATACCGTGTAATGCACGCTAAAAAAATTACATAAAACTATTATTGACTGATTATTTATACGAGTACAAATAATCGCCCGTGCGTGCGTGCGTGCGGGCGATTCTTTATCAGGCACTGGATTACCAACGCATTACTTAGCGCAGAGAGTTCAAAATGCAACAGTGTATTTTTTTAACGCTGTGGACCGTACTTTATTGGATTCTCAATGCTCAGCGCAACACCGAAAGTTGTTTCTTTCTTTCTTTCAAAATCCAGCGCGCGCTAATAAATCGTCGCGGGAAAAATCGCCCGGGAACGAGGGCTCAGCAATTAACGTTTTGACCTTGAAATATAATAAATGGCTGAAAGTTTTAGGCTTTTAGTTAAGTTACAACTCATTTTGTAATGAGAGGGTAAAAGTCTAAACTATAACCCTAATTTTGGGTTGCATTGCATTTTTTTTAATTCTTTCATTACTCATTCGATATTTTATGAGAGCAGTGGTGGCCAAGTGGTAACGGCCGCGCCTTACGAGTTGTAGGTTCGAATCCAGGCAGGCGCTTTACTTTGTGTAAATTATTTCATCACTACTGCTCTCAAAACGGTGAAAGAAAACATCGTGAAGCAACCGACATGTCCTAGAACCAAAAATTCGATGACATGTGACATCTGCCAACCCGCACTGGGCCCGCGTGGTGGATTACGGCCCATTCCCTCTCACTGAGAGGAGGCCTGTGTCCCAGCAGTGGGAACATTATAGGCTGATTATGTATGTATGTATATTCTGATGGTGGTGGACTTACCTCAGGGAACCCGCACGTAGCAGACAGCAGTTTGAGAAACCCTTTGCCAATAGCATCGGGTGCTGCCGACCTCCTCTGGATTTGCTCCTTGATAGCTTCCAGTACTAAAGCTTCCACAGCCTCATAGCTACTTGAATACCTATGAAAAATAAACATATAAATATTGAGCAAGCTTTCTCCGATTACTGCGGGATTACTGACGTTTCGACTAATAGAGAAGTATGGAAGATCATAACATGGTGCGCCGACTCTGAATTAATTGATATAAGGGCAGGAGAAAAATGTTGATTCTCCAATATCTGTATGAAAAGCGGGTTTTTGTGTTTTTATGTGGTAGAAGTAAATAGAGAATTCATAAGTATGTGTGTGGAGGTTTCATAAAACCATATACAGTCAAACCTGGATAAGTGAGAACTGGATAAGCGAGAAAACTCTATAAGTGAGTGTAATAGCCAGGACCCGACATTTTAAGCTCCCAAAACCTCTATTAGCGAGAAACAGAAACCTCTGTAAGAGAGAGTCGTTTTTCCCTCATAGACCTCCGTAAGTGAGACTGCTACTTATCTATACCTCTATAAGCGACAGTCGAGCTTTATTTACAAAGGGCTTAGCCGTCCTTCCATAAGCAAACTGCCCCCGATAGGAACCTATATCGTAACCTATGTTATATTGTAGAGGGTACTAATAGTAGTTCATCACGTAGATATTAGCTCTATATCTTAGGTAATTGAGGAGCTATTTGAAAAAAAGTGTCCGTAGACGACTTTTTTTTAAAGTGATACAGCTCTGTTGATTTCAAAGCTAGAAAAATAAAACCAATTCCAGTGTTTATGGTACACTTTACAGTTTATTTTATATAAATTTTCATGAGCCAAGCTTGAATAAAAATATTAAAAAAATGCAAAAAAAATTTTTTTTTTTAATTTCTATCAGATCGAATTGAATTACCACTTTGAAAAAAATATATAATAATTGTCTATACCTTGCCTAACAGCATGCCAAGTTTCATTAAAATCCATAAGGTGCATCATGATGAAAAAAAATAATAAAAGTAAGTGGACCACCTTATGACCACTTTGTTGACGCTTTTAACTTTTAATTTTTCAATAATCTAGTATTTAATTAAATCGTATTGCATATTTGATTTTTCAATATTGGGCATGCAAGGTTTAAAAGAAAATGGAAGGATTTTTTTCTCAGTAATAGTTAAATCCGTATTAATAAAAAATAGCTTTTATTAGTCATCGTCACTATTTTCATTGATTACAACGTGATCTTTATTATAGAAAAAACACTGGATAATATTTGTGCTGGGCGAACTATATGCGATTTATATCTTGTATTTGATATATAATATATAATTGCTGCCACGTGAGAGCAACACCCAACTTGTCGATTTCCATTTGGACAGTTACAGCAATAACGCCGAATATCTTCGTGGCTTTTTCCATTGGGGTTGTAGTCAATGTAACATCTGTAGGTTTTGCTATTAATGTGTCGCGATTGTACTTGCACTTTTAAAATGTTAGGTTTATTGTTAGGCGTTATTGCTGTAACTGTGCAAATGGAAGTCGAACAGTTGGGTGTTGCTCTCACGTGGCAGCAATTATATATTATTTATCAAATGCAAGATATAAATCGCATATAGTTCGCCCAGAAGAAATTTTATCCAGTGTTTTTTCTATAAATAAAGAGAACGTTGTAATTAATGAAAATAGTGACGATGACTAATAAAAGCTATTTTTACCCGACTGCGCCAGAAGGAGGATTATGTTTTTCGAGAGTATGTATGTATGTTTGTTTGTATAATTGTTTGGCACGCTCTATGGCCTGAACGGCTCGATGGATTTTAGCTTGAGCGGTGTCGTTAGATTCGTATTGACTGTGAAAGTGACACTGGGTATATAAAAAAAAAAACAAAATGGTGGATTATTGGCGTCATATTATGCCTTCAAAAAATTTTTTTTTCTCAAACCTATCGAGTGGAGTATCAAAATAAAGGGTTTTAAAAGGTGATACAAAAATATATACAACTTATATGGTTAAAAGTAATTGAAAGTGACAAATCGCCAACCAACCCATTTGAGTTTGAAACTATAATAATGGTATGGGCCCCGCCTGCTTCCAACTTTTATTTAATTTAAAATGGGCTTGTTTTTAGCTTTTCAGTTAAATTTAGTATAAGGTTGCAGTCGGGTTTTTTAATTTTTTTAATTACTTTTTTTATTAATATGGATTTAACTATTACTGAGAAAAAATTCTTCCATTTTTTTTAAGCCTTTCATGCCTAATATTGAAAAATCAAATACGCAATACGATTTAATTAAATACTAGATTATTGAAAAATTAAAAGTTAATAGCGTCAAAAAAGTGGTCATAAGGTGGTCCACTTACTTTTATTATTTTTTTTCATCATGATGCACCTTATGGATTTTAATGAAACTTAACATGCTGTTAGGCAAGGTATAGATAATTATTATATATTTTTTTCAAAGTGGTAAGTCAATTCGATCTGATAGAGATTAAAAAAAATTTTTTTTTTTTGCATTTTTTTAATATTTTTATTTAAGCTTGGCTAATGAAAATTTAAATAAAATAAACTGTAAAGTGTACCATAAACACTGGAATTGGTTTTATTTTTCTAGCTTTGAAATCAACAGAGATATATCACTTTGAAAAAAAGTCGTCTCCGGACACTTTTTTTCAAATAGCTCCTCAATTACCTAAGATATAGAGCTAATATCTACGTGATGAACTACTATTAGTACGCTCTACAATATAACATAGGTTACGATATAGGTTCCTATCGGGGGCAGTTTGCTTATGGAAGGACGGCTAAACCCTTTAACATCTGCTATTTTATGACTCATTCTTAACTTTCGTGGAACTTCCTACCATTGTTTTTGTATAAATAATTTTATAATATTACATATTTACTACATTCGTACTTGCTGTGACTTGTTCTTGCTGCGTACCCCTATAAGAGAGAAACGCTACCCATATACCTGCATTAGCGAGAAACTCGGGTTAGTGAGAAACCTCTATAAGCAATAATGAGATTGTGCTCCCTTAAACTCTCGCTTATCCAGGTTTGACTGTAATTTCTTATAGAGGTATGAGGAACAGGGTGTAAAGATCACTCATACTCTAAAGAAAAGGGAGGATCCTCCGACCAGACGGGTGTTGTATCTGGCGGGCAACTGCCCAATGATTCATGTCGGGCTGTTGTGTCTATGCTAGTTGTACGGTAAACTCTGCTTGCGCGATGCAGGATTTGCGTGACGTCAGTATGACGCGTTGTTCGCATGTGGCGTTGTAGATACCGCTACATTCTTTTGGCGAAAATAGTGGCTTTCAACAGAATTTTCGAGGTGTGCATCCAAATTAATTATTAACCGAAAATACTTCTTTCCTCTTACCTTGGATAAACTGAGTACTCTAGCTCCATATTGTCAGGGTCTTCATCCGTGCTGCCCATCAGTGGGGAGCCAGACCCTGATGGAGACATTGTACCTGTGGGGAAACACCATTATTTACATCTGCAAGAATTTGTGTAATGTTGTAAGTCTAAATGTCATAATTATGGAATTCTATATTTCAAATAAGTAGACAACAGTTTGCCAGCTAACTGGAGAAAGTTAAGAAATGAGTATATTAGAAGAAGTCTAATATGGGGCCAGTTACAGAATAGTAGAAAGGATTTTTTTTGTCTTGGTAAGGGCATATGATAAAGAGGGATGAAACGCATGAACTAAAAGATTTTTTTTTTGTGAACTAAAAGAATAATGAACATAAATGTTCTTGGATGAAGAGGGAGAGGAAGACCGAAGAAAAGATGGATGGAATAGAATAGAATACTCTTTATTATGTACACCATATAAATTACAGACATAAATATAGAAACTTTACAATGGGTGACACAATGGGCGGTCTTATCGCTAAGATTATGTGATTGAAAGAAATGAGAGGGTGACGGCTGATAGGGAAGAAGGAAAAAACATGTTTCTCCACCCCAAGGAACGTGGGACAAGAGCAGACAGATGAAGTGTTTGTCAGCCACCTATAAAAAAATGGGAAGAGACGTCTTACCTAATGTATTGTCAGTGGGTATAAGATGTGATGGCGGCTGCTTGGTGCTGAAGGCCGTCACCACGTTCTCTACGAAGCACTTGCACCATGAACACTCCACCCAGCACCGCTCATTCAGAGCATCCTCGATGTAGACCTGGGGATGGAGCAATGAGACTTAATTTAAATCATGATTGCAAAAACTTCAGTAATTGGTTAAGCTGTCAGAATACTGGTTGCAGTTTGCACATACTGGCTATTGGGATGTTCTTTCTAATTCAAGGCTCGAGCTAAGTGTTATAAGGTATTAATTAAATTATACTTTGTTCCAAAACAATTTCATGAAAATGTAAACAAATGGGTCAGAGAATTTAACTGTCAATGGCAAATCGTAGTTCCATTTACAAAGTGAATGGGAATTTGGTTATTTGAATACTTACCTAAATACTAATTTAAAATTTTTCATGTGTAAATAGAGGTTATTGTTGTAACCTCTATTTCCGTCAATAGGTTTTCAATTACAATCAAATAATGTTAATACAACAAAAAATTGAGGGAACCCATCACGGGATATAAAGTTGAAACCTTCGAAATATAGAACAGACGAACGAATGTGTAACTAATTCCTTAGAAAGTGATTGCATAGGAATTTACACTAAACAGATTTGTTTGTACTTTCATCAAAAAGTTTTCAAACAAGTGTACTTACACTTTTTTGAGACAAAATTCACACTTACAGATCACAGAACTAGAACTTCAATAGCCAATTTAGGGTTGCCACTAACAACTTCTTGATTTAAGGGTTGCTAGTATCAAAAATACGGGTATTCGTTTTTTTTACGGGAGACTATTTAAACAGCATTGTTTAATGAAGATTTTCTTATTTTTTTTACTTGCTGTTTGAAGATACAACTTCCAAAAGTTGAAGTTGAAGAAGGAAATGTATAAAAATCTTTACATTTTAACTTAAAGTTAGAGCTTTGTTTACCCCATAAATTATTTAAAAAAGGGGTTTGTATATTAGTAAAGCCGGGAAAACCTGAAAAATATGGGGACTCTGGCAAGACTAAGCCAATTGAGTATTTGGTAATTATACTTTCAACTTGGTAATGTACAGAATACAGACAAATTATTTAATTAGTCTCTTTGGTACATTACCAGTCGACAGCAATGCGGATGAATTTTTCGAAGCTATATTTTAGTTTTTGTATAGTTTTAGTTAAGTTAGGTTTTAATTTTGTTTTTTTTTTTGTTAATTAAGTATATATTATTATGTTAAAATAAAACCTCTTCCATCGGTTAAAAAAAAAAAAAAACAATTTCTTAAATTATTACATTACATACCTTAATAAATATATCTGGCCAGTTATTACTCTCCCTATGTCCAGCATACAGCATGTTACAAGCCAATATGTACACCAGCGGGTTCCCCTTGTTCTTGAATGCGGCACCTTGTTCTCTCTTCAGCAAGGTACAGAGGCTCTGTGTTACTGTCTCGTGAGCGAACATGTTGGGGCGTATCTTTGTCAAGTAGAGTAGACTCATACATAGTATGGGGTCTGGTTTTGAACGCTGGGACTTGAGGAGGCGTATTGAGCCTGTGAGGAGGCCTAACTGTAAGAAAAAGAAAATAATTTTATTTTTATCTATAAGTGTTAGGTAGGTAATACGCTGGGCTGGGCTGGTGTCCGCAAATCCACGTCAATGCGCGTATTTTGCGTATGGATGTATAAATGTTATAATTCTAACAAGAACCAAAAGGTTAATCAACTTTTTCTTGCTCTATCATTGCTACCGCCTTTTTTAAAAGAGTGTCCATGGAGTTTCTTGCCCATTCTTCTCCATAGGTGCCTACGCTTTGGAATGGGCAACCAGCTTCATCTTTTTGACTGACCAACCCCTTGACAATTTAAGTGCCTGTAATTGGTTTAATTGAAATAAACGCTTTGTGTTTGAGTTTATATGACTACATGTAATTTGAGTTTGCGATTTATTTGCTAAAAATGTAAACAAATATGAATTAATGGAAAAATAGCTTTAATCCCTACATAATAAAGTTCAGTTTACGCTACAAATTCAAACATTTTTCTAACTTTTTCAATAGTGCTAGTCACTCTGAAATCAACTTTATTTTCATTGAAATAAAGTTAATATTTGTTTAACTTGAAATAGGGTGGGGGTGTGCAGCACTGCACACTTTTACTATACATATTATTATTTTGGAAACTTATAAATTATGTATTATACAATTTATATTATTATACAGGGTGAAATTACATTAGCTAGCAAAACTCGGCAAGCATGATGGCTATCGATATCTGAACTTAGTAAAACAAAAAAGTAACTAATTTGACCACTTTGTGAGGTCAATGACTACAGTTAGTGTAGGCACTTGCAATATTAGAAATCAGTTTTTTTTTTTGTGTAAAGTTCACAGACGTAGTTGATATTTCTCAGCATGATACAACAAAAGAAAACAGATTTTTTCATCTCAGTATCAACACTACCAGCAGTTCTTGGCCCCTTGTATAGATACCCATCACGTCTGCAAAGTTTTACTATTTAATTTAACCGGTCAAGCAGCGCGGGTCGCCCATTAGCGATGAAACAATAGAAAATCAACAATGGAGAATCAATAAAATTGTGTCTCATTAGCGGAGCTTGACAGATTAATTTCACCCTGTATATTGCATTGCAAAATTAAAAACATTGTTTATTAAGAATGACTTATTGATATTTAGAAGAAAAAAACTCATCTATTTAACTATCAACAAATTAAATGTGTTCCTTACAACAAGTGTATCAATAATACAAACCAGCTTATCAGAATTATGTGTGTCCAATGCTTGCAGCACATTAGGGACCAGATCCACAGGGTCAACTTCCAAGGATGTTCCTCCAACTGCCTCCGCTGGAGAGCCAATCCTAGCCCTCTTGCTAGGTGGCTGACTCCCAAACCCTGAGGTTTCTCTTTTGCGTTCTACACCTAAAACATTGTGTTCATATTTTTAGTTAAGTTTGTAACTCTACCTACATAATAATGTAATAGCAGCAGACAGCGATTGCAAAAGGGATATTCTTAGCCTATTTTGTGGCCCACTGCTGGACAAAGGCCTCCCCTTTTTACTTCCAAACCTCCCTGTCTTGTGCGATCTCTGACCATGTTGGCCCACACCACCTTAATAAAGGTTTAACTCATGCAAAAGCACATCCTTAATTCTTGCTTTAATTCTCACTCAATACCCTAGTAACAATTTAATAAAGATACACAGCTTTCACACCTTCAGAGGTTAGTACAATGCTCTAAAGCGATGGTCGTACTTACTACTTGTAGAAGGTTTATGGATGTTCCTCTTCTCAGGGTCTCTAGAGGCCACCATAGTGGACTTGCTGCCCAGAGCGAAGATATCCTGGGGGTGCTGCGGAGCCTTGCTCTTAGCTCCACGACCCGCCGACGGCATTTTTCCTCGTTCCATTCTTCAATATATCATATGTTTAAATTCTGGCCGCTGTAGTATTTGAAGATCATCGCATGTGTAAGCAGATTTCTGTTATAATCACAGTTTCATTTGCAAAATAATGCGGTTAGGCCAAACCAAACTAACATCGAATTGACAACACAAATAAACAGTGACGTTTGTTTGACTTTGACATGATAAAAATGACAGCCACAACACCATTCGGAATCGTTGGTGAGAAAACTGAAATCACATTGAATTCCGTTTCTCACCAACATTTAGTTAATTTAATAATTATTGAAATTCTGATACGAAAATAGTCTATTACATTATGTTTCGATATAAAAGTTATTTTTAAAATATTATTTTCAAGAGATTTAGAGAATTTATTGAGTTACCAGTGCCTAAAAAAATGGGTAGTGATCAATAAAAAAAAACGAACTGTCAAAATTGTCAAAAGGTCCTAGACAAGCGAAAACACAGAAAGGTACTTTTTTCTATTTTTATTACTGATTTTAGATGAAATTCACTATTAATCTATCGATTAAGACTCTAGAAACCACGACAGTAATGATGTCTACTAAATTTTATCAACAAAGTTATGTAACTGGTGTAAGAGGTTATGTTGGTTTCAGATGCTCACTTCCAGGCTTATGGGCGGTTTGAAGGTGGCGCAGACCTCTGTGATGGTCACCAGGAACCTGGCAGCCGCGCAGAAGGCCACCGACCCCATCCAGCAGCTATTCGTCGACAAAATCCGCGAGTACAAACAGAAGAGCTCGTAAGTTTAAATATTCTGACCTTGCTAGATAGTTTGCTTAGTTATATCATATATTCCTGAAGATTTTCTGATAAGATTCTTGTATTTTCGTATATAATTTGCATTATTGTCATGGTTTTATAGTTTTCTTGGTTGGCATACCATAACCATGGTGATTAAATCATGAAGATATGATAATTTATCTTACTAATGATTTAAAACGAATATGATATATTTTAATCTAAATTAAGGTTGGAACCTTAATTTAGATTAAAATATATCATGGACTAGTGGACTATATGATGTTATTTATCCAATTGGTTTAACTCAAGCTACAACTAAACCACTACCTATTAAAAGAGGGTGGAAGAAACAAATTAAGAAAATTATTATGAATTCCAGAATCCATACTAATATTATAAATGCGAAAGTGTTTCTGTCTGTCTGTCTGTTACTTCTTCACTCTTAAACTGCTGAACCAATTTAGATGAAATTTAGTATAGAGATAGTTTGAGTCCCGGGAAAGATAGTTTTTATCACAATATTTCCATGGGATCGAAACTTATGCAGGTGAAACCACGGGGCGCTGCTAGTTCTTTATAAATAGTACAAAAATACACATAACTCATGCATTTTTCCCATGGGTGTATACAGACACTACAGAACAATACAAATTCCTTGTAAATAATGCCTACATCTAGGAAAACTTAGTAGGTATTTAAAACTTACATTAAAAATTTTCAGTGGTGGCAAGCTGGAAATCAGCCCCGCCATTGCCAAGGAAATGAAGACAGAAATGGAGAAGCTTGAGAAGCAATACGGTGGTGGTTCCGGTGTGGACATGACTTCATTCCCCTCACTCAAGTTTGAGGAGCCCAAGTTGGACCCCATCAACGAACAGCCGCTTGCCAAGTAAACCTTCCCGTGAACGCCTTGTTATGGTATATTTATAAGTGTATAATAAAGTCATCGGATTAGACAGTCTGTGTTTGTATTATTTCCTTTTATTTATGAACCCTGTTCATAATCTCAGATTTATTACTGATTGATTATGTTTCATAGCTGCTTAATTAGTTATCTACTTTAGTGAATGTATTCTAACTTGATTTTTGAGTGACCATTTGTAACAAAAAGGTCCTAATATGTTTTGGTTGCAATGGAATTTGAACCTTGTTAATTAAGTATGACATTCAGTTTGTTGTTCCATAATTTGAAAATTATCTCAAATTCCTGGCTGTAATATAGCTGCAATTTTTAATTAGGTGGTCTCAACTGATAGTTTAGGTAAACACAAATCAGTTGAGGTCGAAGTAGGATGTGCATAACTCCAGCTTGCTCATACGTGATAGAATAATTCTACCTATGTGCAATCCAAGTTCCCAGTCTTAATTTAGCTGCCACAAAAACTTCGTCAATATGAGTCGTTTAGTGTGTGCTAGCTGGAGTGACGTCACCCCAGCTTCCTCATTCAATACAAGGCAAACCAGTGAGGTTAGGGTTTTGGAATATAGTCAAAAGGACCATTCTGGATGTAAACTCACTATTGTTCATGGATTAGATCAAAACTGCGACGCAAGATGCGGCTGCGCGCGATTTTTTAATGATTAGGCTATTAGGTAGTATCGCGGTTCTACGCGCCCGCGCCACTTTTAACAACTTAGTTAACACAATCGGCGCGTATCCCACGCGGGATTCTCCTCACTTTGACAAGAGCTTTCACACCGCGTACATACAGCGCTGTCTGCCGTGGAATACGCTCCGGTAGCCTACTGTAACTTATTTTTAAGCGTTGCCGGCTTCATCACCATAATCATCATCCAAAGCCCGACTTTACACATTGTTGAGCATAGGCCTCTCTCTTCAAGTGCCCCATTCCCCACGCCCGGCACCCCTATGTAAGCCGTTGCCTTAATTTCCCAACACTTATTATTATTACACATCTAGTCAAGATATATTTTATTTTAGTACATGGAGGACTTACAGCTAATAAAAACAAACAAAAAAGGAAACCATAGTCACCCGAAAGCCAAAGATAGCGCATAAAAGGCTCATTAGAAAATAGACATTATGCCTGCATTCCTTGGAAGGGTCGTCAGAGTAGTTATAATTAGTAAGAGTGCTATAATCAGGTACATAGGCTAAGGTAAGGTAATTGGTAGGCCTATATCGTCGAGATTAGCAGGATAAAAATAGTAATCATGAGTCACTATCATCTGCCAAGCCTTTTTCCAGCTATGTCGAGGTCAGCTTCCAGTCTTACCGGATGCAACTGAATACCAGTATTTTACATGGAGCGTCTGCCTATCTGATCTCCACAACCCAGTTACTGGGTAAGACTGGTTGTCAGACTTTCGGGCTTCTGACCTGTAACGACTGTCATAGATCCACAAATGACAGCCGGGACCAACGGCTTATCATGCTTTCCAAAGCACGGAGGGGCACGGTCTTGGTATGTAAAGATGGACACCCATCAACGGACCAATCATGGCAAGCGTAGCGTAACCTGATCGACTGACCCGTACGTCCGTTATTATTTAGTTACAAGCCCCACGAGAGTTATGAGTATGACCTGTTATAATAATAATTATAATAGCAATATATGTACATACGCGATACGTCCTGGTACGGCCACCAAGCTGCCTAGACGCCTAAAAAAATCATTATAGCAATATCTCATCACAGTTTATTGCAGTACTCTATCTTCAGGAGTCGGTTCTTTTTCCGCTATAATGAATGATATTAATTCTAAGTTTTAGTAGGTAAGCTAATATGAAAGAATTATGACTTTTGTACATGCTTAATGAAGGCTGATAATAGTGTATAGATGAACGCTGTTATAGTAGGTACAGTGCAATGCTGCCCATCTTCTTTTACGCAAATTCAGGCGAGAGGTGAGCTGTTTGTTGTACAGAACTACCGCAAAACGGGGCTACTTTGACTTCCAGGGTTACTTTGACAGGCGTTGGAACTACTTTAACAGAGCGCCAAAATCGGTTTTCACGTGTGCTCAGCAAGTGTGCGTGACCTCACTTAATATTGCGCGAGGCGCGGGGTGTGGGGAACGCGTCATAGCGTTGTGATCGGCCTTGTCAAAGTAACCCTGGAAGTCAAAGTAGCCCCGTTTTACTGTAGTACTCGTATGATTTTTTGCTGATTTTAAGTTAACACTCTGTTACTGTGTATACAACGTGTTTTTTTTTGATATCCCATAACTCTAGGGGGTCATTGTACTCATTATTATGAACAACTTTCACTATGGGACCAAATCTGAAATCGCGAAAAAAAAAATCAGCTGTTCCCTACATTTTGACGAGTTATGCGAACATAAATGTAGGGAACAGCTGATTTTTTTTTCGCGATTTCAGGTTTGACCCCATAGTAAAAGTTGTTCATAATGTTGAGTACAATGACCTCTTAAGAGGATACCCATGAATTTAATTTCACCCTGTATTTGGTCCTATTTACCGTATCCGGCGATCCACACTTATTTTTATTCCTTTCATGAGCTCTCTAATGACTTGCAATACCAAATTTAGTCTTGAAAACCCGGTCACACCGTGTACAGAAGAGCTGTTGTCTCGTAAAAACGCATTAAGTGATATCCCAAACTTTACGGCTGCAGTCAGGGGGAATGCATTCTCTAAACTAGCACTAGGCCTAGGAGGTATAATACACAAGCGACCCTACGTTTTCATGCGAGCATCCATCAAAATGTGCTTCATTAGGAAGCACAATATTACTTCCATCACTAATCACATCACACTTCACACTAATATTATAAAGGCGAAAGTTTGTGAGTGTGTGTGTGTGTGTGTGTTTATATGTTTGTTACTTCTTCACGCTCAAACGGCTGGACCAATTTTAATAAAATTTTGTATGGAGGTAGCTGACACCCTGGATTAACATATAGGCTACTTTTTATCCCGATATTCCCACGGGATCGACATTTACAAAGTCAAAGCATTTATTTCAAATAGGCACATAAAAGGCACTTTTGAACGTCAAAAATTATCGTAAAATAGAATTGATTCTAGTCGCCCATTCCATTTACGCGGGTGAAACCGCGGGGTGCAGCTAGTAGGTACCTATTGATGACGGCTGATGGCAACAGGCTCGCCCCCTATTCCATGGGACTTAAACATAACTGGGGAAATGTGGGTGTAACTATAGGTATAGATGCACCTCTACCCATCCCTTCAGGGAATCAAGGCGTGATTATAACATCACGCCTTGTTATGTGTTTATTGGTGAAGGTAGGTACTAGGTAGGTACTTTTATGATCCTGGTTGTTGATTCAAACGGTCAACTGAAACCTGCAAACATAACGTAAAATATAAATCGCTCACCTAGCAGTATACATTTACAAAAAAGCGAAATTGAGTTTTTACGGCCTAAGTGTTTAAAAGTGTATAATTTATAAAGCGGTAAAACGGCACGGTGTTAGTTTTCCTATTTGTTGAGAGAGGGCGTAAAATGTAAAATGAAGTCATTACTTCGTTTTAATTTCAAACATTTGTAAAATCTTTGACCCTCATTTCTGTAAAATGAGAAAATAGTAGATGTGTCATTCATTATACTGCTAGGTGAGCGAAATGTAGGTCATTAATATACAGGATGAAATTAAATTCAAGGGCATCCTTTTAAGGGGTCAGTGTACTCATAGTTATGAACAACTTTTACAACGGGACTAAGCCTAAAATCGCGAAAAAAAAATCAGCTGTTCCTTGCATTTACGTTCACATAACTCGTCAAAAAGTATGGAAGAGCGGATTTTTTTTCGCGATTTCAGTCTTGGTCCCATAGTAAAAGTTGTTCATAATGATGATTACAACCCCTTAAAAGGATGCCCATGAATTCAATTTCATCCTGTATAAAAATATATCAATGATGTAGGTAGGTATTGATTTAGATATCGCTGCTGAGTGAGCGAGTGGACTCTATTGACCACCTGCTAAAAACTGCGGAAGTCCTACATGTAGATAGTAACTACGATTGATACTTTTAGCACAGAATACTTAAAGTAGGTACTACGCTTTTAGGTTTCTCTATCTGTAATCAGTTGATAGACGTAGAACGTACCTATTTCATAGATAATCTTGACATTGGAAGTCCTAATACTGATCTTATTACACATGATAGACTTACCAGTTATCAAAACACTTGACTTTTAAGAATGCCTTCCTATCTTTCGATGTTAGAAACCTACTGAGAAAGATTTGTCAGTACCTTGCATGAATTTCCTTATAAATTTTCCGTCCTGGACTATGTTTATTACCATAAATTATAATATGCTTTATTCTAATTGCCTTTTTATGGCCACACTTAATACCTACCTATATTATTTACATCATTATAGGTATCACTTTACTGTTTGTACCTATATGTTTCCATCGAGGCGACAGTAATCATTTGAAGGTGAAATATTGAACAAATTCGCGCGTTCATTCGCGTCCTATTTTGTTCTTTTGATGTTGACTCAGCAAGCATAATTATAAAAAATAAATTATAATACAAAAATACGCTGCAAAAAGCGGACAAAATCTACCAATCGGGCGCTAGATGTGCGTGGTAAACTAAACAGTGATTGGCTAAAGTTCCGTCTAGCGCTTGAAATTTTCCCGCTGGTTTTGCGCGCCGCTGTTTTCAGCCAGTCATATCGGAGAACCGGAGGGTTGTCGACGCATGACGCGTGTTTTAGGTGAATTTTGTCGTTATGGCGACCGGTTTTGTGGGGTCTACGAAGAGTTTTCCGTTCTCCTTCGACACTGATGTGGAGGAAGAGGAGCAGGGCCGAGTGACGCCGAGGCTCAACAAGCGCGTCGGTAAGTACTTCCCATGTGTTTCATTATCTGCCTCAAAATAATATTTATGTTCGCGTTAAAGGTTTAATTGCACGGCTAGTGTACTTTATGGCTTGATACACTTTTTATTTGAACTGGAATTTGATTTTGGAACGAGACAAAGGTGTTCGTATCTACGCCTTATGCCTTAGAACAAAAATAAAACCTAATCAATAACCTGTCAAGTTCAATTCTTTTGTTTGGTAATTAAAACAAACATAATAAGTATAACTTTCGACGGCTAATTTTACCATAGGTATTCTTGGTGCCACCAAAACTTATCTCGCTCGTTGGTGATTGGCATTTTAGCATACCGTGTCCAGAACATCAGTGTAGCAAATAGCCGGCTGAAATATCACACTTGGTCTGTCTCAATTTGCATGACAGACACAATATTCCTCCGGTCTCCGGACTGTGCCGGAACACTTCAATGCGGCAGTCGCTTGTTTTGTTGACGTTACCCGACCGAGTTCAGATACGTCCCGACCAAGCTACATGACCTAGAAACTGGGAGCTCCTTACTTTTCCCGGGTTATTCGATCGATAGTCGCTCAGCTGACTCGTGTTGCGGACCACATAACTATACCCATATGCCTGCACCTACCAAAGTATATGTACCTATGTCGGTATAACGTTTCTACCACGTTCCTACATTTGCGTGTGGTGGTAGATTGAACAATGTTCATAAAACAGCTAAAACTGTCGCAAATTAGCGATACTGAACTTGAAGAACGAAGAAATCTAATTTATATTCGGGCCACGAGCCAGCCAATTTGCAGGATTATGCTTTCCCATTTAGATGAGTCTTGTTCTATAAAAGTTTTCGTATCGTCGCGTTAGTATTAAGGTGCCTGTTAGGTAGGTGGCTGCAGAGTGACCGTTCAGGATGACCATTGGACATATTCAGAACGAGGACACCCAGGACTGCCCAAAACGCAGCCAATATGATTTTGTTAAACGCATGGGTAACAAACCCATTTTGGCTACGTTCTGGGCAAATTATTTCATCACCACTGCTTTCAAAACTGAGCCCTGATTCACAACCATACGACAGGCTATCGTATCGAAAACCTTACATTTCGATAACCTGATTTGACTTGCTCTCGACAGCAAATAGCTGTTGGAAGAATAGCGGGCGTCTATTTGATTTAAACTGACAAAATTTTCGGGTTTTGGACTTGTGAACAGCGTTTAGAAGACTCCTACGATAACAATGATTAATGTTCGATACGATACGGAAGCGTATCGAGTGTTTGTGAATAGCTATGCAGTTAAGGAAAACATCGTGAAGAAATCGGCATGTCCTAGAACTTTCGAAGACATGTGACATCCACCAACAGCCCACTCGCCTCTCACAGAAAGAGGAGGTCTGTGTCCCAGCAGTGGAAACATTATATGCTAAGGACAGGACAGAAGGATGATGAGGTTGAGAAGACAGAAACCCAACCACAGTAGCTTATTCCATACTAGCAGCGCCCCGCGGTTTGCCCCGCATAAGTTTTCCGTGAAAAACTATCCTATGTCCTTTACCGGGACTCAAACTATCTCAGTATCTATATACCAAATTTCATCTAAATCGGTTCAGCGGTTTAAGCATGAAGAGGTAGGTAACAGACAGATAGACATACAGACACACTTTCGCATTTATAATATTACTAGCTGCGCACCGCGGTTTCACCCGCATAAGTTTCGATCCTATGTCCTTTCCCGGGATGCAATCTATCTCTCTGCCAAATTTTATCGAAATCCGTTCAGTGGTTTAGGCGTAAAAAGGTAACATACAGACAGACAGAGTTACTTTCGAATTTATAATATTATACGAGTAGTTTCGCCACTATGTCTAACAAAATATTACTAGCTGCATCCCACCGTTTCAGCAACCTAAGTCTCGATCCCGTGGGAATATCGGGTATAAAAAGTACCCTATGTCCTAATCCAGGTCACGGTCTACCCATGTGCCAAATATCCAAATCAGTTCAGCCGTTTTAGCGTGAAAGCGTAACAAACATCTACAAAAAAATATTTTTTTAATTTTTATATCTTTACTGGTTGCTGCCTGTGACTTCGTCTGCGATCCAGGATGAAATATAGCCTATGACATTACCCAGGTCAAGGTCTATCTGTGTGCAAAATTTCACCCAAATCCGTTCAGGCGATTTAGCGTGAAAGCGTAACAAACAAACAAACTATCGCATTTATAATTAGTTAGGATTACGATAATATTATTAGTTTAGATCTTCAATCAATAATAGCAATTGACAACATTTCATATTTTTAACCTGCATGTATTAATACGTTATATAAAAGTAAATTGAAATCTAGGGCACCCATATTTTTTCGTTTTTCGAAATTATGTACTTTTCATTCATAATTTTAACTTTGAAATTCGGTGTATTCTAAAAAGACGTAAGTGCCAGATGACGGTAGAATGGCGATATTACCTTTGCTTTATTGTGACCCGTCAAAAAAACTGTTAGATGTCACTTGTCTCAGTCGTTGTTTTGATTCCGTCATTGGCGTATATTTTTCATTGGGATCCATTTTATTGGCGAAATATCAATCAAAAATTGATAATATTAACAGTAAGCAGCGTGTCGAGTTGATAGAAAAAAATATTGTTGAATTCAATTCAGTTTTTTAGTTGTTTTGTAGTTACACTTCTTAGGTGACATTGACATGTCTTGTTTGATATAATGTTTTCAATCAAAGACATTGGAATGCGCAAAGGTAACTACCTCATTCCGCCGTTTATGTGACGTCATCACATGTTTTTTTTTTTATTTTTTTTCTCAGAAATTTAAAAATAAAAAAATAAAATAAAAATATATTTGAACTCAGGATACGAAAATAAAGAAACAGTATTTTTGTTTTAAGGTCGTGTCAGGTTTGAAATGTTGTCAATTATTAATCGAACGTTTAGATAGTCTAGGCAAAGCATCTTGACGGCACCGCTACCTGTCATGTACTATTCGCCATTCGATATCGGACAGGCATCTAAATAGGTAACAATGACAATTTGACATGTGCCCATTGACATGCCTATCGGCTTTTAGCCAGCCGAACTGATATCTAGATACCATCTACTGATTAGATAATAATTATATCATAGTAACAGACGCGAGCACCGCTCCGTCGCTGTATATCATATTCTCAAAAGACCACATTCGTAAAACATCACATTCGTAAAACACGATATTCGCAAAACATCATATTATACTCATAATATCATATTCTGAAAACATCATAATCTTCTAAGACCATTTTCGCAAAACACAACATTCTCTAACTACCCGAAACTGTCAAGTCAAAACCAATCAACTGACAGATTGCAGTAGCTTGATGTGCTGGTGTCTGTACCTAAGGGAACTGTTTATCAGCAAGAGAACATAATGTAGGTATTAAAAACTTATTACTTTCACTTCGATTTATGATCTGATGATCACTGATGTGATCGGACGTTATTCCGGTGTTTCAAAATTTGCCAAAGATGTAAACAACAATGGCCGTTCGAAATTGTCTATGGTTTAGTGATGCGGTACTAATGAATTTTCAGTTTTGGAGCTATCGATGTTACGATTTTTTGGGGTGGATAAACGGCTACCCACGGTACCTACCCCAGCAAATGACATACACGTTCAAATTCGACAAAGCTAAATAACAGCGTTTTGTATTTTTACAAAAACATTTTATAATGAGTACTTCGACAAGTATTTTAGTATTTGCTTAGTTGATCTAAACAAGTGGAAAAACATATTCAAAAAATAATAATACTGGACACAGTAGGTTGAGTATTTCTTGCCATTTGTTAACCTAATATCTAACAGGAGAATGCAGCTCGTAGAAGTTCCAAATGCAACGTTAATGAATCGACGATGAGCAAGTCTGTATACTTAGGTCCTTATCTAAATTATGTTCCCCAACATGTACAATAACATGAAGGACAATCTGGAATATACTTAAAACATACATGAGTCATTCGTCATCTAACTAGCCTTATCCTAACTATTTAGGGGTCGGCTTCCAGTCTAACCGGATGCAGCTGAATACCAGTGTTTTACATGGAACGACTGACTATCTGTGCCCACTCTCTGGGTAGCAAGATACCCGTGGTAAGACTGGTTGTCAGAAATTTGGACACCGACGCGATCACGCGACTAAATCGAAAACATGATTCATTGATGTTCATAATGACCCGTTTGCTTGATATGTAATGGTGAAATAAAATGAAATTTTTATTTATGTAATCGTAGATCCGTCAATATTTTATTTTGTTTTTTAATATTCTAAAACCTAGATGGCGCCGGCATTTCCTAGCTGACTGATCCTTGAGAAGAAATGCCGAGACTTTTAAAGTCCAGACATTATATAGAATTTTATGTGAGTCTAACAATGCAGGGCCATCTCTGGAGTGGCCTTTTGAAGAAAGAGCTATTGCAGCTTTGAGCTGACCTCTCCTAACAGACGACATGGTCATCGTGTAGCTCAACCCTATTTTAGGGAGCTCAACGACCCGTCACACGACGCTACCAAGATCTGCATTACATTTGCGTAGACCATATAAAAAAATACTCAAAACCGCCAGACAACGCAGTGTTAGTTAAAATAATCTAATCTATTATAAATTATGCATAGATAAGTCCGTAATAATTGTCAATTGTGCCAATATTAGTGTCGGTGTCGCCAAGAAAGCTATTTTTTCGTTGCGCCTTACAAATATTGTCAGCAATGTATCTGTTTGGTGGACCCTGTAACTTGTATTTTTGAAGCGCAATCTAATACCATTTACATTATTACTGTGTAGCCTGCATTTTGGCAATGCTCAGCCTATATAAGAGAAGTTTGCAAAGGCAACAAGGATTTAACGAATCATGGTTTACCAATATTATCCTAGACGGCGACAAAATACGACCAGCATTTCTAATTTAAAAAAATATACAGGGTTATTGGAAAAACACCAACAACCTCTTAAGAGGTCATTGTAATCATCATTATGAACAACTTTTACTGTGGGACCAAAACTGAAATCGCGAAAAAAAATTCAGCTGCTCCCTACATTTTAACGAGTTATAAAATACAAACAAATGTATGGAACAGCTGATTTTTTTTTCGCAATTTCAGGTTTGGTCCCATGCGAAGAAAGTTTTGTCGGTTATCAAAAAAAATTTGCTGTTTCATAGTGAAAAGTGCGATGCGATCAAAACTGTATGGAACAGAAAGTTTTTTTTTTTTATAAATATACGAAAAAATTTAACTCGGGAGGTCCAGAATCATGTACCTACTGAAACCATGGTATCAGGTTGCGCGGCGATGTCCGTGTCACCCCGGTCCCCGATGGTATTTTGTATAATAAGGAAGAAAATAGATAATTACGGCAACAGTCCTGTAAGAATTCCACATACTAAACTTACTTGTTTATATCCTGTTCAGAATCGGCAGAGCAGGCATGATGAAAAAGGGATATAGGTACATACATATCTACAGGGTGTTACGGAAAGGGTATATCAATACAAACGGATTGAAGAGTGTATCTGGTCTAGAATCTCTGTACAAAATTTCAGCCTAAAAGCAGTAACTTTGAAAATGCTTAATATTTTTTTATTTCGATAATTTGTCACCGCACTACGAGGGTCATTATCCATTATCTGTAGTGTGTCTGTGCGCCTAGTACACACACATCACGCCGCCGCGCGCCAGTGCAGCGCCGTGATGTCGAAATAAAAAAATATTAAGGATTCTAGACGGGTTGAAGAGTGTATCTGACTCTTCAACCCGTTTGTATTGATATACCCTTTCCGTAACACCCTGTATATATGAGATATATATAGCCGCTGCTTATCTTATCCTTATCAGACAGAATATTATTAACATAACTTAGCAGTTAGGTATTCGTGGAACGAAATAAAGTAGTTTAAAGATAAGCAGAGATAGGGATGTATCGTGTTTTGGGTTCAGCCAGGAATCTTGCCATCATGATGCTCCAGGAATGTAAGGATTTTATCCGACGTAATAAAACGAACCTTTTCTTATAGCCATCTTTATTGTGTCTTTTTCATTACTAGGGGTGTACTACTACAATAGTGTTTGGCTAAATAAACTTACTTACTAAAAGTCTAGACACTACAGTATCTAGGTTAGATTGGATGCGGATAGAGATGACAATGGTTTATGTTATACAGGGTGTTCGGCAGAACGTTGAACACACGAAAATGGCAGATAGGGTCGTCTATACCTACCCAGCTCAAAAAAAATACCTAGGCCCCATAGTTTTTATTTTTTATTTTTTTAAGCCGATTTTACTATTTGCACCAAACAATAATTTTAGATGAATCTACCAATAGTCGAGACCAAAACAAAAAGAAAGTGTTGCCAGTTTCGTCTATCCTACATAAAGTTATAGGCCTTCAAAGTTTTTAAACTCATGAATTTCGGTAATAATAAAAAAAACTATGGGGCCTGGGTAATTTTTTTTAGCAGACGACCCCATCTATATGCCATTTTCGTGTGTTCAACGTTCTGCCGAAAACCCTGTAGATCCTAAGACCGGAATAAATGGCGTGTAATTAATGGAGGAAAAAGGAAACCTAAACCACACCCCGGACACTCCATACAACGCTCGCAAAATAATTACCTACTACTACTACATTAAAAAATTACGTTTGTATACGTATGAATGTGTGCGTGAGGTACTTGTGTTTGCGATTGCGAGCGCTCATTGTTAAATAACTGCGACGAATACGGCGAAGTGCGGGGTGAGGTGCGGTAACTGATGTTAGTGCGGGGAAGGGAGTGTCCTTTCTGTACGTAGTACTTTAAGTATTCTGTGCCTAAACCTCAGTCAACATTCTCCTGCCGTTATCCCAATTTATTTGGTATCAGCGCAACATGACTTTTGCATCCATACTTCTCTGTATTAGTCGTCATCTCGGCTGTAGTCACCCCTTTTATAACCTCATCACCATTCACACAGTCCATCCATCTTCCTTTAACCTCAGTATCGCGTGTATAAAGGCTGAAGAAGGCTGCAGATGTCCGGCATTTGAAACTGATTGGCCAAGTTGATTACGTGTTCATTCAGGATTTGAGTATTCGGAGTCTTAAGCAAAACATGGGAACGCTGAATACCAAAATTTAACTCTAAAACATGGGAAATAAAAAAATTACCCTGTGTGGTTCCTTCCCCGAAAGACTGAAAATTTAACTCTACAACATGGGAAATTAGATACAATTCAAATTCTTTCCTCAAAAGACCATTTCAGACACCAATCTACATTGTCTTCACATGATCTGACTGACCACGATTATGTTTGGACTTTAAAAGAGACTGTGAACTCGAGTTTGTTTCTGCCTTTCTACTCAGAGTACCTACCTAGTAAAACAAATAGGAAACGCCGACCTCTTCTAGTTTTTTTTAAATAATTATGATTGTCGTGTAAAAGTACAGAAATAAAACCATTTATCATTTTACTGAAAGCAAAATAAACGTCAAATAAAGCAATTATCTAACCATCATCAACATCTGTACAAAATCTCAATTGTACACCTTTAGTAACAAAGTTTAAACTGTCTATTGTTAACATTGTGAAACTTGTTCAAGTATTTGTAACCATTTTACCTAAGCATATTGTATGTTTGAGTGTCATATCCTAAAACTAAAAGTAAACAGAGACGTTGAACTTGGCTGGGGCTTCCGTGTTCGCGGCGCCCACGCGAACTTGTAGATGGCGTGCTAGTTTTGTCTGTAAACCTTCCGTGATATCATAATTTGACTATTTAGAAGTAGGTACTTAACATTCATTCTCTTTAAAATCTATATTCTATAATATTATATAATATATATAAATATATATATATATACAAGGTGTTACGGAAAGGGTATATCAATACAAACGGGTTAAAGATTGTATCTGGTCTAGAATCTCTGTACAAAATTTCAGCTCAAAAGCATTAACTTTGAAAATGCTTAATATTTTTTTATTTCGACATCACGGCGCTGCACTGGCGCGCGGCGGCGTGATATGCGTGTACTAGGCGCACAGACACACTACAGATAATGGATAATGACCCTTGTAGTGCGGTGACACGTTTGTTATGATTTTAATTTAATAAACTATCGAAATAAAAAAATATTAAGCATTTTCAAAGTTACTGCTTTTGAGCTGAAATTTTGTACAGAGACCTCTAGACCAGATACACTCTTCAACCCGTTTGTACTGATATACCCTTTCTGTAACACCCTGTATATATATATAATATAAACAAAGTTGATGTGCCTGTTTGTAATGTCAAAATAATGCGTTTAACTAAATGCATATGAAATTATGACGGTACTTATAAAAAAAAAACTATTTTTAAATTTTTGTCCGTCTGTCTGTTTGTTCCGGCTAATCTCCGAAACTGCTAGACCGATTTTGACGAGACTTTCACTGGCAGATAGCTGATGTTTTATGGAGTGACTATTTTATTTTAGAAATATAATTAGGGTACCGCGCAAAAATAAAACCCATGAAATACAATTTGTTTTCCGATATGCATGCGAACGACGTTGCAAACAAAAAGACAGATCTGTCTATGACACTGTTGACCAAAAAAACTAAGTTTTCGACGAAATGTAAATGCTACTCTTGTTATTACAATGGAACCCGCGATACAGGCAACCCTACTTATTGTAGCTAGAAATATCTACGATGATAGACATATAAAAAATGATAAAACATAAGAATAGAAGAAAACTAGACTTTTAGAAAAAACTGACAAACACAAGACACATAGGTATAAGACAGTATGAGACATTTTACGAATCAACCCACATCGAACGAAGGAGCCAAGTCTCCAAGCCAGTCAGCCAGTTTGCCAGTTTGTAACTGAACGACAATCAATCATTATACAATCTTACTACCTGTCAAAACAATATATTCGCACAGACGAATCCTCAAGAAGATAAAATATGAACCATTCAGGTATAAATAGCAGATCTTGACGTGCCAACTGAAAATGACACGGCAGCCCTTCTATAGCTGTGCGTCATCAGCTCGCTGAACGTCGAGTCAGTTTATCATCGCTGACGAAGGCGAAGCAGGGGCGCCAAGAGACTGTTGGGTTGGTCTACTTCGTGAAGAAATATTTGGCAAAGAAGCTTTGGAATTTAAATAATAATTCAAAAGGAATGTTTTCTTTTCAGATTGACTTATAAGAACATTGTATAAATTATTTTTGAGGACTTTTACCAGTATGTGTGCATACATACGAGCGACACGCGTCAACGGTCGAGGCAGGTAACTGCAGCCGTCGACGAGTGTCGACATTAGCGGTCAACAATGTGCCGCTCGGGCATTTGAGTACGCTGCTCAAATACATGAGTGGCATATTATTGTCGACGGCACGCGTTGACGACAGCCGTCCACATTCGTCGACGGCTGCAGTTGCCTCTGCCGTTGACGCGTGTCACTCGTATGTATGAGCACTAAATTGTTTTTCTAAAACAATTAGTGCTCATACATAGCGTACCTACAGCGTTTCGGAGAAAAATGTTAAGAAAGCTGATAGAATGTAACTAAGTATCTTGCTTCGAAATTAAAAAGATGAGAACATAAGTACTTATATAATGTAATTTGGGTCTATGTCCCGATCCCGAATGGAGTCTCTCTAGTTTTCTATGGTGGAGTCCCTCAGGGGTCATTGTTCTGTCCTTGACTGTCATTCAACTGTTTTTAGTTTGTTTCGTCTAACAGATCAAGAAGAACTTAAGTACTTAGTGATGCCATATTTTAGACAAAAGTAGAAATTGCTGGAACGAAAGAAGCGTGTCTCTTGCTTCTTCTTAGTGACTGTTTTTAGAATATTCTGAAAACGAATTTTCACCCGAGTAACCCCGATTCCCGTGTAGTTATAAATAGCGTCCATTACGTCTTCCAGCGGATTTGGAACGTTCCAAACTTCCAACCAAGGTTGAGGACTATGGAGGTATATAGGTCATGTCGGTTACTGGTTGCTAAGCCCCTCACGATGTTAACTACACCATGCACCACTACCTCGTGTGGTTTGCGTGTACGCTCCACGAATATACTAGGAGACCAGTTTCTAAAAAACTCGTATTAAACTATATGACTGTAAATAATGTCTAGTCGAAACGATCCCAGGTAGTGACAAATTGCTCATGATAGTAACGTTTCTCACAGGTACTAAACTGTATACTTAAATATCACTCATAAAACTGCAGCTGCACAGCATTCTAAGCTTTAAACCAACAGCATTAATCACAAAATACTTTATCTACCAACCTTCCACTCTAGAGTAATTTACACAGTAATCTTGGAGCGACAACGCATAATAGATCGCGCGTGACGCCTCACTGAAAACTGAACGAACAAAAGAGTCGAAACGAACACCGTGCCAAGCTCAGTCTTGGGCCAAACATTGCCACAATAACATAGTGTTAGTGTGCACAGTCAATAGTGGAAAAGTGAATCTAATCAAGTGTCTTGAGTACCGGAATTTTCCAGTTCGAAATATTATGTCACAGGTGCATAGTGTTCCATTTTCCAAGTGATCTGACGTCAGTGCCCGTTGCGAGTGTTGCGCCTGATCGTGCCATTCGTGCGGTTGCCGGGACGAAAACACAGTATCTCGGTCAATTAGAATTAATAAGTCATCTGGCGTCCTTTGATAAGGTATTTTATAGTGTCGCCCCACTTCTGAAACCGACATTGAACAGCTAAGGTAACACGACAACACTTTTAACACTGTCCTCGGGATGACTCAATCGATCATCCCGAGGACAGTGTTAAAAGTGTCTTTTGCTCAATAAAAGTAGTTTTTATGTGACACTTCATAAAGCTGGTTGAAGTCATAGAAATAATGATGGTTATCATAGCAGATGTAATTTTCTGATAGAGTTGATTTGATCGATTTGCTGATAATAAAAGTGACCGCTGTACGTGAGGTTCCACATGAGTTGCAGCTCGTGCAATGACGGGACAGTTTCAGAACGAGCAATGAGATATAGTGAATAGAATGTTTTGCTCCAAATATTTTTTGCCAAGTCATGAATGTTCTGGAACTTTGTACACAAATGAATGCGTTTCAAGGGTATACAGCATTACACGCAAATAATAGGCTACCATCTAAGCCTCAGACTTAAGTACACATAATAGAGTTATATGAATCTAGACAATAACATAATAAACTGGTCTTCTTATTACTGTATATTACTGTAAACTTATCATCATAAACATTCTAGAGCTTAGGTACTACATAATTCAAAAATGCTTTATTTATTTTCCCATCCTCATTCGACTTTACGAGAATTTATTTCGATCACAAAGAATCGTCTGTTTTCTCTCAAAACGAACGCGTGTTCGAACGAATCGCGTCCGAATTCTGATAGGTCTTTGACTTTCAGCGCCCACGATCCGATTCAGTGGGTGTTTGGCAACTGTCCCGCCAAAAATAGCTCCCACTTTGTTGTGAAGAAACAGCTGAATGCTACCTGGCAATTTGGCGGGATAATTTAAGATGGCGCCAAATGCAAAATGTTTTTTGTTAGCTGCGGGCGCGCATTGTGGAGTGGAGACAGTAAATACGCTTCATTCGATAACTGATTAGATGATCATATTGGTTTATTGGGAAAACAAAGCTGATCTAAAATAAAACACTGAGAACTTTGAGTAGATTTGAACGATAGAGTAGATAGTCTAAGATTTCAGATCTTGGTTGAGAAGTCTTTATCGAAGCTAGAAAAAACTACTTAAGTATCATCATCTTCTAGTTTGTTTGTACATAAATCTTATTTCTTATTAGCCTGTGACGTCCCACTGTAGGGCAAAGGCCTCAAATTAATAAATTAACCCACCGCGCTTGTCTAGTGCGAGTTGGTGGGTGTACAGTGGACCGCGTGACTGGGTCCGTGGGCGCCGCCTTTGACGTGCTAGATGTTCATCAGCCGCCGCCCTGAGTTGATATCCTGCACTAATATCGACTGTTCCATCCGAGCCTATTTGGGTGTATTTATCCCATAGCCTACAGCTGGTGGCGTTCTACATTTAGTTCAATACTAAATGCACGACAGTTTAAAGTCATATCGAGGACTGTACAGACGCCAGCACATCAACCTACTACAAACTGTCAAATTTATTTAATAGATTTTCAACTTTATTACTAAATCATAAGGTTCACAGTTGATTGGGAAAATCAGACAGTTTCGGGTAGGTTGACGTGCTGGCGTCTGTACATAAATATCACGCCCAAAACATGACTTAGAGCAGATCCTTGCCACAATGGAGCAAAATGGAGCATAAGTGGCTAAAGCAAGCCTGAGACCAAAAGCATTTTAGATATATCTCACTATCTCCCATCGATCAAAACTCATCATATTATGACATTCTCAATTCTATCAGCGTAGACTGAATGTCGCATCCAACTCCCTCTGAAGTCCAGTCCCTCTCGAAGACAGGAGGCCTGTATTCCAGCACTGGGAACCTTATATGCGCCTATGTGCCTATGCGCTTATGCGCCTTAAGAACTAAGAAGTTTTTCCACTGTTTCCTTTTTATGTCCTGTTACCTTTTTACCGTCTGTCTAGCTAGCTGGCGACCACAAACCACTCAATGATGACCACAACAACTCAAGATTGATTGTCTTTGCTAATGTCGTGTATGCACATCGTTTATTATATTAATTTATTATTATACGTTGGCATACTCATATGGAGACTGTTCTTCTTCATGGCTACATTATGAGGCAACGATTATTTATAAAGAATGGCTTTAATTTTGACAGATCAACCACATTAAGTGCGTTGTTTACGTTGTAGAGCAGACAAATTTTTCGAACATAATTGCGATTATTTCATAAGAACAAGAATCTGTCTCTCTCTATGTCTTAGATAAACTTAGAAGGGCTACTGGTATTGTGATTGTCAGGGCCGTCTTTAATCTATTGGAGGCTCTTGGCGCTTTAGGATAATGCGGTACCTATGGAGAATGCAGGATGCAAGAGCGAGCGAAGCGAACTCGTTACCGCACTCCGCCTCGAATAGGTTAGGTTTTCTGTTTGAGCATACGGAAATAGGAGTCAGTTTGTCGACATAGGCAGTGTTGAGAAGTAAGATAATGGAGGATGTTAGAGCGAGCGAAGCGCGCGGGCTCGTAAATTTTAGCATCCCATCTGGGATTTACTTAACTTTTCTTAAGACACCCTCTAGCTACGACACTGGCAGGAGCTGGGGGGGCCCTAGTCCCCATGGATCGCCAATAGAAAAGACGGCCATGGTGATTATTCCTTCTGAAGGTTTCATGATCGTCATCAGTATTTTATTCGAAAGACTGATTGATGGAAATAGTTGTGTAACCATAACCCATTTTCCTGTCAGAAACACGAACTTCGTCTACCGGATTGTTTATTTAATTAATCAGAGATTTCCCAGAACATACCCAGCATTATCGCTTTTCAATCAAATGCCAGATTGTTTTCTGAAGCGGACATGAATGTCACGTTTATATAATCGCCATTTTGCATCGTAAACAACCAGACTGACATGGTTCCAATTCAATCTTGTATTATTCTTTATTAACTAGTTAAAAGGATGAATAACATAGAAAGACGACAAACAAGAGGTATTTACAAGGCAGATACGAGTGGAAACGCCGAAGGGCCTCCCTGGAAGGACATACATAGTATTGCGCAATCAGCCTATAATGTTTCCACTGCTGGAACACAGCCTCCCCTCTTCGAGAGGGAGCTCCCTCTCGAAGAGGCGCTAGTGGACTATAATATACCACGCGGGCCCAGTGCGGATGGGAAGATGTCACATGTCTTTCGACTCTCTTACTCAACAAACGAGTTTCTGACTGATAAAGAATGATAAAATATTGTAATTAGCTTTAAGTAAATATTTGTAACTACACCAGAAATGGTAAAATGTATGAGACTGTGACAATCGCAACACGTTATTGTACTTTATTCTTACAAATAAAATTGTTCTTTCTTTCTTTCTCTTTTTTCGACGTTTTTGGCTCTTGGACATGTTTTAAGAACAGGGGTGATGAAATTATTTACACAAAGTAAAGCGCCTGTCTGGGTTCGAACCCACGACTAACACCGACCGAGATAATTATATAGTGACCTTATTGCCGGTGATGATTCTTCAGGAAGGTAAAGAGCGTAGTACCTACTCACAACCGGTGCGTGCGTGTAATGACCAGCCCCCTTATTCACAAACACTCGATATGCTTCCGTATCGTATCGAACATTAATCATTGTTATCGTAGGAGTCTTCTCAACGCTGTTCACAAGTCCAAAACCCGAAAACTTTGCCAGTTTAAATCAAATAGGCGCCCGCTATTCTTCCAACAGCTATTTGCTGTTGAGGGGAAGTCAAATCGGGTTATCGAAATGTCAGGTTTTCGATACGATAGCCTGTCGTACGGTTGTGAATCAGGGCTCAGATGTATGAAAGGGACGAGCAAAAAAGAGTGTGTAAAGGTCGTGAAAGGTGGCGTTCTGTAGTGCCTGCCTACCTCCATATGAAGAAGGGGTGAGTTTACGTATGTGTATGCATAAATAAAGATGGCTGCAAGCTTTTACTTCAGTGTCGTTTGATTACATACCTGGTATGCAGGACGCTCTATTTTCACCTAAAGCGTGGGCGGTGTTTATTGATTTTCCTCAAATTAAATTGGTTCGTGGAACCTCTCACTATAAATATGTAGTTGCAATCGGCCATCGGTTCGTTATTTCGTGGAAAAGCCTTTGATGCGGAGTAGGTACACAATCGCATTTTATTGATTGGATTCCACAGGTTTGAGTTTTGATAATATAGGATGAAAATTGTGATAAATTCATCAGTTTCGATCTTCTTTCATATATCTATGGTTTCGATGCAATCAGAAACCTTTGCCATGCAATTTTAAGCTGATCACACACTCACACATAACATCACGTCTGTTTTCCCCGAAGGATAAGGCAGAGATGTAGGTACCTATAGCACAGAATGTACCTCACGCACACATTCATACGTATACAAACGTCATTTTTTAATGTAGTAGTAGTAGGTAATTATTTTGCGAGCGTTGTATGGAGTGGCCGGGGTGTGCCTATAGTACTTCCAAATTTCGTCCCATGTAACGGGCAGGGCAGGGAGGGGGCGAGCCTATTTTCATCAAGCTGATCAGTAACCTATTTATTCCTAAGATATTTGTTTCTTTCACACAATAATTTTCAGTCATAATCATAAGCATAATCAGCCTATATTATTCCCACTGCTGGGACACAGGCCCTCTCTGTGAAAGGGTGTGGGCTGTTATCCACCACGCGGGCCCAGTGCGGGATATCTTCGAATTTTTGGTTCTAGGACATGCCGGTTTCCTCACAACGATTTCCTTCACCGTATTGAGAGCAGACCACTGCTCTTATAAAATGATTGAGTAAGTAAATTATTTTCATTACCAGACGAAAATATTTTACTCAAGGCCTGTCAGGACACACGGGTGGGTTTGAGTTAGTAAGAGTCTGACACTCCCTTCCGCTCCACCCAGAGCGGGAGGAGTCATTTGATGGTTTCCCACCCTAAAAAAAAAATAAGGCCTGTCAGGGTTCGAGCCTACGACCTACAACTCATAAGTCGCGGCCGGTACGACTGGGCTACCACTGCTATTTCAGTTATATTTTGCGTAAACTTGAAATCGTTTCAGCTATTCCCACAACCTAAATGACATCTCTATAGGTTTAGGTACTTTCAATAGAGCGATAAATACATATACTCGTATAGGTATACTTAAATGACGTTGTCACACATTGTTTTCGTTACCTACCTACGCGCAATTTTCCGGTTATCAACATTTAAGCCGCAAATATAGCCACAATATGCGATAAGCAATACTGATCAATCACTGTCTGTCATCCATACGTCCATACTAATATTAAAATGCGAAAGTGTGTCTGTCTGTTACCTCTTTACACTTTAACCACAGATTACTCTTAAACCGCGGAACCGATTTAGATGAAATTTTGTATAGAGATAGTATGAGTCCCGGGAAAGGACATAGGATAGTTTTTATTCCGATATTCCCACGGGATCGGCACTAATGCGGGGCGCTGCTAGTACATAATATCTCAGTATATAATGTGAGAACCACGGATATCGACATCTATGATGAGAACCTAGTGATGTCCTGTGGTCTTCTCGGTCTATTTTTTTACCTGACTGTCCTAGAAACTTATCGTCCTATAGAGCGTGTAAGTAGTCAGATAGCATTAGCTGACCCACCTTTGTATAAATGGTTGAGATTATTTAGAATACGAATCAATAGAATTTTATAATTATTTTATATTTTATTTGTTTTGCTCAAATAAATAAAATATTAAAGAATTATAAAGTGCTGTTCCCGAGGAAAACAACAATACACGTGGCGCCATCTATGATCATAATAACGTTATTGTTGTTTTCCTTGGTAACAGCACTTTTTTTTCGGGATGAAAGGTACCTTTTGTCCGTTTCTGCACTCCAGAAAACGTATATATGCAAATTTTCAGGATGACCGGTTCAGTGGTTTAGGCGTGAAAAGGTAACAAACAAACTTACTTACTTTCGCATTTATAATAGGTAGTTAGGATTAGGATTAAATGTTCATACATAAGTTTGCATTTATAACAACTCCCTAAAATAGGATAGAATAACACGATGGCTGATGTATGCCGTCTGTTGGGGCAGGTCAACTCAAAGTTCAAAAAAAGGTCAAAAAGACCCTTCCAGACATAGCCCTGCATTGTTAGACTCAGATAAAATCTTAATAATACTACATAGCTTCTCCCCGCGACTTCGTCGGCGTGAATTTTTTTGTATTTGGTGACATACCGACAGCAGCGCCACCTACAGGGTCCAATTGTGTTATCAAACCATCCAGGAACCCATTAAAATACACACACAAAATTTTATCCAAAGTTTAGCAGCAGTTAGGTGACAAAGACACGTAAAGAAGAATTATTGTATATATTCAGATAAATGTTTGGACTTTATAAGATACCTATCTTGACCCTGAGTTTGTAACGACACTTCGTCCGAGGGATCAATAGTCAGCTAAGAGAAAGAGACGCCATCTAAGTAGTTTTAAAATATTGACCAAAAAATTTACCTGTAAGAGTAAGAAATAAACATTAATTTCATTTCCGCTGTTCAATATCATATTGCATTGTTTTATATGACAAACAAACACACGAATGCACCTGTGGCATATATTGCAGATTTAAAACTACGTTATCGGATTACTCAATTGTAAATCTGGGGAGTTTTGATAACAAAAAGATTGTTATTTAAAACTTATAACGGTCACAAGGCACTTGAATCGAACGACAACACAACGATTTAATTATTCACCCCATTTATTTGAAAATTTTTAACTTAATTTAAAATTTTCCTCTGTTTTCAACTAGGTATAAATTTGACCACAGCCATGTGTTTTGCATTTTTACCTTATTGAGAATATCTTTTATCGCTTATGTCGTGGTTTATAGGTTTTCAATAAAGTGTAGTGTAATGTAAGTGACTATATACTCGAGTGCAATGTCTATAAGAGGCGTTCAAGATGGCTCCAGATCTCCGATGATCGTCACCGACTCGTTCTTCGATGATGAGGGTAAGATTTAGGATATTATATTACTGACAAATGCGTGCACTGGCTGGAGGAAAGAACAACATAGATTTGAGTGGCATGTCCACTCAAATCTGTGTGGTTCTTTCCTCAAAATACCATTTCAGACATCAATCTACATGGTCCTCTCATGATCTGACCAAGCTTGTTTCTGGTCTTTAAAAGGGACTTTGAGAGACTTTTTTTATATGTCGTGTGAAAGTGATTCCGATTTCCTATTTACAGAATAAACGATTTCATTTCATATAGCTTTTGATAAGTTCTGTTATTTTAACGTTTATAAATTTTACTAGCGAAGAAACTTTTGTATTGTCTTGTCTTTACAAATATAACTGCACGCCTGTAATTTCCGAAGGGTTGGGCAGAGATGTACCTACCCTATTGTAGAACCACATTTCACCAGTTATGTTTAGGTCTCCAAATATAGAGACCGAGCATAGCTCTAGATGGGTAGCTCACCGTCCGATCAGGACCAGGCCCGTGCCGGACGGCGCGTATGTGTTCCACGCGCGCCTCAAAGAGATGTCAGCATAAAGGAAGGGGCCCGTTAGGGCCGAAGCCTGCCGGGGTAGCAGAATTGTCCGAAAGGGTTACCGCTACCCCGGAACATAAAGGGCTAAGGAAGGAACACGGGTGGGTTTTAGTCAGTAAGAGTCTGACACTCCCTTCCGCTCCACCCAGAGTGGGAGGAGTCATTTGATGATTTCCCATCCACAAAAAAAAAGGCATAGCTCTAGATAAAATACGATAGATACGCGTCATAGACAGTGTTCCATGCTACCTACATGAAATAAAAGAACCTAGATATATTTTATTCTATCCCCTATCTTTGTAGTTTAACGAAGCGTTATAAAGTAAGCCTTGAACACATGGATGCAGCGATAGAGACGCGCCTACGTCTTTCCTCACAGCTGTTTGAAGTGGGCTAGCTAAAAGTGGAACATTTAAAAACCTGTTGGCTTTGTCTATGTGCCCTAGAAAGTTTACGCCCGAACTACCATTTTGCCTATACAGGAAGATTTTTTTAGGGTAGTTCTTCGAAATTTGATTCTTTGACTGATCCATATGGCCAAAATTTAATTTCACTTTCAGCTCTGTAACACATGTTCATATGAAAATAGACATACCAAATAACATATGTTTGTATGAGGGACTCATTTTTATAAAGTAGTTTTCAAGATATCGACGTTCGAATATTTTGTGCCCAGATGAATCAGAAACAGAAATAAAAAGTAATAAATACACCGTTAGTTATGATTGATAATTCTAAACAATAATTATTTATTCTTAACTAAGACTAAGACATATCAAAAGTGTCATATTTAGAACAGTTTTATACTCCTGTCACTTTTTAATTATTCAAAAGGTTATAGCTAAGTAAATAATAATAAATAAGACTAGAACTGCTGACTTGTACACGGTCAAACATTGGACATCATAATGCAACAAAAGCACCCCTTTCGTGCTGGAGAGGGGAAACCTAATTTATTTCATTAGTCATATGGGGGTTTTGACCATACGAATCAGGCACAGTTGAATCAGATTTTTGCCTACAATCATGCATAACTCATCATACATACAGACTTCATTATTGTCATTTTTCTACTCGATTCCATAACCCAAAAGCATCACACGAAACACAGATTGAAGTTCTCAAACAATAAAATAAATTTTATAAAGTAGGCATTGTAATCATAATGCCACCTGAACCAAACACAGGTGAATCAGATATTTTCCTTCGTAACACCGAGATCTAAGCCAACCAGCCGCAGGTCCACCTTCTAGCTCGTCCGTTGCACGACTGGCTTCCCCCCGCACGGGAAGCCAGACTCTCATTATTATTACCCGACTAAGTACGGTCAAGTGAAGCTTACGCCACATTAATCAGTATTATACGCCGGACACTCCTTTTTTACTTATTTATAAACAAACTAACGTAGTCTTAACCAATACACATTTTTTTTGTAAGAGGACAACTCATTTCCTTTCGATTTAATTATAATTTATATTGATGTATCAAAGGGAAAATGCGAAATCGACCATTTTGTTCCGGAAAATGGCAAACGGACGCGTTATATGAATCAGAAGAACAAACTTCAAATATTTTTATTTTGTACCTAGACAGCAATTATTTAAAAAATATAATTTGTCCGAGTAAGGCATAAAGCTAAACTGTACAAAAAAAAAATTTACATGCCGTTTTGTTTGCTGGTTACAGAAATATACCCATAGACATCGAAAATTTTGTCCCTGAAGAACTACCCTTTAAGGGTGTTCTATCCATGAATATGAATAACTTTCACTGTGGGACCAACTCTGAAATCACAAAAAAAAAATTGTTGTTTCATAAATTTTGGCCAAGTAGGTAAGTATTGAACTTTTGTATTAAACAGCTGATTTTTTTTGTGCCACTGTGCTCCTTAAAGCGGGTTGCAGACTAAGAGATAAACTAAGTTAGTCTAGCTTAGCTCTGATAGCTGTGGTAATTTTTGAACAAACATAAAAAAAAAAATACAAACAGCCGAATTGAGAACCTCCTCGTTTTTAGAAGTCTGTTAAAAATAAGTAGGTACGATAATGGACGTAGATAAGCAAAAAGGATCCAACCCACAAAATGTTACATTTGAGTTATTGAAGATTGAAGTTTAACCTGTGTTTGCTCATTAATAGACTTTGATTGATTTTTGATTTGATTTGATTTTTTTTAACATTTTAGTTTTGTGTCAGTTTCTTAGACTGACCGTTTTACTATATGATCCAAGGAGAATGGATCGTTTTTACGAAACTAAAATAGGGGTTCGCCATACATGTGGCTTGGTAACCAGTGTCATTTTAATGTCAAAATATTCGTATTTTACTTGGATTGTTTTTGCTAATCGAAAATATAGACCTTGACGAGCAGTTTAACTCATTTTCGGTCATGTTGTGGGTTTGATCCTTTTTGCTTATCTACGTCCGATTAAGAAATATTCTGACATTCTCACAGCCTTGAAAACAGTTTTAATTTAATGATGCTGGGTGCATATTTTAAGATGACCTACATAAGGAAATCCTCCAAAAGATTCCGGGGAGATATTTAAGCTGGGGAATGATTTTGCATTTTTTATGAGAAAGCTGACGGGCTCCAATACGCACGACGACATATCAAGAAGCATACATTTCCTTCCAGTATAAGGAGACTTCTCATTGTACGAAAAGCCTATAGAATCCGAGGTCAGGAAAAGTGGTATTGTATAGCTTTATAATTTAATGTCGTTGTGTTCCTGTTCCTAAGGTACTGGGGTCGTGTGTAGTGGACGATAATGGGAAGTTACTTCACAAAAACATTGGAGTATCCTGACTCGGGTACCTACTTAGTACTTACCAAAGTTAAGTGTTCATTGAAAATTGGAGCATTCTGGAACCAAATTGTGGCACAGAATACTGGTTAGGTCTTCAGTGTAATTTCACCAAGAGAATGCAAGAGCGAGCGATGTCGATGTTTTAACATACCAACTGTTATATATGTACACATTATGGAATGAAATAAAGTATTGAGTTTTGAGCGAAACAAGCTAGAAAATTGGAGCATCTTGACTCTGATAGATTTGATTTGATTTTGTTTTTTTTTTTTCTGTATGATTTTAAGTTACTTCATAAAGTAGGTGCCATGAACTTAGGGTAGGTAAAACTACACGTAATAAGGGATCGGTCGCACAGTGTTTTATGAAGACCATTTTTCGAACATTGCTTTTTTATGTAAAAATCTGATAGGTTAAGTTATTTAAAAGCAATATTTTGAATCCCCATTTCACTAGCATGTTTAGTTTTTGAGATTGATTTTTTTGAAAATCGTCTTTTTTTCATCCGGGTATTTAGAAAAAAAATCATTTCTCTGAAACTAAATATGATACGCAATTATGACCTTAGAAACATCGACGGCGTTTTTTATGCTGCATATTTTAGAGTACCTACAAATAAACTTAGGAACTTTGATAGATCCAGACTTATACGAGGTTTTCAGTTTTTAGTTTTTTTCTCGGTAATTCCGTCGTTTTTGGAAATTTATTCATAATGAAATTATGCCCTTTATCTTCTCTACATACGTGTCGCACCTATTCTTGCCGACAACCAAGCAGTTAGTTTTAGAAGATTTTAATGTTGGTATAATAAAATCCACGTTGATTTTTTAGACCGACATTTATTAGGCCAGTTAGGTAGATATTATTAATACAACTCTTAAAGGGGTTTGAAGATTTTTGTATGGAGGGTGGCCCTAAGGTCGGCCGCCATTTTGATTTTTTTTTCAGAATCGCGGTGCACAACAAAAGTTATATTTTTAGATAGAGGACACTTATACAAACAAAAAATGTTATATAACATAATATCCTAAAATTCCTAAAGCGTCAGGTTTCAGAGTTATTCACCAAAATATAAGTCGAAAACAACAAGGATTTTTTTGTTTTTTTTTTTCCCTCCAGGTAAGCATATTGAACTATTGAGGTAATAGAAACGTTATGAAACCTTTATGGAGAAGAAACAAATGAAGAATAGATATTTTTTAAATAAATAATTAAACACGGCGATTTATTGTTCCTTTTTTTAATCCCAGAGACTAATCTGACATTTAAGTCTTTTGTGTTTTCGTTTTTTTTAGTATAGAAGTTTGACATTACACTTGTCAGATTAGTCTCTGGGATTAAAAAAACGAACTATAAATTGCCGTGTTTAATTATTTATTTAAAAAATGTCTATTCTTCATTTGTTTCTTCTCCATAAAGGTTTCATAACGTTTCTATTACCTCAATAGTTCAATATGCTTATCTGGAAGGAAAAAAACCAAAAAAATCCTAGTTGTTTTAGACTTATATTTCGGTGAATAACTCCGAAACCTGACGCTTTAGGATATTATGTTATATAAGATTTTTTGTTTGCATAAGTGTCCTCTATCTAAATATATAACTTTTGTTGTGCACCGCGATTCTGAAAAAAAATAAAAATGGCGGCTGATTTTAGGGCCAAAACCTTCAAACCCCTTTAGCACTTTAAAAAGTTTATTCGATGTAAAAAAAATTACATTTTTAATTAAAAAAATAAAAAGTGGTAGATAAAGATGCTGCAAAAAAAATTACAAATACAAAAAGATTCCTTCGAGCCGGATTTGAACCAGCGACCTATGGATGACAATGTTTTGATACGCTACAGTCCACCGCTCTACCAACTGAGCTATCGAAGGCTTGTGAGGAGATGCGAAATTGTGAACCGCGTTCTTAACATATACGTATGCAGCCAATAAATTGCAGTCACACTAGGGTGACAATGATGTTTTTGTCAGTTGGTACTGTTTTATTTAGGGCTGATTTATCCACCGCCAGATAATTTTATCAGAGGAATAATTTTGAATTTTTGACAATTCTTCCATTAAATAACTATCAGACGTCAATTTTATTCCACGAATAAAAATTATCTGTCGATTGAAAAATCAGCTCTCAGTACGATTATTATAATATTTAGACATTTTTGTTTTTTTTTAGGTAAGTTTTCTAGAACGAATTTTATTATCATAGCTTGAACATTACTATTTGTGTTATTTTTCCTCTTCATACAAATTAATGAATTAATGTTCTATTCCGTTATAGTGTATTCATGTCGGGGTTACTGACGCTTCTTATCACACCATTTTTATTTCACAACAATTTTTTTTCTCCCGTTTATCTCAAATGTAGCAATAAGTTGTTTATGTTGCACGAATAAAACAAATGCCGATCAAGGCAACACAATAAAGTCACCTCAAATCCTATCTTTTGTTTACAATGTCGGGTCGTGTGTGTGGGGCGAGTGTGTGAAGCCCCGCTCGCTCGGCCGTGGGGTCTGTGAGTCCGTCTGTCAGTCCGCGTTCGTCGGCACCGTCGCCGGCCGCTATCGAGGACGCACTGGCGCTACGGTCGCATTCGCGCAGTTTATCGTGGCGCGTGGCATTCCATATTGAAATTCTGACAACGCATTTTCTTTTTTAATGAGTTAATGACACTGTGATAAGACGGCATGTTTGTATTCCTACTCATCTATAAAGTTCAAGTTTAGTGTTGAGTTTTCCATCATAATGCGTCTCAATACGTACAAGTTCCTACCCAACTTGAATTATTTGCACTGTTTGCAGCGTAGTTAGCACCATAGAGCACTTTATAATGGTTAGCACTTACGGGTGCATCGACTTAGAACTCTTTGTTGTCCGTTCTTTAATTTTACAATTTAGTGCCGGACTGCAAAATAGTACGTTTCACATAATTTGTATGCTAACGAATGTAGGTTAATAGAACTAAGTCGCTCTCAAATACTATGACGTGTTACCTACTGATAATGATATGCAAAATTAGAATTTTATCGTTCTCGCTGCGATAGTAAATCTGGCGTAATTAGCGTAAGTTCAGGCGATAATTAGTGGAGAATTTAACGAAGTTGCATCACAGTTTTGGGCTACTTTAATATTTGCGTGTTCCAATTAGCCAACACGCGAGGAAATCAAAAGTGAATGAGCAGTGAAAGTTACAAAATTCTTCTGCTCGAACTCGTTCGCACGTAATTCCAATAAAAATCTCTATTGGATGTTATTTCATGAGAAAATTGGAAACATAAACCGAGATCTAATATCTACATCTACAAGCAATAAAACAGCCAAAGCGGATGATGGGCACGTTAAAATTTTAAGAGCCACCGTATGTTGATCTATGGAGCCACCCGTTTACTTAAATTATAAAACAGCTAGATCTACAGTTACTACCTATATGATGATCATGGCGCTGTGGATCTTCTTGCACCTACCTTCTAACATTTCATGAGTAGCCATGTAGGTTTTTGTGTGTGTGATTTGATTTTGATTTCTTATATAAAGTGGAAATAAAACTATGAAATCAATGAAAATTCTTAACTTACTTATAAGATTAGTACAGACGCCAGCACATCAACCTACTACAATTTGTCAAATTTCTTTAATAGATTTTCAACTTTATCACTTAAGCATAAGGTTCAAAGTTGATTGGGAAAATCTGACAGTTTCGGGTAGGTTGATGTGCTGGCGTCTGTACCTTTAACTAACTCATTAGCTACAACAATAATAACTAATCTAATGATCAAGACCTTACATATTCAATTGCACCATAATAATAATCGTCATTAATTACAGTAGCTTCAGAAATCACTAAAAGATCTTTACCAGCTTCATACATATACTACTATAAATAGTCGAATATAACAATTTATCTTTTCAAGCCAACTTCAATACTTGTTCGCATTATTTCGTTCATGAATTATGCATTATTATAATGTGTTTCATACTGAATATGGCTTTGTTTACTTTCAATTCTATGTCCATCACATAATTTGTTTCTGTTCGTCCAGTAAAGTTATGAACAATCTTTGAATGCATATCAATATTGTAGTTGGCATATACCTACCAACTAAAATTGTTAGTACACTCCAAAATACTATTTACATTCCAAAATACTTTATTTCCAAATTTCCTTCCGATCTACTGTCACATATTATACAGTACTAGCTTCTGCCCGCGGCTTCACTCGTGTGGATGTCGGAAATTATCCCACGGGAACGTGCTACCGGGACAAAAAGTAGCCTATGTCCTTCCCCAGGATGCCATGTATCTCCTTGCCAAATATCGAAATCTGTTCAGTGGTTGAGGCGTGAAAAGGTAACAGACAGAGTTACTTCCGAATTTATAATATTAGTATGGATGCCAGATTAAAAGAAGCGACATACATACTTTAAAGGAGGCAGAATGAACAACTTTAACTAAGGAACCAACTCTGAAATAGGTATTGTGTTAGTATGGCACTTTTATATGAAACGGCTGATAATTTGTCACAATCGGGACTAAATCAAAGCTATAAATCCTAACAAATTTTAATGGAAATTGTTTTCTGATCACATCAGTGATCAGTGACATCAGTCGGAGTAATTGCGATATTCTTCCGCACCTAATTGCAAATTAATGGAAAAATTCCTCCTGCATGTTTTGTCATTATGTCGTGCAGACGTTGCTTGGATAGTATTAGACTCATAAATTAGCTATAAGTGGGTTGTTAGGACGCCTCGCCTTAGGACTGTGACGGCTCAATAAAAATACGTACCTAATGGGTCTTGACTCACCTTTTGTGTAGTTATGAGTGATATGACTGAATGTCTTATGTTTTGAGACTGTTTTTTATTGGTTTTCATAAATCTTTGGCCGACTTAACTCTGTCAAAACTTTAATATTCATTTCAATAGTGAATCTATCCAGTGGTCAATGTAACTGTAATTTAAAGACTGGGTCATTCAACAGGCAACACATTTCAATTTTTTCTTTAATCTAACGTATGAAATACAGAAAATAAAAAAACATGAAAGTTTTTCCAATATGCACCAAGGCCTGTAGTTTTAGTTATCAGGTATTGGACGCAAGGACTTCCTCAAAACCTCCCCTTTAGAAAGAGTTGAGGTAAAATATGGAGTTGTTTTCAAGAACAATGCTAATTCTAGGTGTCAAACTACATAATATATTTTTCAACACACTTGCTCGTAAAATGGCTCTTAATGCACGGCTTTTAGGACCATAATGCAGTGTATTACAAACGCGTGCTTTTTCTTTACGTTACGGTACTTGTGCTTTATTTCCACAGATAACTATTTAATTTACTAGTCGGAGGTCGGAGAAGTGCGTTTTTTTTTTAATCTCTTCAAAGAGACTTCATGCCAAAAAGAATCCGCGAGCCATATTTTACTTTTTTTTTTAAATAGAACTAAAATTTATTTACCTTAAGATGAATGGGCAGTTGTAGCCCACGAAATTCAATTTTTCTAACGTTTTTTGCAATTTTCAGGTCAGTGTCAGGTTGTATCTTGATCAAAATATGATTCGCGACTATAACAGATACGTATTTACAGAATTATAATCATTAGAATCATTAAATACATCTTTCTAAGTTAGATTTTTCCATAAGAACAAATCTCATAAGGAAAAGTTCTTAGGGAACAAATCTAACTTAAATTTATATATATTAATGATTCTAATGACTATAATTCTTTAAATACATACCTATCTATTATATAAATATACATTTTGATCAAGATACAACCTGATACTGACCTGCGAATTGTAAAAAACTTAAAAAAAAATAAATTTCGCGGTCTACCACTGCGCATTCACCTAAGGGTGCATCCACACATAACGAGGCATGTGCCGCAAATGATTTTTTTATATGTATGATTGCCTCAGGCTGAGGCATCTAACAAACAAAAAAAAGCACTTGCGGTGCATGGCTCGCTCTGTCTGGATGCACTTTATAATTTTCCGTCGTCCCTCCCGTAACCAAACGGAAAAGACCACTGGCGTTCTATTATTGCGGATTCTCACTGAATTAATGTATATTTCTCTATGCAAATAGTACTTTCTAATTCCATACTAACTAAACTACAATTTGACATACGACAACACTACGATCAGTCTTTACATTATTTTGTGTTTATTATATTTTTTCTATAGGCTGTATATCGGTTCTGTCTTTGCCTTTAAGTAAATAAACGCGCGCCGCGCTAGCAATGCGCGCGCAGGTGTAGGAATGACCATTACTTACTCTATGGGTAAACCTGCGCGCGCACGTCAGCGCGGCGCGCGGAATGACAAACCAAGCCCGCCATTATCCATACAAGTTAATATTTAACAATACAAGTCTGTTTTTTTCCTCACAAGTGTGTTGAAAAACGTCGTATGATACGCGTGTGCATTGATAATTAAACTCTCGGCTACCTTATCGCGCTCGCCTACGGCTCGCGCGAATAATACCGCCTCGAGTTTAATGATCAACATAGCACACATGTATCATAATGTACTATACCTTTATTACGTTTTCAACAGGAAGAAAAGATGTTTATTTGATTTTCATGACGCATTTGTTAATATTAGTTCCAGGGCTAAATTAAGAATCAAACGCGGAGGTTATGATATGACTGATATCAAGTTCTTCAAACAAATACATAGAAACTACTGCGTAGCATTTGTTAGGGTTATCATCGCGCTCTTAAACCATCAGAAGCGTTTTAGCAATATTTTATAAGGAAATGGTTATGCGAGAATGATTTTGATGAAAAACTGCTTGTAAACATAACAGATAAATTAGCCGCTGACAACGTGAATACTAAGTGATCTGGAAAGTCATGATGTTACAAAGGATTTACTCTGGTGTGTTAGCTGTGGCATTACTGGCGAAATATCCAAACAAGGGCCAGACGAATGACGTAATACTAAAACATACATAATGCGACATTACAAATATTCCATGCGCTAGGTGCTAACGAACACACAATCCAATCGAAATGAATGCTAAAAATGTCAAATAATGGCGTTAAACAGCTTTTCGCTGATTACTTGTATTGTGTATCGACAACGACTATATAAACTCAGTTTGGAGTAGGTAACGCTTATTGCTGTATTAATAATTCATTAGATTATCCGTCTCTTAGTCTTGGATGTCAATACGATATCATGGTAGTCTATCACAAATTCAAAGGGCATTTATGATCCGGTATGGACATAAAATCGATACATTTGAAAGTAGCAATACCAATTTTCGAAGCGACGCGTTATAATTCAAATATACTTTAAACTGCACTTATTTATAGGTCTGTCGGTATGTTTAGAAGGTCATCCTCATCGTGAGTAGATCAACAGGGCACGATGACGTCCCACTCAGCTGTTCGCTCGTCGCCATTGCGGGCACAGCTACACAAGGGTCGTATTTGGGTCGAACATTATAATCTGTTGCTACGCTCTTTTCGATCTCTGTGACGCAATACTTAGCCTGATTTTTTGCGTTCTTATTTCAAATGTATATAAACTTGTTACATCTTTTTTTCTTTGCATGATAATTATGTATAATAATTTATAAGGCATTGGAAACTATAGTTGGGATTTAAATGTATCGAAAGTTACCGAAATTATGGTCAATACATCGAGACTGTAATGCAATCGAGTTATTGTCTAAAAACGTATTAAATACACGTCCCCATTTAATATCCTTACGAAAGAACTTTATATACAAATGAGGCATATCTTTGAATTAATGGCATTGCATCAAATAATACAATTTCTGATAATAATTTCATAACTAGAAGCAATTTCAAAAAATGGTATCACTAGTGCAGGTGAATCATGTATTAACCACATTTCTCCACTTCCGTTTTTGAAGCAGCTATATAATACTGGCCTGGCTATATTACCATTTATCACCAGGACTTCCGGCCAGTCTACTTCGTGCCGTTTAACATTCATATTTAAAATACTTGAGTTCATTCAACAACAACACGTCAACGCAGGCGGTCGTCTCATACAGTGTCATTATCTACTCAACATACCGATAACCTTTCTTTTAGTGATAATGAGTTAACTTAAAAGTCATGCGTGTTAAGTAATATTAAAGCAAGAACAGAGTGATACAAGTGCCTTGTGAAGATGTATAGCTTCGATAAGGATTTGTGGCATGTGAGGAGACCTTCAGAATCTCAAGACTCCCAGGCGACTCCGAATAGAAGCAGTAATCCTGAGAGACAGCGTAAATATTTTTTACTCTTTAGTTTTTAGGTTTGCCTCATCACTCATCAAGTCATCACTCTATTGGCCGCAAACGTGTCTTCCAATAGAATTTTGAGGTCGTGGTTTTGATTTCCGGGTCGGGCAAAGTGTAATTGAGGTTTTCCATTAGGAAACCCTCAATAGGTATTCGTGGTTATTAACCTTTTCGTCCTCCGCTGCATGGGACTTAAGTACAAATTAATGGCGAAATGAGAGGGTTAAATATTACATCTCTGCCGGACTCTTCTGGGAATACACGCGAGATGTTCAATTACGTGATATTTTTAATTAAACTTAGAACAATAGAAGAAATGAGGACAACATTAAAATTAAACCACGGAAGCCTTTATAATGAAAGCTCCAACTATGAAAGAAAATAAAAGTTCCTATTTTGTAAATGGAATGCTAGGTCGTTGTTGTTACCGGGAAGCCAATAGTAGTGCTTTGCTTCATGATTGGCTTTCTAGGAACCGAGTGGTTTGATATTTACGTGCTACGTTAAGGCGAATGGGTAGTTGTAGCCCGCGAAATTCAATTTTTCTTACGTTTTTTGCAATTTTCAGGTCAGTGTCAGGTTGTATCTTGATCAAAATATGATTCGCGACAATAACAGGTACGTATTTACAGAATTATAATAATTAGAATCATTAATACATCTTTCTAAGTTAGATTTCTACCGTTAAGAACAAATCTCGTATGGAAAAGTGTTGGTGGTAGAAATCTAACTTAAACAGATGTATTAATGATTCTGATGATTATAATTCTGTGAATACGTACCTGTTATAGTCGCGAATCAAATTTTCATCAAGATACAACCTGACACTGACCTGAAAATTGCAAAAAACGTAAGAAAAATTGAATTTCGCGGGCTACAACTACCCATTCACCTTAAAAGCCGACATTCCGGAAATTGGCTCGAAGTTATATTTATTAACGGAATCCGTACTGAGATTTTTTACGAAAAATATACGAAAGCTTCGATGTCTAACCTACTCATATTTTACAACAATAAATACTCTTTGGAAATAAAATCCATGGCTGAAAATAGGTTGCGCGTGAGAGAATGTAGTTATATGTATGTATAATAGATTAATAATCACAATCGAGGATTATAAAATTATTATTGGAAATATTTTACATGCACAGAAGGAAGTTCCGCTATAATTCCCGTAAAAAGATGCGGTTTCCTTTTTTGAAAAAAAAAAAACAAACGATACACCCTGATTTCAGAAAGCTAGCACAAGTTTGTGATCAGTTAACCTGCAATCGAATCTGCTGATGGCTACTTTGTATAGGTATTTTTTTTTTTTGTAAAGTGCGTTTTGTTTTTGCAGAATAAACAATTTTTCTTTTTTGTTTTTTTGATGTTAAGTTAGTAATTGGTTGGTTAGTCGAAGAACGATTAAAATAACAACACAATAAAATTATTACTCAATAACATAAACTCACACGAGATTTGACAGCAAATGAAATGAAACAGGCTATAACGGCAGAGAGATAGAACATTAGATTAGAGGAATATCACACAAATCACTTTAATATCACGTCTGAATCGTAAAATTGGCTTCCCTCGCATCCAGTCAGAGTACAAAAAAAAAATCCATAAAGTCTATTCAAACTTATGTTTCAAATTAATATTAAGTCTTTCATGTTAAACAAATATCAACTTTATTGTAATGGTAATTAAGTTGATTTCAGGGTGACTAGCACTATAGAAAAATATATAAAAATTTTTGAAGTTGTAGCGTAAACTGAACTTTATTGTGTAGGATTTAAAGTTATTTTTCTATAAATCCATATTTGTTTTCATTTTTGGCAAATAAGTCGTGAATGCAGATTAGTCTTATACGCATTGCGCACCAGCTTAATCGCGTGCTGGCGGGCCGGACATTTTAACGACAAGTACTAAAACTGCTGCAGATTTCTACAATAATTTCTACCCCATATGTTATTATTACTGTATTTATATAATATAAGGGTGGATAGTTTTATTATACTACCGATAGTTTTAGTCAGCGAAACATCATACAGGGTAAATATTGAATCAGTGCGTAAACGTGAGTGTGTATCCATGGAAAGCGTATTATAAGTGTGTATCCATGAATTCAGTTTACATAATCTGAACACCCCTTCGTTAAAATTTATTATCAGTTATTAAAAAAAAACTCGGCCATACATTTTGACCGGGTACACTACAATAATACGAAAAACTTTATTCCGAAAGTCACAAATACGAATTTCAAAATACCGATTTTCATAATTCCGAATGGTTCAAAATTCCTTTTATAACAACTCCGATTTATCATTCATCCTATTTTAATAATTCCGAAATTTCAATATCCCTAACGTTTATAATTACTATTATCCAAATTCCGAGTTTCAATAGATCGAATAACAAAAAGTCCGACTTAATGATAATTCGAAACATCAAAAATACGAATTCCGATTATTAAAATACCGAGTATTTAGAATTCCGAAATAATAACGCTTTGTAAAACTGAATAGCAAGACAAATAAACACATATTTCCAATTGTAAGAATATAGATGGCACAAAACCAACAATAGAACTCCTATTTCTGTGTAAAGGGTTTAAAGTAACCTAACCAAACCGAACCTCGGGGTGCCCTTCGCTCGTTCTTGTATCCTATGTCGACGGAGCCCCGCTTCGCGGGGCCCCTATTTCTGTGTAAAGGGTTTAAAGTAACCTAACCAAACCGAACCTCGGGGTGTCCTTCGCTCGCATCCTACGTCGCCTATTACGTTCTACGCATCCTACGTCGTCTATTACGTTCGTTAAGTGCGGGTGCGGTAACGGTAACGGAAATAATTCGGAGTATTGAAAATCGGAATGTCGTTTTTCGGACCGAGAACCCATCGAACATTTGATTCTTCGAATATATGAAAATCGGAAAACAAACAAGTCGCATTTATGACTTTCGGTAAAATAAACGTGATTTTTAATAATAAACATTATGATTCTTAGGTATTATGAAATTCGGACTTTTGAAAATCGGAACATCGAAATTCGGAGTAAAATATTTCGGAGTATTTGGGTGTTCCCATTTTGACCGCGTAGGTTTTCTATGAAAGAGCCGATTTTTTTTTATAGCCCACGAACAATTTCTACTCTAAGTGGTCTAGAATCATATTTTTTTTTGCTGCTGAATCAATGGTTACAGCTTGCGCACTAGTTAAAATTTTATCCTGTATATGGATTGGTAGTTATGTAGGTCAAATCCACATATAAAATTAATATAAATAAATACACAAAATTATTAGAATTGAAGAAAGTTTAGAATTTGTACGTGGTTACCTGCAAAGGAATAGTATATTCGATATTGTATGTTTTATATTGTTAATACTCACCATTCTCAATTTTTCAAGCGAGACTCTCGCATTATAAATCAAAATTTATTTAGAACTGTCTCACAGAAGCGGGACGCTTGGTCATCCTGGCAAACTTTTTACTCATAACGTTTTTGCGGTTTCTTGTTCTTTTCTTTAGTATTATCTTTCTAAAATTATTATGAAGTAATAATTAAATAATGTCTTTACGGTCTAGTGGTTATAAAGGCTCGCCTTTCACGCACGAGGTTGTGGGTTCAAATCTGGGCAAGTGCCAATGTGATTTTCAGAGAGGTTTAGATATGTATAGTACGACCACATTTTACCAGTTATTTTTAATTTAGGTCCCATGTAATAGTGGGCGAGCCTATTGCCATCAGCAGGGCACAAATCCTGACTCCAGGCTGCTACTGAGGAATTCCTGATGAAAAAATCCAATACTTTGCCCGACCTGGAAATCGAACCCCGGACCTCGTGCGGCGTGCATTGCTTATAGGCATATAAGCAGTGCCTACCTCGATATATCAACATAAGCCTTTTTTTTATGGATGGGAAATCATCAAATGACCCTGTTCCTTCCTTAGCCCTTTATGTTCCGGGGTAGCGGTAACCCTTTCGGACAATCCCGCACCCCCGACAGGCTTCCAGGCAGGGCATAAGCCTGTCAATTACATTTTAGTGTGTGTGCCCCATTAAGAAACTCACTAAATTATCATACCTAACAAAAAACAAAATCTTCATACAAACACGCGCGGCAGTAGACAGTCGCCGGACGGCCTACTCGGCTCGCGTACTATTCGCACATTGTCATTGGTCTTTACTCGTTCAAGTTAATACGACAAAATTAAAAATACGTACGTCTCCCGCGTAATACCATGAAGTTCGACCTTCGCAATGTAGGCATGCCTACTCAAATAACCACGTTTTTGACCTCACTTTTTTTTTCTGATTAGTGACAGCGTTTGCCTAGACTAGACCCGGCCTAGTGCCTACCTATTCTGAAAACCAATGCACGCCTCGTGCTCACTACACCTACGAGACAAACGGATCCTTTCTAGACGGCAGGCAGGACGTTGCTGTTGTTTAATAATTATTACCAGCAGAACTTCACCAGCCCTAGGGAATAATGTCTTGTATAACGTTATCATCTTCGACGCTACTGTCCGTCCGCTGCCGCGCTGGAAATAATCTCAAGTCTCACAAGACCCATGGGGGTAGACGGGGTAGTGAATTCGTAAGTTGGAAGCGCTTTGTAACATTTATGCTTGAAGCGTTGGTAGCGCGATTTACCCAAGTTATTTGGATTGTAGACCGCTCTTCTACGCAGTATCCATCTTTATTTTTTAACCTCGTAAATAACTGTTTAAAAGTAGGTTGATAGATAAATCTATAGATACAGAGTGGCGACTAGGTTATCATCACATTAAAAACAGTACAGCAGTTATTCAAGTTGTTATCAGACTGTTAAAATAATAAAATAAACAATTCTACTAAAAATATAAATTTCTGAATTTTTCTAACAAAATTACCACGCACCACAAAGGGTTCCGTAGATGAATTTATCCCAAGAACAAAGTTAACATTGTAGTTGAAAAACATGTTCTCCCATAGGTAGTAGCTACGTTCCAACTGCAATTGTAAGTTTTGCGCTCAATATTGAAAGACTTAGCTTTCCAGTTTAATTTGTAAACAAAGAACTAATTTCTGTCTTTTTCAAAATTTTAGGCTCGGTAGCTTCGGAGATAAGGGGGGGAATAGTCAATTCTCATAATGTTCTTAAATCACTTTAAAACTGTTTATTTTAAAATTATACAAAAAATATATTGAGACCCTCACAACAAGCCCTTTCATTTGATATACACGCACAGTTTGCAAAACTTTTGTTTTTAATTTTCTAGTTTGCCCCCCAAAAGTGGCCCCCATATTCAAAATTATTTTATTTACGCTACTCGTTCATGTTTAGGTCACAGATATTTATATGTGTACCAAATTCCAACTTAATCTATCCAGTAGGTTCGGAGCAAATTGTCTGTGACAGGCGGACACACGAGTGATCCTAAAAAGGTTCCATTTTTTCGTTTTGAGGTACGGAACCCTAAAAATCGGCACGACATAAACCAGCCTTGATAATAAGGCACTATAATAGACACGCGCGGGGCGATGGTAACAACAATTCAACACAAACTTTATGGTATATTGGTACTCGTATTGTTAACAAATAATAATCACAAATTAAGTTTAAAGTTGGTACAGACTCCAGCACATCAAGCTACCGGAAACTGTCAAATTTTCTCAGTCAACTTTGAACCTTATGCTTTAGTAATAAAGTTGAAAATCTATTAAAGAAATTTAACAGATTGGAGTAGGTTGATGTGCTGGCGTCTGTACATACTCAAACAAAAAAAAGGTCTCACGACTGGAATGTTCATTGTATTGTGTATGTTTTAAATACGTAATATAGAATACGTTTTTCAATTAATGTGATAAATCTTATCGCCACACTGTATAGGAGTACCGAAGACTCAATAAAGTCATCATCTGCCTAGCCTTTTCTCAACTATGTTGGGGTCGGCTTCCAGTCTAACCAAATACAGTTGAATACCAGTATTTTACATGAAGCAACTGCCTACCTGACCTCCACAACCCAGTTACTGGGTAATACGACACCCCCTGGTAAGACTGGTTGTCAGACTTTCGGGCTTCTGACTACCCGTAACAACTGTCGAAAGATCCACGAATCTCTCGAAGATCTCGGTATGTAAAGATGGTCACCCATCCACAGACCAACCGCGGCAAGCGTAGCTTAGCTTGTTATTATCTAAATTATCGTGGCCAAAGACGAGCCCCAATGAGACTTTAAATATACAAGATCCGGTGAAACCTTGATCGAAGGGTGAAACCTTTGCTTTAATAAGTTTTTCTTTTGACAGTATTGAAACATAATACCTACCCTCTTTAAGAAACTTTAAACAATTCACTTTATGTTTGAAAGGCAGTAAGTTGACACGCCTGGCTCCATGTTTACGGCGCAGGCAGGGTCACGAACCCGCTCCGATCGATTGGAGGCGCTAATTGACTAGGTAACTGTTATTTTAGTTGAGCACGTCTTGAGCACAGCAATAGTCTTGTGTTTCTCCTTGTTAATAAGTCGCGTACTTACGAAAGTTGTGATACTCCGACATTTAGCATAATCAGCCCATAATGTTCCCACTGCTGAGCCACATACTCGCTCCGCTCCGGTTAGACTGGAAGCCGACCCCAACATAGTTGGGAAAAAGCTAGGCAGGTGATGATGGTTATAAGGGGCGAGCCTATTGCCACCAACTGGGCACAAATCCAGATTGAGAAGCCACTGAGAAATGCTAATGCCAAGCAAATAGGTGTACAGGGTGGTAGGCACATCGCGCAACCTGTTGCCCCATGGCAACAAGAAAAAGAAAGAAGTGCCAGGATCATGTACTGAACCCATGTTCAGTAAATGATTCTGGGACTTCTTTCTTTAACGGGGGGGTCCAGAAACATGGAACAGATAAAAATCATGTACCTACCGAATCCGTGATGATCGTGTGTCGATGTTGCTGCCACCCTCTATAGGTATGTACTTAGTTGGGGTACCTACTTAATAATTATCTCCTTAAATATAAGGACATTTTTTTAGAAAGAGAATTTGAGAATAGTGCGTAAAATTTAGCTAGCTGGAAAACAAAAACAATTATCAAGGGTTTTGCAAAAACACAGGGAAATTGTCAAAGTAACATTTTTTTAAGAACTACCCTATAGGTATCTCCCACTTCGTCCGACCGGCACCCTAATTGGGTAACTATAAATACAATCTGAATCATTTAGAAAGACATTGCCAATCCATTGCTTTATATGTGCGAAAAATTTGCCTACTCAACAACGTAAAGAACGCAATGAACGTTGTTGAACTGTCAAAATAAAGCCATTACTACTGTTAGCGTGTACCGCAATTACCCCGCAGGGACCACAAGACCAATGTTGTAGTCACACGCATAGAACAGATAAAAGAGGTCACACGTATCTACTGAAGATCACAAAATAATATAGTATAATACACTGGGTGCCAAAAAATTATTTACTTCGAGCCAATAAATAAATGGATCACTTGGACACTTAATATCGCGTCCAGCGTGTCCTGTTCCCTGCACGTTACAGGAATTGATGGACGCTACTGAAGGTGCCAAGCTCGTAGCCAAATTCGAAGTCTACTCGATTTAAATTACAGGCACTATTTTACCTAAAGTAGCAGTTTTAACAGTGGATGATAGAGTGGTGGTACCGCATGAGACATGACCTAATTTCCACTTCCAACCCACCCGCCCGGTTCAGTAAACAACATCTTCTATAATATTGTATGTTTATCCATTATTGTATCTACTATCTACCTCTACCGTAACACAGCCAAGCTCTCCGATGCACCGTCGTCCGCCACTAATATGATTGCTTTGACTTCCATAAAGTAATTATTGGTGGGCTCCTTGGTACACGAGGTCTTAGGAAAACTCTCATCTTTTGTAGAAGAGGTATCGGAAACAGGCTGTCTTGGAAATAATAACAGGACAGGACCTATTGTAAAAAAAAATATAGAGGACACAAGTTTATGTCTACATGCTTAAGTGGGTTTTAAAACTTTTTGAGTATTGTAGTCTTAGTTTAGTTTATTTGTCCCACTGCTGGGACACAGGCCTCCTTTCTTGGCGCTCTCAAAAAGGGAGTGGGCACGGGCCCTGTGTGGGTTGGTATTAATACATGGTTCTAGGACAAGCCGGTTTCCTCACAATTTTTTCTTTCACCGTTTTGAACTATGGTTTTGAAGGTAGTTTTACAACTACAAAACTTGTATAAGAGAGTAAAATACTTAATGATTTATTGAACTTGAATGTATAGTTTCTGCCTGACCTCACGAGAAGTGGCGTAAGGATGTGTAGACGTTTGTATATTTCTGATAGCATCTCCTGCATGAAATGCAGAAGGTACGTATGCCACATATTTCTCTACTGTGTTGTACTTGTATGGGAATAGTTCCACCGCTTTGTATCTTGGCTCAATGAATGCTGGAACAGCGCACCTAGCTTTCGCAGAATGTAAGTTCAGTTGCAACTTTGGGGAGAGCTATGTCTAATAGTGGATAGCGTTGCGATGAACGGAGTTCAGATACAACGTTACAGTTTACGAAACTATTCTCATAAGACAGTCTGTCAGAAATATAACGCGAACATACGAGTTATTTATCTACATAAGTTGTCTTCAGGAAGTGTCACTAAATATAATTATCTTATCTGGCTTACGTCCTGATCCATTAGTTCCAGTAGATTACTCTCAAGCTAGATTGACACTTGCTTTATCGAGATTATTACCACAGTATAATAATTATATTATACTGTGTTATTACCACGAGGAAGCTGCTTGCTACCGTCGCGCTAGCGTATAGGGAATGTTAGACTAATTCGTGTTGTCATTGATTTGGAAATCTTCGGAAGTCATTGAGATTTAAGCATCATTTTTGATTCGGCCTGAAACGGGTCTGCAACATGTGGACACTTTCTAATAGCTCTGAACCTGTAAAACTATAACTATAATGATAGTAGGTAGAAGTGCACGTAGGCTGGTATTATTATCTGTACATAATGTGAAACTAGCGTCACAAGCTGTAAAGGTATCCCTACACGTATGCTATTCCACGACCAATGCCGATGGTTTCAGATTCACCGAAGCTTTGTCGTATCTTCTCGAATTAAAATAAATAATAGAAAAAATGCGGGTAAAATATGACGCAAAGGAAACTACAAACACAAAAATAACTATTTAAGGGAAAACGGCCATCGCTCAGCATAATTCTGTCACAGATTCTGTGACCGAGACAGAGCCACAGAGCGCTGGTTTTCAGTGACAGCCGGTGTTGACGTAATAACGTCAACCGGTGCAGCATATACATACAATGAGATACAAAAGAAAAATAAAAAAAAAATAAAAAACGCAAGTTCTAATTGCTACTGACTAATATTATTCTGTCTAAAAAAGTTGGACTAGAAATATAAACCACCATTAGTCACAATCTACGTCTAAGTACGCGGGTATTGGCATTATGTGCGCATAGTGGCTCAATAAAATTCTTTCGTAGGTAGCTATGCTGATTTTGGCACAGTTACTAGTTGTATGTGTATCATCCATAGATATCCGAGTATCATCATTCATTATATTGCCATCTATAACTTTTGTATTGTGTATTGTATTATTTCCTCCTCTCTGAGTAATCGAGTTCTTGCCAAGTACTTTTTAATTGAGTTCTCTCACCACTTCGCCCAGTTTTTACAATATCCGCATTGATTGAATTAAAATTGATGGATGGAGAATACTTTATCATTTTGAACTAAATAGTTTATCGAGTACTGTTTCTTCGTAACTTTTAACCGTGCCTTATTTATTATGGTTTATATATTTTACATCATCGATGGCTGAGATGAAAACACTCTTCTGTACAGGATACATTATAATACCTATGATGAAATGTTTTCTAAATCTGACAGCACTATTCTCACTTCATCAACATCATGTCAGTCGAAAGCCTTGTTCTGCTGAGGCACCACGCAAATATCAAAACTAAGACCGGTTCTCCGCTACCCACGTCCAGCCTTTTTTACAATGTTGTACTCGTAGCTATAACACCTTTCTTTTGTTCACAGGGAGTGAGAGCCCCACCAGTGCCGTGGGAGCTGAAGCGCCCCGGGAGCTGCCCAACGAGCTGTCAGCTCCATATGAGGTGCCGCAGTTCCCCATAGAACAGATTGAGAAGAAGCTGCTCATACAGAGGCAGCTTAATGTCAAGTGAGTTTAAGATGATATAGAACTTAGCATATACGAATAAGACTTTTGGAGAAAATTTATTTCAACGGAAACTCTTTAGATTTGGTAATAAAAAAGGTGTTATAAAGATTCTAGGATTGATAATGGGTCATCGCCTGTAAACAGCGATCCCAAGACCATCTCAAGGGCCTATTACACCACGCGGTATCAAGGAGTTATCCCGGTCTGATCCCCTGTCTATCTCACTAGACTTGATTAAAGTCTACTAAGACAAGCGCCGACCGAATAAAAGACTTACTCTTATAATCTTACTACACTGCGCTAGTTAACAGACTGCAGACTTAATACCGCGTGGTGTAATAGGCCTTTAAATGTGGAGTATAGCACAATCTACCAAAGGAAGCCAATATAATTATAAGGAAAGAAAGACAGAAAGTCCAACATTTATTTGGACACAGTTCGTGAAACACAAAATATAAATAGCAAAATAAAAAGTGAAAATAATGTTTTAACTAGACAAAAACAAACATTACTTATAATAAATGTTCTGGTATATCAATTTTATTCAATTTCAAGCGACCATTTTTGTTTACATCTTTGGAAAATTTAGCGCGGCCAGACCTTACAATAGTGTGTACCAAAAAGATTCATAAATATCAAACTATTAGGTGCTATTAGAGTGAGTCTATATCATCAATATTGATTGGGCAAGAATTTACATATTTATGCAATGAGATAACCTCTAGCCATAAAGTTCAGAGGAATAATACTCTAATTCTAAACATTGCTTGAAATTGATGGAATTAGTCAAATAAATAACTAAATCGACCAGGCACCAGTATTGCCTGCTTTATTTCAATACCTTTCCAACACTTAACTTTGGTTCCATTAGCAGTCAGTACCTCGCAAGGAGTAGCTCCGTCTGGAGAGTAAATAGAAGTGTTCACAGCGAGGCAGCTTAGTGTCGAGTAACTGTGCACTTTAGCTGTGGAAGTGGCCACGCTGTTGCATCCCAAGCTCGTTGACACGCGGCTACTTAGAGCAAGGAGTGTTAGGAAGAAAAATATAAACATTTTGGATAAGAAATCGATAATTATACCTATTGGAAAAGGATAGGAACTCTGACAAATCTCTATAAACAATAAAAAAATACGATTCGTTGAACATTCTGTGATCCAAATAATTGATAACAAGTGTTAATAACAGCAAAGAAAAAAGAAAATAAAATATAAACAATAACAGTGCAAACCAAACAAATTTTAAACAGTGCGCGCGCATACACATTTTTTTTTTTTAAAACTAGCGTCCTAACGAACTTTTCATATTTTTATAATAAACAGAAGACCTATTTCAACCAGTGATTTATCAAACTTCGTGGCTCGTAATGTATGCGCTGTATACATTTAACTACTAGACAGCAGGTTCGCGCCGTGGACTATGCTTTTCTTTTTGGAATAGTGAAAATTGTTTGTAAACAAAATATCGGCTAAAACTACAGCTAATTGATCGTGTCTTCGAACCTCTCACTGCCTCTCACACTACGATATCTTTTTGATATTTTTTAATAAAAATTAATAACAAACAAAAATGGAAACTCGATATTCAACGAGAATGGCACTCAAAAAGCAAAAAACAAACAATTCTAATAAATCGTCAATAGATGACCTGTCGTTTTTGTCAACAGACTCAAACAACTTTCATAAAAGTCTACCCGATTTATCTACATGGAACTGCCAAGAAACTGTAGAACTTCAAGAAACAGTTTTTGATTTAAAGGCAAAATTAGAAAATGCTCAAAAACAAATTGATAATTTATTATTAGAAAAAAAATCCTTGGAAGAAAAAATTGAAGAACAGGAGATTAAAATTTCATGTTTGACAACATACTCTTCCTCTTCAACTAGCACACCTGAACCAAGACGTCGTCGTAATAAAAAAACAAAAGGCAATGTCATCGATGCAGAGGAATCAGAAAACCAAAACCAGAACCCTCCAAAGACTTGTGATATTCAAAACACAACCGTATTTAACAACACGATAATAGATGGCGCCACATGCAGGCTAACCAAAAAAAATACTGAGGGAAAAAGTCAATTCAATGACAGTAATAGTTCCGACCAGTTGACAACGGATGGCGCTGCCGCTGCATGCAAACGATCGACCGAAGATAAGTCAAATTCGTTTGAGAAAAATACGATAGATGGAGATAATAGCTCCGAGTTCAACAAATGCCGAAAGATATTCATTTTTGGTGGTCAACAATGTGCTGGATTAGGAGACATACTGGTGCGTACAAGACAGAATACAAAATTCGAACGTTACAAAATATCCTCTACAGTAAAACCATCTGCTCAAACTCCAGATATCCTCAAAAACTGTTGCAACTATATTGAAGATTCACCTGAAAACTATATTATCCTGAGTGTTGCACAGAATGATAAAAATCCTACAAAAATTACCATGGATTTGGCTGCGTTACTAAGTAAGCTACAGTTTATAAACATTATAATTTTAAGTGTAACCCACAACCCATACTTAAATGAATGGAAGCTCAATAATCTATTAAAAGGTATTTGTAATAATTTTAAGCAATGTAACTTCCTATCATTATCAAACGTCACAAAATATAAGAAAGCCTTCCTATACAACACTAGCAACCGTATAAACTATTTGATAGACAGAAATGACTATGAGAACTTAGCTATAAGACATTGTCCTAGTACTGAACCTCAAGTAATTAAAATTGCTTCAAATCCGCTTCCAAAAAGGGGCACTATTCCCTTTTACTTCTCGTTAAACACTCAACGAAGTTCTGCTTGTACACAACAAAAACTAGATTCTAAAATAGATAATAATCTTTTTCGTGATCAATAAAAATACTGATTGCACTTATCATGATTGTACCGCTACTCTTTTACACCAAAATATCGCTGGCTTGCTCAATAAAACGGACTCTGTCCAACTATGTTTAAATGAATTAGTAGATAAAAATATTAACGTGGATATTCTATGTTTCTCTGAGACGTTTGTAAGAGCAGGCGATGAATTAAATATTAATTTTAAAAATTTTAACCTTGCAAACTCATTCTCAAGGAAAAGGGAAAAGCGTGGAGGTGTTTGTATTCTAATAAATAAAATGTTTGATTTTAAGAACACAGAATTACCTAAGGATTTATGTACTGAAAAAATATTTGAATGTTGTGGAGTAGAGATACCGTCTTTAAAATGTATTGTTATTTGTATTTACAGAATTCCAAATTCAAACACTTATCTATTCTTTGAAAAATTAGACCTACTATTGCACAAATTGCTTAAACGGAAAAAACGCATTATCATTACAGGGGACCTAAATATTGATACCTTAAAAGAAAGCAACGATACAAATAAACTTAAAGATCTTATATCTAACTACGGCTTAAGACTACACATAAATAAACCAACACGTCAGCTTTCTTGCTTAGATCAGATTATAAGTAACATAGAAAATTCAACTGGAAACACTCACGAAGTTTTCCTATCAGATCACAACACTTGTCAAACATTAACATTCCCAGTTGAAGAGAGGAAACCTGCCCTAAAATACTGGTACAATGTAAACAGGGATTACTCAGATGATAACATCAAAAAATTTGTGGAAGCTATTGGGAATTTGTCATGGATTGATGTTCTCGAAAACACTGACGCAAACGATAGTTTTAATAATTTTCATGAAAACTTCTCACTATTCTATAAGTTATGTTTTCCCTTAAGAAAAACTAAAGTTTACGTTAATAATACATCACCCAAATGGATAACTAAAGGTATAAGGAAATCGTGCGCTTATAAAAGACAGCTTAAGAAAATGTGTTACGTAAAAAATAAAAATAATGATGTACGGTCTAGATATTTAAAATATAATAAAATACTAAAATCCTGCGTCCTCCGCTCAAAAAAATGTTCAAACCTTAATCACATACTAAAATCTAAAAATAAAAACAAAGCTACATGGGATATCATCAAAAATAGAACAGACACGCATAAAACATTTAATCAAATAAATGCAATAGATCACGATGGCTGTATTTTAAACAATCCGAGTCAAATAGCTAACTCTTTTAATAATTTTTTTATTGATATTGCTAATATAAAACCTCAACCTGCAAGAAATACCTGTTCATCTCAACCCAATAGGAACAGTTCCAGCATATTTTTGAACCCATGTTCTGATATCGAAGTTTTTCGTATAATAATATCTCTAAACAATAAAAAGTCAGTAGGGTATGATGAGATCTCTACGCACGTACTCAAATTATGTGCCGAAATCATATCACCAATACTGTGCCACACAATTAATTTATCTCTATCTGAGGGAACTTTCCCAGATAGATTAAAATTTTCAATAGTTAAGCCCCTTCATAAAAGTAAGAGTACACTAGATAAAAATAATTATAGACCTATCACTCTCATTCCAATATTCTCAAAAATTTATGAGAAAATAATGCATAATCGTCTAGTTCAATATATAAACAAACATAAACTTATTAATGAAGAACAAAATGGGTTTCAAAAAGGTAAGTCAACAACTCTAGCAGCATTCTCGTTAGTAAGGTCCATAACAGATAATATAGATAAAAAACGCTCTGTTTCAGTAATCTTTCTAGATATGAGCAAGGCTTTTGATCTCGTTAACCACAATACACTTTTAGATAAATGTGAGCGCTACGGCATCAGAGGTCCAGCGTTAGAATGGCTAAAAAGTTATCTCAGCAATAGACAACAGTGTGTTGAAGTATCCCGTATTGATGATAAACTTGTTGCGATGGTATATAAATCTTTATTTAGACATAATGGGTCCGGAGTGCCCCAAGGAAGCATCCTTGGGCCTCTTCTCTTTCTGTTATACATTAACGACTTGCCAAACATAACAAAACATAAGTGCGTACTATTTGCAGATGACGTGTCAGTAATAATACCGGAAAATAACAAAACATTACATGAACAAGAAGTAAATCAAACCATCAACGATATAATTAATTGGCTAAACGAAAACAACTTAAAAATAAATTTATCTAAAACAAAATTCATTCAGTTTGCAAACTACAAACAAAATCCACCAAAAATTATTTTAAATCATAATAACCAAATAATTAATAAAGAAAATACTATAAAATTTTTAGGTCTAACATTAGATGAAAACTGTAATTGGGGAATACACATTGAAAATCTGTGTAAAAAAATAAACAGATTTGTATTCGCACTAAGAGAACTACGCAAAACAGCGAACGAAGAAGCTGCACTCAACGCCTATCACGGCTACGTAGCGTCTGTATTGAGGTACGGCTTACTCCTTTGGGGTAACTCATCACACATACAAAGAGCATTCATAGCGCAAAAAAAATGCTTACGAGCAATAACTGGGGCGCCTCCATACGAGAGCTGTAAACCAATTTTTAAAAAGCTAAAGGTTCTAACTCTATCCTCTACTTACATTTTTGAAATAGCCTTATTTGTCAAGAAAAACTCCCACTTCTTCTCCACAGTAGCCGAAAACAATAGATTTGCAAAAAGGGACCCCACCAAATTAAAAAACCAATTTTGTAATAGCACTCTCCACTACAGAAACAGCTACCTTATGTCCATTAAAATATATAACCATATCCCAAAAATAATAAGAGAGCTACCATTTAATCTTTACAAAAAAACTCTGAAAAATTGGCTTCTCCAAAATAATTTTTACACTCTAAAAGAATTTTTTGATTATAAGGGTAAATAATGCATATATGTATACATTTTGTTTTTGTTTTAAATAATAAGGTACCTAGATTTATTTAGTTGTAAAATAGAAAAATTGTTATTGTTGTGTTTTTATTTGATATTGTATATTAGAGTATAAAATATGTCCATAGTTATAAGAGTTTTTTATTGTTTATTAGAGTTTAAGTTAGGTTTTATACCTACCCACGTGTACATTAATACATTAATTTCACGTTGTAAATATTCGTATGCCGCTATTAGCGGCGGATGTGTTGAACTTATCCATTTGTACCAACCAACTTTGTACTACCATATCCGACGAATAAATGTCTTTGTCTTTGTCTTTGTCTTGTCTTTGTCTCTGTACTGTACTTACATATATAAATTATGAATTAATGTCACTATTCGTGTTTGCCTGTATGACCGCCTTGTTCTTCAAAACTACACAACGGATTTTGTAACAATATTTCACCATCATTTAGAGAATTTATTACGGGAGGTTTGGGGTTGTGTATAATATGTATAATAAAGGAATCACAATGTTTTGTCAAGTCCTAAAACCCGTGCGAAGCAGAATTGCTAGTGAATATGATAAAAGATATTTTGTTGCTATAAATTGGTTGTCGAAAAACACATATACATCAAAATAAATAATTATATTATAAGACAAGAAGAAATCAAAGTTTCCTAATTGACTAGGTACTCTGAGAAGAAACGCCGAAATAAACTCAGAGGTCACAGTTTCTTAGTAGATGACGAAGTTAACGATGAGGTAGATAATAATGAACGTCTTGAAGAGGTAATTGACAATAATATAAGGGAAATAGAGGAAAACGATAAAGTTAATAACTTAAAAGAAATAAATGGTATTGTTAGCAGACCGTATTATCAATTCGTCATTATTATTGATTGAATTCTCAACCAATATTATAATATAAATAAATGTTATGAATAAAAAACTTGATAAGGCAGTTTTTATGCACATCGATTCTTTCAACAAAAGATAATGATTACCTATACCCTCTAGCTCTACACGAGCCAGATTATTCGAAACCTGCCATTGGATGCCATATTACATTAGATCTGATGAGCATTCGTCACATTGGCTTTTCGTCGCTATCCCTAATAGGTCACATTCACTAATACGCCACCGTGTACATGGTCAGTTTCTTTTTAACTTGTTTCAGGGTCAAATTACTTTAGCTAGCGAAGCTTCGCATACGTGATGGGTATCGATATCTAAATATAACAAAAAAAAGAGAATATAACAAAGAGAAAAATTTAGGGGGGTCATCACTTGAAATATCAGTTTAAAAAAACAGTTTTTTTTTTTTTGTAAACTTCACAGACGTGATTAATCACACTATCACACTAATATTATAAAGGCGAAAGTTTGTGAGTGTGTGTGTTTATATGTTTGTTACCTCTTCACGCCTAAACCACTGAACCGATTTAGATGAAATTTGGTATAGAGATAGTTTGAGTCCCGGAAAAGGACATAGGATAGTTTTTATCCCGATATTCCCACGGGATCGAAACTTATGCGGGTGAAACCGCGGGGCGCAACTAGTAATATCTAAATACGATAAATAATTATTACTCAGTTCGTACTTCAAGTAACAATACTAGCAGCGGTCGCTGATCCCTGAAAAAGACATCATATCTTTTTTACTTTCATTTTATTGTTTTAAGATATCGATACCTACCACGTCTGCAGAGTTACGCTGACTAATTTCATTTGACCCTGTGTCTGTATATTGGAACTATTGAGAGTCATACAATACCTTATTGTTCGATATAAAATTAGGTATTTTATCGATTCCAAAAGTTTTGTTAGGACATTGAAAAAATTCAATTGAAGTGTCTATTTTTGGACTCAAACAAAAACATGTTTCAATAGACATTCTATGTAGTAGGTGTACCTACACAATACAATTTAACTTTTGAATACGTCGGCTGGGGATTAATCACCACTGGTTCACCAAATACCTAGTTTTTATTCTATCTATTGTGTGCCTTGTAATTTTCCACTATAATGTATAGATTTTGTAACTCAATCTTCAGACTTCTCTGCAAATAATGGGCAAGGACAGGGACATTGACGCACAAACTGGAACAATGGATTTAGTACATACAAATGATTCTGAACCTTGAAATTTTTCGTCAATAAAAAAATTTGCAGTTGCATATATTTGGGATGCATGAAGAAACCTCCTCGTGTAGCGCAGTTTGTTCCGCCACGCCAGTTACTCAACTGAACCGAGCGCTCAGCACATACTGGACAGTCACACACAACACCTTGTTTGACTATTCTTCCCTTGCGGTGGTAGGGCTAGCGGTCGTGTATTTGATTTTCGAGTTTTGGACTTGTGAACAGCGTAAGAACTCTTACGATAACATTGATTGATGTTCGATACAGTACGGAAGCTTTATCGAGTGGTTGTGAATAGCTACGCTGATGTGTGTAACTATGTTGGGCATTAGCTTCGCCTTCTCTTTCAAACCTCTTTGTTTCGAATGATTTATGGTCACATATTATACGGCCTATACCCTGTACAAATTTTTCTACGTTATCTGTGGCCCGTTTCTGTTAATTCATTATGATGATGTGAGTTAGTCTGATTAGCTGCGATTAAATATTTCCTAGCTCCCAATGATTTTAAGCTTTCGACTTTCGACCCCTTCAACTTTTACGGAGCCTATCTCCGTATCCATCGTACCCTGCAGTCCTGAACAAAAGCCACCCTCCGTCTGCCGCTCTTGAATTCCAAACACATAGTATTGTACAAATCCAGTTACATACCGTGGTGTTTGTATTTGTGTAATTCAATTTGTGTGACCTTGGCTGGAGTCAGGGTCAGTCATGCCACGTGTACGGTTCACTTCGTATTTAGAAACAGTTTGAATTCGTTGGCAAGTTTTGGCAAGTGGAGATTGAAAATGATTCCATAGGATACTTTTTATAAAAAAATGTATTCTATGCCCTAACCAAGGTCTACTTGCGTGCCAATGCGTAATTGAGGTAAATCCAAATTTTTGCCGTTACTTTTTTTTTTTTACCTACAACTTCAACAAAAATTAGGACTATCGTTTGATGCATGTACGAGGCTCATTTCTTACTTGGACTTGCCTCCCTTTTGTTGCAAGGTCCTCAATTTCATCGAAATCCATTCAGCCGTTAAGGCAAAAGGACAGATAGTTATCAATGAATGTTGTTGAACTGTCAAAATAAAAGCCATTGCTACTGATAGTGTGTTACGCAATTACCCCGCTCTATTTTATTATATATCTTCTTTAATATCAGCTAAATCCGTTTTGTCTTCTTGCATGGAAAATGTGTAATTAAGATCGTGCAAACTCTAACTTAGTATTGATAAGAGGTTGTTGTTTTAGAACTTCCTACTTTTGACTTTCCCGTAAAGTCCCGTTGGTCTCGCGGTCGCAAGCGCGACTGCGGAGCGTGGCCCGTGGGGTCTTGGGTTCGGTTCCCGGGTCGGGCAAAGTGTTATTGGGTTTTTGGAAGTTGGCGGTGTGATACCCCCGAGCCTCGGAAAGTATAGACGCCAGCACATCAACCTACTACAATCTGTCAAATTTCTTTAATAGATTTTCAACTTTATTACTAAAGCATAAGGTTCAAAGTTGATTGGGAAAATTTTGACAGTTTCGGGTAGGTTGATGTGCTGGCGTCTGTATATTAAGCCGTTGGCCCTGCGCTTGATCTCTGCGGTCATATCGGATTGCCGTCCCACCGGACTATGAGAGTGAGGGAAGTGAGTGTGCACCTGTTTGCGCACACACGCCTGCACTATAATATCTCCGGCGCCGAAGGCTGGTCAACGCTAAGATTGGCCGCCATTGCCGGAATTCGGTTTCGGGTCGGCATGAGTAGTTAATTAAACATTACCTATGTAATACAACTTAGTTCTGAAACTATAGGCCGACCGCTTAACTGAGACGTTGCCTGCCTGAGGTAGCAGCGCGGTACGGGAGGGGTGTGGTCACGTGATGCGAGAACTCAGTGATTCGTCAACTTTTGACAACTATCACCCCTCCCGCACCTCGCAGCTACCTCAGGCAACGTCTCAGTTACGGCCTGGCCACGACCTTGCCGCTATCAGCGGCCTGCGGCAGATTAGCGCGGGGCGGGGAGCGGTTAACACAAATAAATTTTATACAAAAATGTATGAACCATGCCACGACGCACCGCACGCAGCGTCAACGCTAACAGTAAGATACCGCGCGCCACTTTCCGCTAAGCCAAAAGTCGTGACCAGGCTGTTCGGCCTATACTTCTGTTGCTGCTCAATATTCCGCAGCTGATTTGCTAAAGCAGAGCGACGACCAGATAATACCTACCTAGTGTAGCAACCATAGCAACCATAGATTAGCAACAGACATGGTTTATATCTCCATCGCCCTTGAATCAGTCATACAGTACCTACGGGAGCACGGATCAGCATGCTACTCACGTGTTTTCTGGGGAAGTATTTATTCACTTCTGAATTTACTGCCGACCGGCTTGAGTGCTGGCGACTGAATAGATATGTATTCTATTTGCGCTTAGCTTTATTACTTTATTTTGCAGTTATAATTTGGGGCATTATTTTTCGTTACGTGGATATTTCATTCACATTTGAAATCTTTTTAACCACGTCGCGTCGCAAGTCGCATTGCTCGAGGCTCTAAAATACATCATTCATTTGTTTTCTCCGTAGTTGCTGTCGCAGGACGCATGGTAGATACCTAAGCTTGGCCACCACGGGGTAAAGCTTGCAATGGGTTTCATTTTGACAGTTCAACAACATTCATTGCGGTTCTGAATCGTCTAGGATAGGAATATGATTAACTTCCTACTTTTGATAACACGATTACACGACCCAAATCACAGTCAAGGATTAAGTTTGATTTTTAGGGTTCCGTACTCAAAGGGTGCCAACGAACCCCTTTTATTAAGCCTCTGCTGTCCGTCCGTCGGTTTATCCGTCTGTCTGTCAGCGGGCTATATCTTATAATCCGTAATAGACTAAGTTAACTGTGGGAATTTTCAGTGCCTATTTCTATTGTTAGTATAATCATAGATCTTCTTTTATATATTTAGGTATAATAATTAATCACACTAATATTATAAAGGCAAAAGTTTGTGAGTGTGTGTGTTTATGTTTGTTACTTCTTCACGCTCAAACGGCTGGACCAATTTTGATAAAATTTTGTACGGAGGTAGCCGATACCCTGGATTAACATATAAACTTTTTATCTCGATATTCCCACGGGATCGAAATTTACGCGTGTGAAAACGCAGGGCGCAGCTAGTAAATAATAAAATCAAATTATTGTTAAGTATTATTTGAATTTATTTGCCATACAGTAACGTATTTTTTTCAGCGTTTTTGCCTTATAGTACGGAACCCTTCGGGTGCGAGTCTTGCGCCCCTGGCCGGATTTTTAAAGTAGATGTACTACTACTTAGTTGATATTAGGTCGACTATGGTCCAAAGATTATTTTAATTCTCCATCTCAAACTGATTATCTCGGTTACAATAAGCAGTTATGTAAATCGATGACATTGTGCCACGACACGAGTCGATTGGCATCGAGTCGTAAATATCGCCTCGCCTTCGCACACATAGCTTTTATGAGCTATTTCGTCTGCTCTAGCTTATAATAGAGCTAATAAAAGCTATAGGTGCGTTCAAGCGAGAGTTAGATGCCTCGACTTGTGTAGAGGTTGCTATGAGATAGAGTCAGTCAGTTTTATTCGGCAATTATGTTCCTATATTTTATACAGGGTTATTGGAAAAACACCAACAACCTCTTAAGAGGTCATTATACTCATCATTTTGAACAACTTTTACTATAGGACTAAACCTGAAAACGCGAAAAAAAAATCTGCTGTTCCCTACATTTATGTTCTTATAACTCGTCAAAATGTAGGGAACAGCTGATTTTTTTTCGCGAATTCAGGTTTGGTCCCATAGTAAAAGTTGTTCATAATGATGAGTACAATGAGGGGTAATTCAAGTCAATCCTGAGTCATAATTCTATCTGATATATAGGTATGTCATCATCTTCGCCTATTCTATCAACGTTAATACGTCATAAATGTTACGTTGGCCGTATAAGCGCGGTGTTAACTGCCGCCATTGTGTTCAAGAGGCATTACAGGCAAGTCTTATGCCACCTCCAGTCTATAAATATTCCCGCGGCCTAAGCTCCTCTAAAGCCATCGATAAACCTCTTTTTGCGGTCGCCACGTTTACACGAGCATGCGATACGCCGCTGAGACTCGATATTATTAGTGGGAAGTAATTGGATTAACCTTGGAGCGACAGTAACCCTTACCGCGAGGGATGCCTCGCCATTTGTAATTTGATTGCATTGCAACGCGTGTCGCCGGCAGAACGCGGCCGTTCCTTTGCCGCCGTTTGGGTTATTCAAAAACTTGTTTCGTTTTGGCGGGAGATGTGATTATGTGACAGTTTTTTTTTGTCTGTGCTGTGGTGGCAACTTTATTATGTTTGGAAGCAAAATAGATTGTCAGAGATGGACGTCGACGAGGAACTCATGGTGATTTGAATTTTAATTTGTTTGTAAAATAGGGGAGACTTGAATAATGAGGAGTGTTTTACGAATAACCCCGAGCGGGAAGCGGATATCCGAAGTTTGCATTTGCTCAGATTCCGATCCGTACTAACGTACCTACTTCGATACGACTGTTGTATTAAAACATCCGATGTTGGAAGGCCTCGACAGATTTGAAAATGAACGGGAAAATGCTTTGATTTTGTAAATGCATACTTACTACCTATTCACTTGTACTCCCTACTATGTTCAAATATTTACTAAACATTATGTACGAAGCCTGGTTTCAGAAAGTTCAGTGTTTTTTTTTTTACTTTTTCGATCTCATGCAGGCTCATTAATTTGTAGACGAGTGAGTTTATGTTTGTTAAGTTAGGCTTATAAGCTCGATAATGGCGCCGATTCCCTTGTTCACAAACTAAACTAAATTTAAGTTCAGTGCATCTTTTTCTTTCTATTTCATTAAGAAAAGGACAGAAGATAAATATTAGTTTAGTCCTGTCAAATTAGTCAACGCCTGACGTAAATTGACGTATTTTTAGTAGGCAAGTTTTTAATCGCGTCTAAACTTGTCTATGGAGTATCTTATTTTGACAGGACTAAACTAATATTTATCTTCTGTCCTTTTCTTAATGAAATAGAAACAAAAAGATGCACTGAACTTAAATTTAGTTTAGTTTGTGAACAAAGGAATCGGCGCCAATTTGCTTGCAATAAAGGCGAAAGTTTGTGAGTGTGTGTGTGAATGTGTGTGTGTTTATATGTTTGTTACCTCTTCACGCTTAAACCGTTGAACCGATTTAGATGAAATTTGGTATAAATATAGTTTGAGTCCCCGGAAAGGACATAGGATAGTTTTTATCCCGATATTCCCACAGGATCGACATTTACGCGGGTGAAACCGCGGGGCGCAGCTAGTTTGAACTAAAAACCGGAAGTCATGCAAGCAAGGCACGTAGTTGTTAAAGATAACTTCTGCAATGGGGTGGCTTATATATTATTTTCTTTTATGTATTCTAATTTGATGGTTGTACCTTTCGGAAGTGAAATCCATCCCATGATTGGGTGCAATCACCAGTTTAATTATTGTATGTATGTACGTGACAGCAAATTTGAAACATACGCTAAAATGGAAAGGGCCTGGACACATCTGCCGCATGTCAGACGAACAATGGGCCAAACTTACGACTCTGTGGGTCCCTCTTAATGGCAAACGACATCGTGACAGGCCCAGACGGAGATGGCGGAACGAGCTGGACTTCTTCAACAAGAACTGGTCCCTAGCAGCTTTGAACAGAGAGAAGTGAAAAGAGAGTAGAGAGGTCTGCCCTGCAGTGGGACATCACAGGCTAATAATAATAATAATCATCATTTCAGCCGAAAGGCGTCCACTGATGGATATAGTCCTCCCCCAAGCGCCGCCACTTCGACCGGTTCTGTGCTCCTCTCATCCAGCAGATTCCTGCGCCCTTCACAAGGGAGGCCTCCAACGCTACGTCTGTATTAGAAACACGTTAAACAGAAATTAGCCAAATGCGAAATCACAACTCACGCGGCAGTGGTGTCAGATTCCAAAGCCCATTAACACCTATTATGTTTAGACATAACATAATCCGATGTATCAAATTCCACCTACTGTACGATATTTAATTATGGTGCCTGATTAACCGTTATCAAATATTGCAATTTGCATATTAAGTAGAGTTGCGCCGAGTATATTGTACAAGTTTTACCGAGTAGGTAACCGTAGGTCTTACCTAGTACTCTGCAGAGTAACTCGGTTTAATTACCTAGTTGACGCATGTATTGGGAACGTAAGAAACTGTTCAAATGTTACAGAAGAATGCCAATTGCCATGCAAGTATTTGGCATTGCTACATGGCACAGCGTCGCAAGTCGCAACAGCCTGAAGATCCGAAAAGTGACATCGCTATACTTACACCAATATCTAAGAGTAAAATAACCACGAGAGACTGATTATTAAATTAAATATTTAATTTTAAATATGTTCGTTTTTTTACGGGATTTTTCCGACAGTGACTAATCTACATTATTATTGTATCTTTAGTAGTTGTCAGGTTTGGTTTGTGAGCACTTTTCGAGTATTTGGGCAATCAAACCGAGTTATTCGGCCTATAACAAATACTACCGAAATGGCCGAGTAGGTGCCGTGTAATGCCGAGTACCGAGTAATAATCGAATACTCGGCGCATCTCTAATAGTAAACAACACTATTATCGATGGAATGTCATCTGAACCGCCCACTACTTACATTGCAGAAGTTCCATGTAATTGATATTGTATTCTCAAAGGTATAATCTCTTGCACCTACAACTTTGATTATTAAAAGCCAGGTGTCGGGAATCCAATGATCAAAATTTTCCGTCACCAAAACCTACACGAAAATGATTCAATTATCAATATTGTAAGGAATCGTATCATAATTTCATAATAATTAATAGGAACTTTCATAACATTAGCAATATGTATGAAAGCAGTTAACTTGAGAATGGCCCATCGTTTCGAATGTGTATTACACGACGAATTTAGTTTCCAAGAAAACGGTAATTAGGTTTCCCATTTTACATAAGTAACGTAAATATTTATTGTATATATAAATAGTTTCAAATTAAAAAAAAATTAAACCTTGTGATAAATAGATCACTTTAACTAAATCTATTACTCCTTGTGATTGTACTTTTACTGTCGAAACAAAAATCTGGCGAAACGAAAATCCGACGAAATAAAAATCTGCCGAAACGAAAATCTGTCTAAACGGAAACGACCCCCACAGACTACCTACACTATTGTATCTCCTTTCTCTCTAAATCTATCTAAAGGTTGTCTTAAAAATATCGTTTGTAGCGATAAGATTGCTCGTTGTGTCACGCCTTGTAAAATTTCTATATCTACCTATTTATATTCTGTAATATTTATGGTGTACGTGTACCTGCATAATAAATAATATTATTATTCTATTCTTATTTTATACTAGCTGCGCCCCGCGGTTTTACCCGCATAAGTCTTGATCCCGTGGGAATATCGGGATAAAAACTATCCTATGTCCTTTTCCGGGACTCAAGCTATCTCTATACCAAATTTCATCAAAATTAGTCCAGCCGTTTGAGCGTGAAGAAGTAACAAACATATAAACACACACACACACACACTCACAAACTTTCGCCTTTATAATATTGTGTGATAGTGTGATTCTTAGGGCGGTTCCTTATTTCAAAATAGGTATTCTGAACTAAGCACTGTTCGGTTTCAGTTTCAAGTTTTTCGTCTCCATAGGTTGACCTACTTCGCTTTGGGATGTGCAACTAGCTTCATATTTCTGACTGACCAACTCATTGATAATTCAATAGTGCCTGTAAATGGTTTAATTGAAATAAATAAATGCTTTGAGTTTGAAAGTTCCTGACTTAGTTACAAAGACAAACAAGTATTAGTTTAGTACATAAACATTTAGGGTTTTATTTATAAACGTTGCTTAAAGTTTAAAGGCGTTTAAGCCTATAAATAATTACCTACTTACAACCACACGGGAATCGAACTCGCAACCACGAAAATGCACTTAGCTACTGTAACTGCACCCATAAATTGGTTTTAGAATTCTGAATATGTATTTAATAGGTACGTATACAGACCTATTGCGGCCTGACCTCCACAACCTAATTACTGTCCACCAAACAGAACTGTAATGTACAGCAAATTACACAAATGTAATTAGCAGAACACCCCAATGGTAATGGCTGTGTTAATATTTGAGCATTTGAACAATATTGCGCGGGAAATGGCTGCGACGGGCTATTATGCCATCTCTTTGCAATTAATCATTTTTGAGGGCACAATTAGTATTTTTATATTGACTTTTGGTGGTAAACAAATGGCCAATTATTTACTTACTTATTTACAAAATGGCGAATTGGCTCATTAGTCTCGTGGCAATTAGGAAGTGTGGTTGTCAGTCATGGGGTTCGTTTAAGGGAAGGTTCACATCTGACGGAAGATGCGTCGGGCGTAACATCGATTGCGTCTATTTATTCGCTCGACGCACTAACGCATCATCGGTTGAGTGTGAACGGTCAAGTGTTTTTCTATACATTTGTCTGTTCTGGCGTTACGCGACCGATAATACGCGACGCATCTTCCGTCAGATGTGAACCTATCGGGTTTCTGCAAGGAGCTCAGTTCAGAAATTCGCCAATACTGTTAACTTTTTTATGGCCCTTTAGCGATCTCGCTATAACAAGAATAAGGCTATTGCGTTAGGAAATTCCTGTAATGATAGTGATGTTGAGTTACTAAATCACACTAATACTATAAAGGCGAAAGTTTGTGAGTGTGTGTGTGTGTGTGTGTGTTTATATGTTTATTACCTCTTCACGCCTAAACCACTGAACCGATTTAGATGAAATTTGGTATAGAGATAGTTTGAGTCCCGGAAAAGGACATAGGATAGTTCTTATCCCGATATTCCCACGGGATCGAAACTTATGCGGGTGAAACCGCGGGGCGCAGCTAGTAAATAATAAAACTAGGTGGCACATTTGAGCGGGCCGCACCGCAACGCAAATATCTTCATGAAACAGCACTTTACAGGCGGGACGCACGCGCTTTTTTTTTGTACTGAACTGCGATGCGCAGAGGCCCGATGTGGGTGTAATGAGCGCTTAGCTTTATGTTGGAATTCAGCTAACAAATAACTTTGATTTGCTGCATATTCAGAAAACACCACAACGTTTGTCTGTTTTAGTTTTCAGTTTAGACTTAGATTGACTTTAGGTCTCTAAGGCATTTTTTTTTTTAAGTGAAACTTCTTTACGCACGCTTGACTTGGGGAGTAAGCTGGCGAACGTGACGTAAGCGTTACGAAAAGTGTGATCGGGCGAGGCGAACGGGAGTTGAGTGGTGGATATAAGCAAGAGAAAGCAGTGCGCGCGCACATTTTCTTTCTCTCTTCCTCTCATAGCCAAATACGTTTGATGTTTCACTTCAGTCGTGTGGTCATAAGCACACTCGGTTTTTTTTTTTAAATTCTGATTCTCGTTTCCATCTCCAGGGCAGCAGAATGCGGTCAGTCCGTGCGTTCGTTCGGCGGCAGCGAGGCGGGCGGCGCGGGAGCAGTCTTCGACGAACGTATGCGGGTGGCTGATGATGACGAGACCGACTTCGTGCTGCCGCACTTCCAGAGAGTGGCCATCAGCGGGGAGGACACGTCTGGGGTGAGTGGATGAACACAATCTGCGTTCGCTATTTATTTGCAAAAAATGTAAACAATTATGAATTAATGGAAAAATAACTTTAATTCCTACACAATAAAGTTCAGTTTACGCCACAATTTCAAACGTTTTTATAACTTTCAATAGTGCTAGTCACTCTGAAATCAACTTAATTTTCATTGAAATAAAGTTGATATTTGTTTAACTTGAAATAGGGTGGGGGTGTGCAGCACTACGCACTTTTACTATAGATGTTTAATTTGGTGATGTTGCTCTGAGTTCAATGACAATAAAGTAGTCAGAGGGTTGGTTTCTTGTAAAGAACATCATAACAACAACAAGGACCACCACGACTGATTATGAGCTCGATGGACTCCCCTTAAGTATCTAATCGATTGCCACAAACTTTTTCAGTTCGGTAGGATCATATTGATCATAATAATATTTGAGTGAGTGTTACGGCTTAATGCCGTTTTCATTTAGACGGCTTTAGGCCAACGCCACCGTAGAACGTCATGATTATGGCCAGAACCAGCGGGGCAATTGCGTAACACTATCAATCGGAATCTGGTTTCATTTTGACAGTTCAACAACACTCATTGCGTTATTTACGTGTTGAGCAGACAAATTTTTCGAACTTATAAAGCAATGGAATAGCAATTGGCTTAAAAATTATTCAAATTCCGATTGATAGTGTGTTACGCAATTAGGGTGCAGGTTATGCTTCCAATAAGGTTTGAGCACAAGTCTATCTTTAATGATAGGGAGCAGTGGTGGCCCAGTGGTAACGGCCGAGACTTAAAAGTTGTAGGTCGTAGGTTCGAACCCAGACAGGCGCTTTATTTACTTTGTGTAAATTATTTCATCACCATTGCTCTCTAAAACGGTGAACGAAAACATCGTGAGGAAACCGGCATGTCTGAGAACCAATAATTCGAAGACATGTGACATCTATCAACCCGTACTGGGCCAGCGTGGTGGATTACGGCCCATTCCCTCTCACAGTCAGGAGGCCTGTGTCCCAGTCCCAGCAGTGGGAACGTTATAGGCTGATTATGGTATCTCTAATGTCGCTTGGTGTTTCTTGTAGGTCCCGCTAGAAGATCTCCAGCTAGCGTCCTCGTACTTAGTGCAGGCGCTGGAGCTGCGCAAACGCTACATGGAGATGTCGCAGCAGAGCTACGCGACCATCACGGCGCGTTTCGTGCGCAGCACTGACGCCAACGCGCCTGCTTACGTGCCCAGCGTGCACGTGCAGAAACACATTGCGGGTACGTTGACGAGGACAGCTTCGATTTTTAAGGAATACTGAAAAATAGGAGGTAGCATGGGAAAACCTAACGAGGGATTTTAAAAGTACTACTAATAGAACTTACATTTCTCTCCAGATTTTTATTGTATGTTCAATTGCTGGAATAAAACAGCACTGAACAGGCAACAACAGATTTCCTATGGGTGCATTCAAAGACGGTCGTAAATTGTCCACAACTAAAAATATTACCATAGGTTTAGTCCATGGAGTTTCTTGTCCGTTCTTCTTCATAGAGATCTACGTTTTGGAATGGGCAACTAGCTTCAACCATGGACTTATTATATTACAAAAACTGTTTTTAACGCAAAGGCATAAGGAGGAACGGTTGCGTTTTGCTCGCGAATATTTAGACTTTGATTGGGAGACCACTGTATTTACTGACGAGAAGACTTTCAAATCGTGTCAAGTTGTAGGTAATATAATAAGTCCATGGCTTCAACATTCTCACTGACTGACCGACTATATAATTTTGAGAATTCAAACGTTCCTGTACGTGGTTTAATTAAATTAATGCCTTGAGTTTGAGCAGTTAAAATGGTCATGAGTGACTGTTTGAGAATTTTACCTATTGGTCCTGCGATCCATTAGTCTTAGGATTCAGATCCTTCTTTTCATCCATAACTAACGAAAATACCAATCCAAGTTAATGATAACAGTCTATTCCCAATATGGAATCAAGTTAACCTTATGTAACTCTTATCTACAGACCACATCGTCCACCCTCCGTTCAGGGCAGGCAAGGACCCGTGGGAGTGCCACAACCCTGAGCCGAAGGACTACATCATCAAGCCATATAAAGGCGTCTACAACCTGTACAAGAAGGGAGAGGATGGGAAGGAGACCAGGCTGCCGTATGAATACATCACCATGCAACAGTTCATGCAGGACAAGAATACTATGTGTAATATGATGTCTGACGGACCGCTGTGAGTTTTGACTTTGAATCGAGTAAAAGCTCTTTAGAAAACTTGTCTGAAGAATTGAGGCTCTTTTGTTTTTGATCATGAATTTGATTCTTTAAAAAAATCTTTATCTATTTTTCTTATTAACCTTTTGAACGCCACGGTCGTGTATAGCCGACAAATGAAAACGTGCCCAACACGCCACCGTCGTCTATAAGAAAACGACATTTTTTTAAAACAAAATAAATATACTAAATTAAGTTTTCTGTGTTTCTTTTTCCTATTATTTAAAACTACATTAAAGTGGCCTGGCGTCAGGGGTACGGCGGGCGATACGTTTATATACTCTGGCGTTCAAAAGGTTAATTAAATGTTCTACTTTCTCATATCACTGTTTGGCGTAAGGCCATGGCCCCAGTGGTCTTCGACCTATTAAGCCAGTTCTTAGATAGCCATTGAAAAACCGTAGTCTTAGGATATTTGGGCCATCGTTATCGTAACTCCGTTACTTTCTAAATGTATCTCATTAAAGCCAATACCTATCAGACTCTCCACTTTCCGTTCACTTTTGTCCTTCTTCGGTATCTTCATCTACCTATCTGACTCGAAACGTTTGAACACAAAATTAATCAAAAGTGAAAAATGAAACTCATTACTGATCAGATCCAACGATGTTGCATTTCGGCACTCAGCATAAATCATCTGCGGATGAACCGTTGTCGGTGTCATGTGAGAGTAGAAAAAAAAACAAAAATGAATCCTGACTCGAGTGAATAGTAATATTTATAACCTTTCAGCATATGTCAGCAAGTAAGCCAATGTTACTTTGCCTCATCAACTGTTACTCATTGGTGCTTCTTAACCACCCTTGTATTGTTCCAGCAAATCATTCTGCTATCGCCGCCTGTCGTACTTGTCCTCCAAGTTCCAGCTGCACGTGCTGCTCAACGAGCTGCGAGAGCTCGCCTCGCAGAAGGCCGTGCCGCACCGGGATTTCTATAACATCAGGTTAGTTTACCTTATCAAAAGCCTTCACAAGCTACCAAGAACTTTGTTGGACAAAGAAAAGGAACCTTCACCCTTTCTGTGGGATACTTATACAAAGAAAATTCGTTTGCCTGGTTTGTTTTTCAAAATCTTTTAACCATCGAAACTGGGACAGCCAAATAAAAAGCGCTGTCTTCGAGCTATGGCTAGCTAGTCATTATATTGTAACAAAAAAAAAAATTGTTAAAGATCCATGTATTAATGAATTTGTTTATCCAACAGGAAAGTGGACACTCACATCCACGCGGCGTCGTGCATGAACCAGAAGCATCTCCTGCGCTTCATCAAGAAGACCCTGAAGAACCATGCCGACGAGGTTCGTAACTTCTTAGCGTGTCGATAGCAAAAATATAGTTTTTTTTTCTTAAATTTGTTTGGCCCAAAATTCAGAAACGCGGATAGCGTTCGCTGACGCAGCCATTAGGTTTTAACTCATTCAACTTTCAGAACTACTTTTTGAAATGTATTAGAATTCTAGGTTTGCTGTATAAACGGGCAAGCCGTTTATATTGCTCATGTAAACTTATCGACGCGACGCGGAATAGTTTTCAAAGGCAATCTTAACGAGAATGTGGTAACAAGTTGCATAATATTAATATTTTGTAATTTCCATTCTTTTGTTCTTTAGATCGAAGAACAAAAGAATGGAAATTACTAATCATTCTTCTTATTCTTAGCGTGTCGATAGCGATCTAAATGTACTCGGCCCAGAATTCGGCTAGGTACTTGTTTGGCGCCATCACTAGCGTCCATCAGTTCCCGTAACGTGCAGCTGACAGGACACGCAGGACACGATATTAAGTGTCCCAACTAATCATTTCACTGTAGATATTAAATTATTTATTAATACGATAAAAATATGATGATGATGATGCGATCCGACCGATTTCGGCCAGGGCGATTGCTTCAACTTCGCAGTACCTAAGTAGTTGTCGTTCGTGAGCTCGCATGTGGCTTATGTAGCCAAAATTTTTTTGAGAAAACCCTTGAGCATTGCGTTCACGTGAGCACATAATCTACGATAAAAATATATATCTACACTGAATATACTTCTTCTTATCTCTCATTTTCTTCATTATCTTTTCCTCTGAAACCCTTGGGCCGTGGGGTCCGAGTGCTCATGGTCTTTTTAAAGAAATTTCAAAACGGCTGGTTGACACTTCCCGTGACCCAAGGGCTGGCTTTTACCTTGGCCAAAGGCTAAGCATTGCCATACAACGTGGTAATGCCGCCAGTCTCTTGGGTACATTACCAATCGACAGCGATGCGGATGAATTTTTCGACGATATATTTTAGTTTTTGTATAGTTTTAGTTAAGTTAGGTTTTAATTTTGTTATTTTTGTTAATTAGGCCTACAGTTTAAAAATAATAATTGTCTTTTTCTTCATTACCTTTATGTTTTCTAATCTTTCCTTCCTCTGAGAATGTGTACAGTTGAACCAAACCAATAATGAAACGATGTTGTTCAGGTGGTGACCCTGCACAAAGGCACTCCGATGACGCTGAAGTCGGTGTTCCAGTCTATGAACCTCAGCACGTACGACCTCACCGTCGACATGCTCGATGTACATGCGGTAAGTAACACAGCGTTGGTGATAACAAAAATCCTTCGTGACGTCCGTCCTTATTCAGTTTCACTAAGGAAGTATGCTCAATTGTTCAAGCAAGGATGAAAGGTTCTGGATGTTTTTATAATTTCTAACGTGACGATATACTATCGTGAACGTCCACGGCATCACGATATCACAGGGAAGGAAAATGTATGGAATATAATAATATATGAAGACTCACGATAACGTAAAATCGTTAACGTCGTCGTCCACGATAAAGTGACGTGCAAAATTATAAAGCGTACAATGGACAATTTTGTCTTTTGTGGTTGCGGCTGATCTCGATGAGGCCGGACGAATTTAGAAATTTATATTTTATTTTACATTAAACCATATTTCTGTGGCGGCATCTATACCGCCACATGTGGACTATGCATCCTACTGACATCACGCAAAATCCTGCATCGCGCAAGCAGAGTTTACCGCGCAACTAGCATATATACAACGTCCCGACATCAATCGTCTTGCAGTTGCCCGCCAGACAACACCCGTCTGGTCGAAGGATCCTCTCTTTTCAATGGAGGATGAGTGAACTTTACACCCTGTTCCTCATATCTCTATATTTCTATGTTTCTCAGGACCGCAACACCTTCCACCGTTTCGACAAGTTCAACGCGAAGTACAACCCTATCGGGGAGAGCAGGCTGCGCGAGGTGTTCCTCAAAACTGACAACCACATGAACGGGAAGTACTTCGCCAGGATCATCAATGTATGAGTATACCTATTGAATCTACTGTTACCTACTTGTGGCCCAATTTTCTATTACCGTTCCTATTAATGATGAATTCTTTAACATTATTATCATCGTCTTCGAGATAGTTATTAGTTTTCCTATTCAAGTTCGAGACCTGTCTAGCCGATTCCCAAATATGTTGAGGTCGGCTTCCAGGCTGAATACCAGTATTTGATATGGAGCGTCTACCTATCTGACCTCCACAATTAAGTTACTGGGTAATACAAAACCCCTTGACACTGTTTGTCAGACTTTCGAGCTTCTGACGACTCGTTTCGACTGTCAAAGATCCACAAATGAGAGCCGGGTCCAACGGCTCAACGTGCTTTCCGAGGCACGGAGGGGTTTTGGTATGTAAAGATGATCACCCATCCACGGACTAACCGCGGCAAGTGTAGCTTAATCTGTTCGAACGACTGTTGTTATGACTTAGCTACAAAAGCCCCTTGATGAAGAGTTTTCCTATTCAAATAGTATAAAATACTGATTTAGTATACCTAGTATAGTTTTGAATACAGCTCTGATAAACCATCGGAAAACACGATGACTTCGACTCAGTGCGATATAATTTTAAGATTTCAGAAACTCATGTTTTAAATTCTTCTTCCCCAGGAAGTAGCAGCAGATCTCGAAGAGAGCAAGTACCAGAACGCTGAGCTTCGACTATCGATCTACGGCAAGAGCCCCAGCGAGTGGGCCAAGCTGAGCAAGTGGGCCGTGCAGTACAACGTGTACTCGGACAACGTGCGCTGGCTCATACAGATACCTCGATTATAGTGAGTTCATCATTGTCTGCTTCCAGATACAATTTATCTATCGCTGTGCTGTTCTCCCCAAATGCAATTCCTTTTTTAGCTTGATAGACCCTGCCAGTCGTCGTAAACAGGATACGGAATATCCTGTTTACGTTTCTGGAGTTGTTAAAATCGGCTGTTGTCAGCGATAGTGTCCAGCTTCACCTTACACCGTGGGTGTCTTAGAGTTTGCTCTTCTAACTTCATGAGAGTCTATTTCTATCAGTACCTTGCAACCTACAACTATAATTTCTTCCAAACCAACATAAGTAGATTACGAAAATTCTAACAAAGACTTCTCTTACAGCGACATCTTCAAGTCGAACAAGATCATGAACAACTTCCAGGAGTTCCTGAGCAACATCTTCCTGCCGCTGTTCGAGGTCACTCGGGACCCCAAGACCAACGACGAACTGCACAAGTTTCTTACTGTAAGTACCTACATACTTGTAGCGGCATCTATATCGCTATATGCGAACTACGCAGCACATGGACGTCACGCAAGATCGTGCATCACGCAAGCAAAGTTTACCGCGCGACTAGCATACTACGTGGCAGGCACATCGACGCATTTACTCAATTCTTGGTTACAGTTTGCCACCCTGTGTATACAAGGTGGAGTAATAAATTAAACAGAGTATATCCAATGCCCTTCCCAATCTACATACGAAAATTCAATCAAATATATCCAATAGTTTAGTCACTATAGCTCGTCAAAGATTGGCAAAACCCATAGTCGGCCTATCACTACTATTTAGTTTGTTCGAAAACATCACTTTTTTGTTGTCAGGATTAATTCGATAATTCCAAAAAACTCTTATGCAGCAGCAGTATTGCCAGTGTTTTTATTGAATGTTGTATTTTGTTTCCATATTGTATATACAACATCCCGACATCAATCGTTGGGTAGTTGCTCACCAGACACGACAGCCGTCCGGTCGGAGGATCCTGCCTTTTCTCTGGAGGATGAGTGAACTCTCTGTTCCTCATACCTCTATGTACTCATAGTACTCGGCTGTTAATATGGAACAGCGACTTTAAGAAAAACTTCGGCTTTGTCACTCACACCTATGTGACAAGTTTTTTCTTTCTAAAGCTAGTTGTGATATTAACAATCTTTTTCTTAGTAACGTTTTTTTCTCATCGTATGATCTATGATATGTAACGCTTTAAGAGTCTGCAGGCTCAGTTCCTCTTGCGTTCAATATTAAAAGCCTTCCAACCGTATACGTAAGGGTACTGTAATGCTGCTAACAATTTATCAGAGGAAGCCTTTTTACAGTATTGATGTTCCTAAGGCGGATCACACACAACAACGCGCCACGTGACGGGGCGTAGATAACGCGTTTGATTTTTACATACAGCGGGGAATTTGACTCCGTTTCCCGCGTCTCATCGCGTGGCGCTTTGTAGTGTGTGATCCGCCTAATGCCTACAGCTATTCATCTGTCAGTCCTAACCCCTTCTCACTAAATAATAACTTGAACCTTCTTATCTCGCAGCACGTAGTTGGGTTCGACAGCGTGGACGACGAGTCTAAGCCGGAGAACCCGATGCTGGACCCGGACGTAAAAAATCCCGAGGAGTATGATGATGAGGAGAACCCGCCCTACGCGTACTACCTCTACTACATGTATGCCAACATGACCGTGCTGAACCACTTCAGGAAGTAAGTAGAAGGACTATGTACACGATATTCTGTAGGTACAAGTCATAAGATAAACATTGTAAATATTTTCATAATCTCTTAACTAACTATTTACACTAGGTACTAAATTAAAAGACTAACCCCCTTATTCATAAAACTTATCAAACCTATTTTAGTTAAAATGGGGTTTGTCTCTTTCTTACACACAGAAATGACAACGTGACAGATAAAGACAAACGTTCTATAAACCTATTTTAGCTAAAATAGAGATAAAATAGGATTATGAATCAGGGTAATTAAATAACTATACAAAGTGTAAAAAAATTAAGAGGTGCTTTAGACCATCGAATTGAACAACTTTCACTATGGGACCAACTCCGAAATCACGAAAAAAAAATCAGCTGTTTCATACAAAAGTTCAATACCTACTCGGCCAAAATGTATGAAACAGCTCATTTTTTTTTCGTGATTTCAGAGTTGGTCCCATAGTGAAAGTTGTTCAGTTCGATGGTCTAAAGCACCTCTTAAAGTTTTTAAGGTTAATTTTTTTACACCTTATATAAATAAATACAAATACAAAAGGATATTTAGGGTTCGAAGTACTCGTCCGCATCGCTGTCATCCGGAAACGTGCCTAGAAGACTGGCAGCGGCTGCATTGCCACGTTGAATGGCAATGCTAATAATTTGGCCAGAGAACGACCTAGCCTAGCCCTCTGGTCACATGAAGTGACCAGAAATGAGACGTGCACTCGGGCCCCATGACCCGAGAATTTCGACCCCAAACGGCTCAAAGCTGTAGTTACCCATAAGGTTGCAGTATTTGCGCCGCTTGAGGGTCATGTTATCCATTTTAGGTTAAGTTTCTCAATATTTCAGGCTGAATTTATTGACTGCTGCTCAGTTGAGTGAGTAGAACATACAGGGTGGCAGGGACATCAAAGCGCAACCTGTTATCATGGATTCAGTACATGATTCTGAACCCCCATGCGTTTAAATTTTTCGTCGATGACTAAAAAAAATTATTGCTGTTCCATAAATTTTGACCGCGTAGGTATTGGTAGGTTGGTAGGTTTTCGCAGCTGATTTTTGTTTTGTTAGCCGACGAAAAATGTCTACGCTAGGGGTTCCAGAATCATGGGCCGAATTCATGGTTTCGGTATGGCCGTCGATGACCTTGCCAGCTTGTATAGTAAAAAAATCTCGATCTCGAACTTGTCAAGTCGTAAAAAACCGTACGTAACAGGGGTCGCTACTACCATAGAATCTCAAAAGTCTAGTATATTTGCTCACACTTATGTGTTTGTCGTCAGGGAACAAGGGTTGAATACGTTCGTGCTGCGACCTCACTGCGGCGAGGCAGGCCCCGTGCAGCACCTCGTGTGCGGCTTCCTGCTCGCTGAGAACATCTCGCACGGGCTGCTGCTGAGGAAGGTAAGCATATACTCTTCGTCATCATCCACAGCTGTTCCACCTCGCAAAGGTCAAAGAGAAACATTTGGAGTTGATGATCAACCTTTAGCTATTAGAGAGGCTCCAAGAAAAGAAGAAGAATCATTTACAGCCCAACTGCACTGGCTGCGGGATCCTACCTTTGATTGTGCCAGTCTCTAGGTCATCGGACTATGAGAGTGAGTGCACCTGGCTGCGTCTGCGCACACACGCCTGCACTATATAATATCTCCCGCGTCGAAGACTGATTTGTCACCATGGCCGAAATACGGTCTAAAGGACTATTATATAAGTAGTTGGATACCGGCAAAGATTTTACCATTTTTGTCGACACCAGACTGAAACAAGACAATCGCATTCATTCGACAGAAAACAACACAATGGACAACGTTTTATTTACAACGGTCGATAAAATTTTACTTCTTCATTGGACTTAAACGTGTTTTTATTTTTCTCAGGTGCCAGTCCTCCAATACCTGTACTACTTGGCTCAGATCTCCATCGCCATGTCTCCGCTGAGCAACAACTCGCTGTTCCTCAACTACCACCGCAACCCTCTGCCCGAGTTCCTCGCGCGAGGACTCTGCATCACGCTCAGCACTGACGACCCGCTGCAGTTCCACTTCACCAAGGTAAGGAGTCTTTGAATGAATATTCAAATTCATAATTATGTTCTTCGCGTCGTCTTAAGTGTTAGGTAAGGTGTTATTCCGCATGTTCGATATCAAATACTTAATTCCAGCTATGTAGGTACTACATACATTTTTCTAAAAATATGTGAACCCATCTTTCCCCCTACAGGAGCCGCTGATGGAAGAGTACAGTATTGCTGCTCAGGTGTGGAAGCTCAGCTCATGCGACATGTGCGAGCTCGCCAGGAACTCTGTGCTCATGTCTGGATTCCCGCACGAGGTAAGCAAGAGTTTTCAGTCTGTCGTGATTCGATCGACTTCTGCCAGTGTTCGTCTTTCAGAGCAACTGGCTTTCTGGTCTCCATAGACTCGCCTTGACCTTATAACTTATTAATTGATTGATGACTCCATCGGCACTTTCTACATCCTCATTAATTACTGATGATAATGAGGATTTCAAATTCCAATGACACCTTGGGCTTATCGGCCCTTGCCTAACCCCCTATTTTATCGAACAGATGAAGCAGTACTGGCTAGGCCCCAACTATACGAAGGAAGGCGTCGCCGGCAACGATATCACCCGCACCAACGTACCGGACATCCGCATCTCCTTCCGACACGAGACTCTGCTTGACGAACTTACAAACATATTTAAGGTATATTAATTTTTCCAGCAAACTACGTATTGAATACACAAATATGGAAGGTGCACTTTTCCGGGCTCACCTTTTTGGTTATTTGATTTCTCCACACACAAGTACCTGCACACTTTTATAATATCTTGCCCTTGCATTACATTTGGGATTGCCACTATGTTTTGTTCGTTTTGTAACTGAGAAGCACAATATTCTTTTAATATTTTGAGTAAAAAAAGACCAAATACCATAATTTTGAAGATTTTTAAGTATGTCAATCATGCTCCTCAGTTCCCAAAGATCAAATTATAATGCCAATTTAAATATTTGACACGTCTTTATACTGCTAGATTCCAATATTCGCACTTGCTTATATATGCTTACAAACACCACAATTTTAAACCTTTTTAACTAGACACGGCTTAGGCGTACTATCAAGTACAAATATCAAAGTAAAAACCCACTGCTATGTATTTAACTTTATTCAAATCACACACCAAGTACAATAAATACTTACTATTCACAATAGACAGCTATATTAATTATTACGTAGATCAGTTACACAAAAAAACGTATAAATTAGTTGGTTTACCTAGATGATTTGCTATTAGGTTTGCAGTACTAAAATTATTTGATCACAAAATGCAGTTACCTGGATTATTACTCTTGTTATAATTGATAATACTTAATTATAATAAAAATCATGGCTTGTGTTACGTGTTTACGTGTTGCATGTGTGTTATAATTTCCATATAAATGTTAATCATGCGCTCTTAATTGTGTAATCTTTAAAACTATACCAATCTGTCCTTAACTTTACATCTTTGATATCAGAGTACAATGCAGTATTTTGGAAAGTAATTAAAAATTTAACACTTAATATATTTACTTAGATCAAAGTTGCTACAGAATAATACGTACTTATTCAAAAAATAAAAATTCCCTCCGTGTATTCTGGTATTAAGATAACAAAATAATCATCGTAAATAATAAAACAAAAAAACTGTAATTTCAGGAAGGTATGTCAGCTCGAAGATAAACCTACATCCACAGACAAGACAGTGGTGTTGGCAACAAACATTAATTAATATGACACTTACTAATTTTTTAAATTTACTAAAAATCATGTTAGACTGTTATATTAATCAATAATTGTTTTCTTTTTTAATATAACATACGTAAATCCAGGGCTATAGTGCCTCAAAATAAAAAAAAAAGTTTATTATATAATTAAGAATAGGTCCTATAGATTACCCCTTGTGATAATTAGGCGAAAATGAAAGATTGAAACTTTTGACAGTGCCATTTCATTATGAAAATAAATGAAGTTTGCTGGTCCTGATCTTGAATTTATAGAATTAGAATAGATATTATGAACTGTGAATGTGGATGATGATGACCATTCGTTGTTGGATGATTATGACGATGATCACTTAGTTAATAATATTTTTCATCCTAGTAAAAACCCCAATTACCCTAGACTGTTTAGCATGAAAGAAACGAAACAGAAGATTCTGCAATTACTCTAAAATACTATGTACTGCCATGAGACTTTCCATTATAATTCAAATTGTTGTTGCATTTAAACTTAAAGATTATTATAAGCATATTGATGTTATCGTTAATACATTGAGAGAGACTTACCTTATAAATTAACATGCACATTCATAGTTCATTTTCATTTTGCAAATCTTATCTTACTAAGTAGAATTTATTATGAAGCTTTTCAATTGTACAATTTTTATATACTCTATCATACAAGCTACAGCTCACGGTATGTATTTTAATAACAATAATATTATTATTAAAATCGTAACTATTTACCAATATACTTTTGTAAGACAAACTAGATTTTTCAAATATTATAATGAAGCTTCAAAGTAAAAATTCTTAATTAAATAGTACTTTTTCATTAAACGATGAAATTAAACTAAATAACATTGTCATTGTTCTTTGATTACTGCATCATTCTCAATATCATAGTATTTTAACGAATTTATCTCGAATTAATCTTCATTTTAAACCATATATTGAAAACGATTTATATGCGTCGTTTTCAACAGTCCTCATTAGGGCATGCAAAACCGGAAAGTCATCAAAACCGGTTTTGAACATCGTTTTTTTGGGACCAAAACCGAAAACCGGAGCTAGCTCCGGTTTTAGCAAAAAAAATCGAATGTAGTATAATTTAAAAAGAAACACCATTTTTTTTAAATACCCACTAAGTCTATAAATAAAACAAATTGTATGATACATTTCTTTTTACCCGACTACGGCAAAGCCAAAGGAGGGTTATGATTTTAACAGGCTATGTATGTATGTGAGTATGTTCATCTGTTCCCTCATAGCTCCTAATCTACTTATCGGAACTCGAGATATGAGGTATCGTTAGAACCGTCTTAATTGTCCGCTGAACATAGGCTACGTGACGTTGCACAAAACTCGATACGGCGCCCTCTAGTGGACAAAAAGTAATGTGTTAAAAATAAAAATTGAGATAAATACGCCATGTTTGGTATCATTTGAAAGGGCTTCACTTGTACATTTCCAAAATATTGCTCAAATTTAAAGCGACGCCCTCTAGCGGACAAAAGTCATGTGTTAAAATTAACACCAAAATTGTTTAAATAAAAAAAAGTAAAAAAACTAAAACCCGACTACGACAAAAAAAAAACGACGCTGAAAAAGTATGAAACAAGATTTTCATACTTCGAACAGAACAAAAGAAAAACCGTAATCACACGTTATAGGTACTAACCGAAACACTAATAACGTGTGACTACGGTTTTTCTTTTTGTTCTGTTCGAAGTATGAAAATCTTGTTTCATACTTTTTCAGCGTCGTTTTTTTTTTGTCGTAGTCGGGTATTAGTTTTTTTACTTTTTTTTTAAAATCCAAACCATAATAATTGTACAGATAACAATGAACTTATAATAGTACAAAGATTAATTAACTGAGATCAAATCAACAACAAGTAAGTTTTTGGTATCTTTGGTACCTATTACGTCTGCTATCAAAATAATATATTTTAAACATAGAAAACACAATCAGCATCTTCAAATATTAAACACAGTCACCCACAATAACCAAAAAAATCAACATTTTTGTAACTTTGAAGACGAACTACAAAATAACATTACTTCGAAAAAAATGTTGACAAAACCGGAGCTGGCTCCGGTTTTGGCTCTCAAAACCGGTTTTCAAAAATCGTTAAATTTTGGCCGATTTCCGGTTTTGCGCAAAACCGGAAAACCGGTTTTGCATGCCCTAGTCCTCATCTGTTTTACCGTATTATAAATATCTATTTTCATTAATTAGCTTAGCTTAAGTGAGCTGCTGGCGCAAGCTTTACTGGTTGTATCGTTCTAACTATATTGTGGTTGTTAATCTTGTGTTATCGTGACTATCTATATATTAATTATGTTAATATATCTAATTATACATTTAACATTACTGAAACCATACTTGAGTCTTCAAATTTGGGTGAATTTGGGAAATTTTCTAATTTTTCTAGCACACTTAAGACGCTATGAATTGATATTTTAATAATAATTTTCATTGTTTACAACTTTTGAGAAAGGGTATGGGTATAGTTTCAGTAATAATGCATTTTGTGCTTCTGCTAAATGGGATGGGATTGTGACTTCTATTTTTCTCTTCATCTTATGCATTAAGAGTGTGGTGTTCCAAAGAATACAAATTCTGAGTGGACTTCTGAGTGGACTTGTACAATAAGCACGAAAGAACCAAAATTATATCAACCACATTTCTATAAATTAAAATAAACTAAATCGCGTATTTTCTTAACACCTCCTGAATAATATTTTTGACAGACATTTCATTGTACTTAATCGTAACATACTCTTCTTCCTCATTATCGAATGTCCCAAAGAATTCATGATCCACATAACATTTGCATGGAGCAATCTACCTTTGTCTATGTCGTACTTAACCATAAAACACTACCTGTGAATTAAGTTTATACCGATCTTTATATTTATAAATAATAAACCATATAAAATAATATAAATGTTATCATTGTTGAAAATAAAAAAATCATACCGAAAATGTTTTCTGATTATTACCTACCCTTACGAAATGTTAATGAACACAATAATCAAGTTAATGAAATAATTGATACTGCAATTAAACGCATCGATACTAGTAAACATAACGAGTCGCTGAGGTATGTAGAAACTGCTATATGAAGATATCTAAATACTACCTGATCATTGATAAAAATGAATACAGTATAGATACTCGTACATAGGTACACTCTGACAATATACCTGCTACTAGCTAAAGGAGTACTTGCAAAGTACCTAATTTGTAATTGTAATAGTGGTTTGTGTATTTTAAAAATATGCAGCAAAGCCTGCAGATTTTGAAAACGCACAAAACACAATTTTTGCTTAAACAGGTTGTTGATTTAGTACCCTGCATTAATTTAGGAGTTGGGGTTTTGCCCAACTTACTGTCAACTGTCCCTATGAACTAATATTCGATTCGTGAAAAACCAATTGTGTGAAGCACATGTGGCAAGTCTAAAATGTTGGGGATGACTAAATAAACAACCGGAAGAGTTACAGAATGTAACTGAAGCTATTTTTATTCTAACACTTATTGGAAGGGGTCCGCTTGATATTGCACCAGCTGAAAAATACTACAAAACTAGCTAATGTACTAAGGGTCTTCGTTAAAGTGGAGCATAAGACCAAGGGTCCTACAGTAAAAGTTCCTTATCGCATCTAACATTTTTTTCAGATTTGAGTTACATACATTGCCGGAATCAGAAAAAAAAAGGCGCATCTGCCTGTATTTTTAATATTTTTCTAACTTCCTCCAGTAATTAATTTCCCAATCAACTGCAATTAATTTCCCGTTTCATTCATTAAAACATTTATTTCTCCGTTTTTACTTTTTGTTAGATACGCCTTTTTAACTATCGGGGGCAGCATGTTCGTGCCACGCTCTGAACCACTTTTATCAATTTTGTTTTCTCAGCAGTCGCTGTCACTAAACGCTTATAGCTTGAGCGTGTAGATCGTGGCCAAGGGATAAACAGGTAGGTAGCTCTGGTATTATGTTTGAAAGCATGCCACCTTGAGTTGCTCCTCCTGCTTGCATCCCATGATTACGTTCCTCTTCATTACGTTCCTCTTCATTGAGAAGAATACCGAAGGGGGGATGATTTAGATGTAGGGCTTTGTAGGCAGCATAGTAACTCATCATCTGCCTATTTATTTATTTAAACTTTTCGCACAAAAAGGTACAAAGGCGGACTTAATGCCTTAGGTATTCTCTACCATTCAACCAAGGGTGGTGAAGAGATTAGATGGCAGGTGCTTTGGTTGAAAGGAACAATGATTAAAAAAAACTTAAAATTAGGTACACAAATACATAAATAAGTTATATACACATACATAATATTTACTATAGTAAATACTTATAATATATATATATACATACAAATTCAAGGGAGAGATATGTTGAGATGACTCTACACTATCCTTTTTTCCAAATTCAGAAGGGGTCGGCGTCCAATCTAACCAAATGCAGCGCTTAGTAAAACTAGTTTCGAGTATCCTGACTACCCGTAACGACTCTCAAAGATCTATGATCTATCTAGCCAGGCCCAACGGCTTCACGTGCTATCCGAGTCACGGGATCCACGGACCGATTTCAGCAAGCGTTGCTCAACCTTGACCCCTTTTTTTTTATGGATGGGAAATCATCAAATGACCCCTCCCGCTCTGGGTGGAGCGAAGGGAGTGTCAGACTCTTACTGACTAAAACTCATCCGTGTTCCTTTCTTAGCCCTTTATGTTCCGGGGTAGCGGTAACCCTTTCGGACAATCCCGCACCCCCGGCAGGCTTCGGCCCTGGCAGGCCCCTTCCTTTATGCTGACATCTCTTTGAGGCGCGCGTGGAACACGTACGCGCCGTCTGGCACGGGCCTGGTCCTGATCGGACGGTGAGCTACCCATTACTCTCCGTCCGCAGGCCCGCGCCTACGGTGGCCGGGAGTCGTCACGCGGCTCCCGACGCCCGGAGCGTCTCCCGCGGCGGCTGGGGTGTGAGGCTCTCTCCCTCAGCCGTTCCGCCACCTCCTTCGCTAGCATGACTGCTTCGCAGAAGGAGGTGACCGCCTCCCACTCCCTCTCGCCCCGGACCATGGCTTGAACCAGGGCCGGACGCGAGAGGTCGCCGCCGCTGTCGATCGCCTCTACGAGGGCACGGCGGCGCTCCGCCCATGCGGGGCATACCTCCACCGTATGCTCCACCGTGTCCTCTGGGCGATCCTCGCAGTGGTGACACCCGGGCGTCTCCTCCCGCCTGATGATGTGCAGGAACCTCCCAAAACATCCGTGTCCGTTGAGGACCTGCGTCAGGCGATAGGTGAGGACGCCGTGACGCCTCTCTAGCCACTCCTCAAAGAGGGGTCTTATCGCCACTATCGTGGCGTGCCCTGCGCTGGGTTGCGAAAGTCGCTCCTTCCATGCCACCATGAGATCGCGCCGGAGGTCTGTCCGCTCCGCCGCGATTTGCCGCGGAAGCGGAGTTTCCCCCCGGCTCAGTGCCTCCGCGTGCCACTCATACAGGCGCGCTAGGACTATCGCCTCCAGATCCCATGGCGGCAACCTTGACCCCTGCCGCTTTTATTACTTAGCCTCCCACGAGCCCCATAGTTGTACTATTTATTCTGTGTCCATAGTAACTAAAACGTATAAAATACGAACAATTGTTTAATTTTGTTCTAACCAGTTCAACTGTTTGTCTATAGCTAAAGCTGTGTGCCACACCTATCTCCTCCTAAGGTACACGAGTGTGTTTGTGTGTGCGTGTCATAGTTACCTCTCTCTACTTTATCATCTTTATCAGCCACATCAGCGTTTCCTTGGGACGAAACGTTGATGATTTTAGATTACCTGTATCGCAACAATTTGCTGCTTTCTTTTTGTTTCTTGTATCTTTTACATCGATAATGCCTACTGAACTAGTAATAGTTCAGTAGGAATATCATCTGAGTTAATGTTCTCTATTTAATAATGTAAAGTATTATTATGATCAGCGGGGTAATTGCGTAAGTGTCCAAACACACTATGCCGAACGTACGCGACCGAAGTTCCGCGGCTGATTTTACTGTACGCTATAACGCAACGTAATTACGGCATAATGTGTCGTCAGTAATTCAAATAACATTGCAGGCGTAATCATGCCGAACTTCTGTCGCGTACCTTCGGCATAGTGTGTTTAGATACTAACACACTATCAGTAGCAATGGCTTTCGTTTTGACAGTTCAACAACATTCATTGCGTAATTTAGGTTGTTGGGCAGATTTTTCGAACATATGAAGCAATAATTTAGCAATATCCTTCTAAATGATTCATGTTGAGATTGATAGTGTGTTGCGCAATAATGGTACCTACTGGTGGTAATGGAACAGCTTATAATTCTCATTACTGTAGTATGTTTTGAGTTTGCCTTAACCTGTTAAGCGCTTGGCTAAATATCAATTGCCGTGCCCCTAGCGTGCGGCTACAAATTGATAAAATCAAGATAAAATAATACCTACAATATCTAAGGAGGAGAAATCGTTGTATCGATTAAAAATAGTCAAAAAGTTTTTTTCTCTAGGTATTTAATAATGGTTTTAGTTGTACCATGCAGTTAATAGGACGAAAATAGAACGAAAAAATCATGCTTTTCTCTGTCGCAGAAATACGACACGAGCGGTAGGGGCACAGAAATTTTGTGTCGCATTTATGCGACACAAGCGGTTATAAAAGGTTAATAAATGTATTTATTATTTATTTATTTAATACTTCAAGCACATAAATGTACAGAGGCGGACTTAATGCCATAGGCATTTTCTACCAGTCAACCTTTGGGTGATAACCTTTGAATGATAAAGACTCTTTAAAGTACCCACTAATTTGTAAATTTTTTGGAGGCTTTTATAAAATTTGGTACCTAAGTATTGGGAAATCACAATTTCCGTATAAGCACAGAAGTTTCAGTTGTGATTTGTCCCGTTTCGAACCTATTGATTAGAAAACGACCGTACTAAGTATTGAAATTAGTGATAGAATTTGCAATATTGAGAGCAATTATTCATAGTAAGAACACTAAAAAGAATGCTCTTAGCATGCTTATCTCCTAAACCATCTTCAACTACTAATACTAGTTTTCTTCAATGTTACTATCCACAGTGCCGTTACACCGAGGCTGAATCCCCCATGACGTTCAGCGGTACTAATTGGGGAGCATCCCGTGCAATCCCCAACTTTGCGGCCCCCATCGTCAGCCTGAAACGACCATCTCTTATATAGGTTATCTACAGAAATATAATTCTAGAGTATAAGAAAGTTAACGACAGGAATGTAATGCTACAGTATAAGAAAGTTAACGACAGAAATGTAATGCTACAGTATAAGAAAGTTAACGACAGGAATGTAATGCTACAGTATAAGAAAGTTAACGACAGGAATGTAATGCTACAGTATAAGAAAGTTAACGACAGGAATGTAATGCTACAGTATAAGAAAGTTAACGACAGGAATGTAATGCTACAGTATAAGAAAGTTAACTACAGGAATGTAATGCTACAGTATAAGAAAGTTAACGACAGGAATGTAATGCTACAGTATAAGAAAGTTAACGACAGGAATGTAATGCTACAGTATAAGAAAGTTAACTACAGGAATGTAATGCTACAGTATAAGAAAGTTAACGACAGGAATGTAATGCTACAGTATAAGAAAGTTAACTACAGGAATGTAATGCTACAGTATAAGAAAGTTAACTACAGGAATGTAATGCTACAGTATAAGAAAGTTAACTACAGGAATGTAATGCTACTTACATTCATGTAGGTAATCCTGCCGTATAAAATAGTAAACTGCCTGAATGTAATTCTACAGTACATATAATAAAGTAAATTACATGAATTTAATCCTACAGTAGGTATATAGGTATAAGAAAGTTAATCACATGAATGTAATTCTACAGTTGAAAAAAAGTGTCTTATAATACTACCTCAGATTCCATATTGGCATATTTAATTACTATAAAAATAATGAAACAGGCAACAAATAGCTACGCCTCCGATACGTGTGACTGAAGTAGTCCATTATTGCAACGCGTGAAATTAGAAAGAAAGAAAAGAATTTTTAAGTTAAACGCGAATACCTTAGTAACACGTATCAGACGTAGACGTAGATGTTTGTAGTTCGTGTGACTCTATTAACTATTCTGTGCTCACACTTAAGCTACGCTTTTCTGTGTAAAAATAGACTAGTAAAATAGTCACTGAAAAACGTGATTTTGTCACTCGAGCTCTAAAATATCTTTTTATACAATTTAGAACTATCCGAACATTCATACAGTTTACAGTTTTTTCAAATAGCGCCTTTAGTAATCATGGAAATAAAATAATTGTTGGTACTTATTTTAAATAACTAAAATCGTGGTTTTTCTTCAAGAATGTTAATGCCGTAAGCTGCATTTTTATTAAAAAGTATTGTTTGATTAAGTAGGTATTTAAGTCAATCATTTATCCATTATTTGAGTTTAAGAGAAATTGTTGTTTTCTTTTTCAAAGTTTTACATAATCAAAGATTTTATCTAAAAAAATACAAAAATATACAGGGTTTAACACTACATTTTTGATAAATATTATTCGTATTATTATTTAGGTATGTGATGTCCAAATTGTCCATAGAATAAAAATACATAGAAATAAATAAATTAATAATACACTACCTCCATAAAGTCAGGGAATTTTATTCTTTATCAAATTGGCTACCAATTGGCTTCAAAACTGTGGACAAATAACAGTGATGATAAGCACTGATGTTTTACTTTCAGAATATGTATAATTATGTACTATAAATAAACCAATAAAACTTTGCAACCTGGATCAGGACTATTATTTTTTGTCTAGCCTAGCCCACTCACTGCAGCTGTCGCCAAATGTCGACGGCAGCCGCCGACACGCGTTGTCAAAATGTCAGTGGTGTATTTGAGAACCTTACTCAATTAGACGAGCGGCTCGTTGTCGACGGCTGCAGGCTGCAGGTGCCTCTGCCGCTGACGCTTGTTGCTCGTGTGTATGCACACTAACGTAACTTAGGGTAGAGCGAGGGACCGGTAGTACCATCGAGAATATCTCTCTATTACCTATAACTACGCTCCACATATTCCCGAACCCGCGAGGGGCTCCTAGAATGCGTGCTGACAAACCGTCAGTCTCCCGCGATCCGCGAGCGTGGCTCGATAAACTGTGTTTTATGTTTTTCTATTTTTATGTTAAACTTAGAAGTTTACTGTGTTTTTATTGTAATTACATTAAAAAAGTATATATTTCTAATTAAAACACTGTGTTTCATTTCATCACATCACTGGTACAACTAACCCTACAGTCGGGGACATTTGTACCAACTCTCCTGATCCACTTAGAATACAAATTTTTATCTACACATCTAAAGGTAATTCTAACTTATAGCCAAGTAAACGAATTATAAATTAATATTGGCACTATTGCCAAAATATTAGCCAGTAAAGTCATAATTTAACATTAACCTTTTAACCTTTAGATTTAGACTACTAGAGACTTTATATCAGTTGTCGTGCCCCCAGCGCCCGACAAAAATGAAAAAAAAAAAAACGAAAAATAATACCGATGAAACGAGCTGTGATGATGTAATAATAATACAGATTTGGTCGTATATATACGACTCTGGTGGAATGGACACGAAAATATTTGTTGGATTAATCCGACGTAAGCGGTTAAAAGGTTAACCCTAAAATACTACAATTGTCCCCGGTCAGGGTTACCCTATATCACCATCGTCATCGGCCCAGGCTTTTCCCAACTATTCATATTGAAGCTGCCCTCGCTGGTCGGCTTCCAGTCTAACCGGATGCAGCTGAATACATACACATATTGTACTTACATGGAGCGACTGCCTATCATACCTTTACAACACATTTACTGGGTAACACGATACCCCATGGTAAGACGGATTGTATCGGTACCACGGAGTGCCTCCTCACTGACCTGCTTAATAAAAAGTATTTACATAATCAATGTAGGGTGTCGTATGTCGCAATTCTTGGGTTCGAAAGGACCCATTACCGAGCCGGCGGAGGTTTGTGTGTTCGGGTCCTTTCGGGGGCGCTACCGAACTATACGGTTAATTATGTGCATTGCAACCAATAGACGGGCGACAGTTGCGTCCAAACCCGTCGACAAAAAGTCTTTGTCACGTCGCTACATGCACGCACTTTCATACAAACCCGTAGACTTCATGTGAGAGATAAATTATTTGCGGAGACAGTATAGAATGACGAGCGAGTCTCAGATAACTTATGTAGTTACATTCTTTAAGTACTTAATCGACACAGAAAAGTTTTAAGAATTAAGAGTCGCTAGGCTGCAAAAGTGAGCGAAGCGGGTTCGAATATTTTTCTAGCAACATATATAATAGATATACTTAGTCTTTTATTGATCTGGATATGCTTCAATCCAACACGAGCGCCAGCGCTGTGATAAAAAAAATAAAGGAAATGGTGTCGCCTTTGTAATATTTCTAAAATAAAGGATATTTCCTCATCTGGGGGCACGGTAGTGCCCCCGCCAAGACGAGCCAAGCGAAGCGCAAGGGCACTACCTACCTTTTCTCGAAGCACTTCGTCGTATTTTTGAACCTTCTCAACTTGGGTTTGGATTATAGATACAAGATAAACAAAATTTTCGGGATATGATGTCAGTGGTTGACTTATTAAACCTATAAAGTTTCAATTGCATAACTCTTTAGATTTTATTGATATCTAAAATACCCCGATTTCGTCACTGATTCACTGACTCACTGATGATCATCCATATTCTTAAGGTCTTCCTGAAGTCCTAGAAAGCTGAAATTTGGTATGTAAGCTTCTAACTCTGCACGCCCTAACTCTACAAGCCCTAACTTCGCAAACTCTACACCTTAGTCAAAATATATGGCTTGACCATTTCGCTACATTCACATGAGCGTAAGGTGAAAGACTCTCATACTGTTATACAGTCATGGTTCTTGTAGTAACGAAAAGGCCAAGCCATATATTTTGACTAAGGTGTAAGGTTTGCGAAGTTAGGCCTTGTAGAGTTAGGGCGTGTAGAGTTAGAAGCTTGGCTCTACATGAGATCTGATTACTTTTTGAGAGTGCGAGCTACATGGTCTCGTCTTGGCAACATTTAACATGAAATGTTTTTGTGGTATTTTTGACCAGATGCACTTATGCACCTCTGGTTCCGGTTCCTCAGGAGAAGATTATAAGTGCTGCGCATCTCATGTAGGTATGTATCGCCAAGTTACGCTTGTCTGCCACGCTTGATTGTGCCGCCCGGGCACTGGCCCCGGTTTGCCCAGGGCTGCTTACCCTACATTCTGCCAACTTTAATCCGTAAACTGAATGAACCTTAGAAGAACGTAAAATCAAGAGAAACCTCTTTCGTTCATAACATTAAAAAAAACTTACGTCTAAACATAGAGAGAGATTCAATACGCATTCAAACTCACGTCACCGTAGCGTACGCTGTCTTTCTGACGAGTGCCGCGAAAATGGGATAAATCTTTTGTGTACAAAAATTATAAAAGTCCTCTGTGGTACAAAAACATAAGTACTAAGTTAACGAAAATGAAGAAAAGATCTACTTTTAAGCTAGTACCAAGTACAACCAGGGGTAATCTATCACCCGGACCTCAGAGGCCACAAAAAGAATACAAGAAATGGTCCCGACGCGACCCGGGGTAATGATATCAACTAAAATTATAATCTGGTTTCTTAAATCAAGTGCACATTACAGCCGCGCAACGGGCCGCAGCGCAATGCATTTTTATACAAAAAATTGCGGTGGGGCCCGCCTGTAGTGTGCGTTGCTTTATAGAAAACGGACGAAAGTGAAGTAGAAGGATTTTTGAAATGAGGTGCGGCTCGCCCAAATCTGCGTCAGCCATAAGGCCGTTTACACATTATGTTTTGTGGCACCGCCGCTCCCGCGGCGGCGCCGCTGCATCAGTCACCCTTGGATTCGTATGAATCCTTACACACGGCGCCGCGGCGGCGCGGCGGCGGCGGCAAGTTTTGATAGGTATTATCGAGTGTCGGGGTTCATACAAATCCAAGTGCAGTGCAACCATCACAGCGCGGCACCGCGGCGCGCGGCGGCGTCACTGCCGCCGTAGCCACGGCATGATGTGTAAAGGACATTACTGTAGAAATAGAAATCATTTATTTGCTTATAGGTACCTATATAGGTACCTATAAGCAAATAAATGATTTTTATTTTAAAAACACATTTTATCTGTATAGCTATATAGCTATACAGATAAAATGTGTTTTTTATAAGGTTCAGTGGTTTAGGCGTGAAAAGGTAACAAACAAACTTACCTACTTTCGTATTTATTATCTATAATATTAGTTAGGATTAGGAACAATTATTTCGTTCCTCAATGATATATGTAATTGATTAATAAGGATAAGTACTTCGATCTCTTGTAACGATCACCGAGTAACTTTCTGTCCTTTGTGAGCAGCAGCTTAACATTGATGACACTACGAGTCCTAATTTTAATTACTTATTATAAAATGTTTTTGTAGGGACGTTAACTCCCCCTCGAACATAGAGGAGGTGAGTCGCTCGTCGACCCGCGACCACAACCGCACGCACATCCGCGTCCCGGGTGACAGTGGAGGCGCGGCGGATGAAGTGCGCTTCCAGCGCGTCTCCGTCAGCGGGATACACGTCACCGGGGTGCGTACACCTCCAGCTATACCCTGCTACAAGGTTCTACTGGCAATCGAATGACGACAGGGTAGTGCTGTTGGTAAACTTATATTTGGGTGCTTCTTCGAGTGAGGGCTCTCACACATAAACACGATACGACGTCGCGTCGTGCTACGACGCAGCATCGTTTCACCGTTTGAATGACTTATTATTATTATAAGCCTGTGTTGTCTCACTGCAGGGTCTGCAGGGCAAAGGTCTCCCTTCCCTCTTTCCACTTTTACCATTTTGAATGATACGTCACTAAAATAAAATCATATACGTCGTAGCACGACGCGGCGTCGTATCGTGTTTATGTGTGGGAGCACTAAGGGCTAGCTCCAACACATAAACACGATACGACGTCGCGTCATTTTACGACGAATATGATGGTAGATATATGATCTTTTCATTCAAACGTTAAAACGATGCCGCGTCGTAGCCCGATGTGACGTCGTATCGTGTTTATGTGTTGGAGCCCTAAGGCATTCTTTGGTGATTTTCGTGGCAATTTTCAAATTGTTTTTTTTTTTTATTGATTTCAGAATCTTAAAATTTACGTAAAAGTAATATTTTTTTATAAAAAAGGCACCTCAGAGAACGATATACTTCCAGAGATAATCGAGGTTAACCTTTTGAACGCCAGAGTATACTTAAACGTATCGCCGTACCCCTAACGCCAGGCCACTTTAACAAAACAACACACACACACTTAAAACAACAAATTTCTCGATATTGGTGGTTTATTTATATTAGTTTCATGCAATACAATAGAGACGGAAGCTTAAACTTTTAAATTATATAAATAAAAACACACAAAAGTAATGATTAAATTGTTTATTTCATAATATGGTGTGACCCGTGCGACGTGTAGGTATTTTGTCATAATATATTTGTGACGTTGGCGTTCAGGGTAAGATTTCGTTTGTCACATATATGTGAAAATGGCGTTCAAAAGGTTAAAAAATGGAGGCCATAGTAATCACAAAACACCCCACGAAAATAAAAAAATTAATTTAACTTTCTCAAAGGGTATCATTTAAGCTATCACCAATTTAATTAGTTTTGTGTTTCTTAAATAATAGGGTTTGTCCTCCAAATAGTAGATCTGTCACCAAAATGTAGTCACCAAACAATGCAAGTGACCTAACCAAACCGAACCTCGGGGTGCCCTTCGCTCGCTCTTGCATCCTATGTCGACGGAGCCCCGCTATCTGAGAACGAAAATATTTCGTGGCGATAGATCTATTTATTAGGTGATACAAATATTTCATGGCGATAGATCTATTTATTAGGTGATACAAATTGATGACAAATATAAATTTTGGTGATAGAAAATATAGTTCCCTTTCTCAAATGAGTTACTTATCTTATATCGTAGTTACTTCATATTGTAAAGAAGTTATTTTATTATAAGGGGAAAAAATAGGTAGTTTACTAAGGCAGAAAACGTATTTTAGTAGAATCAGTCCAACATTACTTATTTATTATTTGTGAAATTACAAAAATATAACACTAAATTAAACATAAAAAAATAACACTTTCTCTTATTATAATCAGTCATTTGTTAGGAACATAATCAGTATTTTTAATTATCACTCTCCTTTTATAATATTTCGCCCGGTTTTTGGCCGGTAACTCTTCATTTCTTCTTCTTTCGGATAACTTCTTCCTTTCTAATTTGTTTCTTCTCTTGTTAATGGCATTTTTGGTCGAAAATGTTAATAATCCGTTATAATTTTTATAAACATGAATACCTATAGGTAGCTTAATATGTAAGCTTAGTATGTAAGGATCGTAGCAGTTGGAATTTTGTAGGTTCTCTCTACCCCCATGAGAAAAGGCGTGAGTTTTATATGTTTAATCAACCTCAGAAATAAATCACAAACCAATATTGTAAACAATGTGTTTATTGTAAGTGTAACAATAATTGCACCAAAACTATTTGCTACCAAACTTATTGACGAGACAATCATCCAATTTCAAAACTTATTGTAGCAATTAAAACTAAACTTATTGCGAACCAAAACTTATCTTTGCTCCCCGTTCGCTTCCCGCCCTTTTTCTTTTTCTCCCAAAAACCCCGCTTACGTCATCCGTCCGGTCAGTGTAGCCACAGATAATATAATACTCTATGTAGTGTAGCCAACCTTTTAATTCCTTTTTATTATTTATGTTATAATATAACCTTACATATGTCGAAACCAAATGTTACCTCAGTGACAACTTTGATGATTCAGGTTCCTCTCGAGGATCTGATTCGTTCGGCGCAGCTGCTGCTGCAGGTGCTGACGACCCGAATGGACTACATGACCGCGTCGCAGCAATCCTTTTCCCCGATGCTAGAAAGGTACCTGCGCAGACAGACGCAGCGGGAGAAGTTCTCTACCATGAAGATATCATTCAAGGACTATGATCAAAGCAATATCAACTTGGATAGTGAGTAGATTTATTTTATTGATGTGAAGTCTCTCCTCCTGACGCTCTCTAATGCTACGGTTAAAGTCCTAGAAAAGCGGTGGCCGCACGGAACGGCCGCAGTGAGCTGTCATGAAAATGAAGACAAGGGCAAAGATTTCAATCGTTAGATACCGCGTCGAAAGATAGTCGCGTTTCTTTGGGCAGCGGGGTTTGACTTTACCACAGAAATCTTGATTTCTGTGGACTTTACAGTGTCAAAAACGTTCTCTAGATAAACACACCTACTTATTTTCATAAACAACGTTTCAGTGACGTCATTCACCGGTAAATTCCAAACGCCATGTCACCGCACTTCTAGGAAACCGTAGCTTTGGGCCTTTTGTATGTTTTTCACACACACACTCGTTTGTTTGTTTTAGAAGTACTTACTCTTCTCCCGGGTCTTATTGGGAACGTGACAAGTTCTACAATCTATTGAAGTAGGGTTAATAAAATTGGAACTGGCACCATTACCATTACATACAGCACACGGCCGTTACTAAGTCACATAATAATACCAGCCTTCTCGCACTGCAGGGTAGGTAAGAGCCTCTTCACAAACAGAGAAGGCATAATCATTGCTCACCACACATACATACAAATTCAATAAAAACGCGATTCCGCGCGAGGAATTAACCTCCGTTTTCCGCGCCCCGTCGCGTGGCACATTGCAATGTGTGGTCCGTCTAAGAGGACTTGACCATCACGACATTAAGTCACATGGAGATCCATGCCCACTTACGCCTGTGTCTGTTACTAAACGTCGATGTGCTAACATTTATTTTTTTCAAAGAAATCAGTCCGGTCGATTAGACGTGATGTTGAATTTAAAATCATTAGAAGTCGTATATCTGCGCCTTAAAATATTCCAGATTTTGCTGAACAATACATGCGGCTGACGACGTGTTCTTCCGATGAACTGGTGCAACCGATACAAATACCGATGGAAATGCCTAGTCCGCAATGGTCTGAGGCCAGACGTAAGCACCTCTTCCTTAATCTTTTACTCATCTGCATAATTCTTGATAATTATCGTGGTACAGATCTGAGGAAGCATAGCATGCCACAAAAGGGCGAAACATTGATATATGAATTTTACATTTCTATGACGCGAAGGCTTATGCTCCGCAGTGGGTGGAACAAACCAATGATGCTGATGATGAACGTGGCATTAACTTTCAAATGAGTACAATGACCCCTTAAGAGGAAAACGATGATTAAAATTTCACGGTGTATAACTGTGTTAAACTGTTAACTTTATGTTTTACATTTCAAATACACTTTCTACTGAAAAGGTGGTTTCCCTACGATAACCTCCCTAATAAAATCCTTTTTTTTTCAATTATTATTTTATTTTTATTACAGTATCGCGTGTGGAGAGGCCCAAGCGCAAGAACCCAGATGCGATGAGAGGCGTCACCGAGAGCTATGAAGACCTGCAGACTGAATATAGTTCGTTTTTATGTCTTTTTTTTTCGTGTCGATGGTACTTTGCTTTGAAATAATCACTATGAAAATTTAAAGTAATCAAACATCTATGCAACAAGATGTAAGCAAGTTAAAAAAATATGGATGTCAGGTGATCAACTTTGAACATTAATATCTCGGAAACGTGACACTTTACCGGGTTTGGTTTTATTATGTCTTCTGTTTGCATTGATTTCAGCTATCGATTTATATAGGTTTCATGAGAGGCAACCATTTTGAAAAAAAAAAAAAAAACAAAATGGCGCGACAGTTATACCAGGCTCCATATAAAAATTTTCAATCCTCTTTGAATTTCGTGAGGTATACTGGCGCTTCCCCCTTATAGTCCACTCAACGAATAACCCAAACGGAGATGTAGAATGCGTGAGCGGGCCCTAAGCGATTTCTTCACAGTAAACATACTAAAATCCCCGCGTCTAGGAGGTGAACCGTTGGATTAAAGTTCGCACTTTTGAGTTTTTCGCTAATATCTTTAAAACGGTGCGTCGTAGAGATAAATATATTTTACGTAATAAAAGCTAATAAAATTTTCTACAACTTTCATCTAGACACTTTTTTCGAATTCCAATCCATTTCCGAACTACACGTTCCGGAAAAGTGAAAATTTTCGAAAAAAAAACCGGCCAAGTGCGAGTCGGACTCGCCCATGAAGGGTTCGTAGCAGCAAGTAACATAATATAAAAGTTCTTGTAGTTCGTTGTAACTTTGTGAAAGGTAAATTGCGGTTTTCGATTTATGACGTATTAAAAAAAACTACTTACTAGATCTCGTTCAAACCAATTTTCGGTGGAAGTTTACATGGTAGTGTACATTATATATATTTTTTTTAATTTTATCATTCTCTTATTTTAGAAGTTAGAGGGGGGGGGGGGGGGGACACACATTTTACCACTTTGGAAGTGTCTCTCGCGCAAACTATTCAGTTCAGAAAAAAATGATATTAGAAACCTCAATATCATTTTTGAAGACCTATCCATAGATACCCCACACGTACAGGTTTGATGAAAAAAAATTTTTGGAGTTTCAGTTGTAAGTATGGGGAACCCCAAAATTTATTGTTTTTTTTTCTATTTTTGTGTGAAAATCTTACTGCGGTTCACAGAATACATCTACTTACCAAGTTTCAACAGTATAGTTCTTATAGTTTCGGAAAAAAGTGGCTGTGACATACGGACGGACGGACAGACAGACATGACGAATCCATAAGGGTTCCGTTTTTTGCCATTTGGCTACGGAACCCTAAAAACGACACTAACTAGCTGTTGTCTGCTACTTCGTTCGCATTATTTTGGTATAAAAAGTAACCTACCTATATGTTAATCCAGGCCCTAATCTTCATCCAAATCCGTTCAGCCGTAGATATATTGAAACTTTTATGTATGTACTAGCACCACCCCGCGGTTTCACCCACATAAGTTTCCCGTGAAAATATCGGGATAAAAATTATCCTATGTCCTTTCCCAGAACTCAAACTATCTATATATTAAAGTTCATCTAAATCGGTTCGGCGGTTTAAGCGTGAAGAGGTAACAGACAGACAGACACCAGCGGAGCTTTTCAGAGCGTGATGCTCGAAAACTGATTAGAATTTAGAAAAAGTGTAGACAAAAGTTGTAGAAAATTTTATTAGCTTTCATCTCCCTCCCACCACCTGAGAACGCAGCTAAACAGCATTGTCCTATACACTTTTTCTAAATTCTAATCAGTTTTCGAGCATCACGCTCTGAAAAGCTCCGCTGGTATCTGTCTGTCTGTTACCTCTTCACGCTTAAACTGCTGAACCGATTTAGATGAAATTTGGTATCTAGACAAGAAGTAGAAGAACAAATTCGACCAAGCTCCTTTAATTTTTTGAGATAAAGTGACGTCTGTCACCTACAGGGATGATAGCGGACCCATGGGCGTGCTCCCAGCCAGCGGATCTGCACTACTTCTGTCATTTCGAGGACGGAGTAATGAAGGTCTTCCGCAATCAGGCAGAAATGGAGTCCAACAATCCGATTCCTTACGAGTTCATGACCTTTAGCAAGTACGTGGGAGACCTGCGACAGATGCAGAACATGATCTCTGATGGACCGCTGTGAGTTTTTGACTTAAGTATATTACCTATAATAATTCCAGACCAGTCCCACTGCTGGACAAAAGCCTTTCATACAGAGAAAGCAAAAGCATTGATGATCACGCTTGCTCAATACGGGTTGCCGATTTCAGACTCATATTAAAAAGGAATTATCCGAATTTGCCTGTTTTAGAATCAATTTTAAATAGTCAAATTTTGAAGTCCTGAAAAAATATAAGTACAGGAGGAAATTTAAAACTTACGCCAAATCGAATTAGGAGGTGCAGTGGGTTCTGCATAGCTATTCACAAACACTCTATATGCTTCCGTATCGTATCGAACATTAATCATTGTTATCGTAGGAGTCTTCTAAACGCTGTTCACAAGTCCAAAACCCAAACATTTTGTCAGTTTAAATCAAATAGACGCCCGCTATACTTCCAACAGCTACCGCAAAACGGGGCTACTTTGACTTCCAGGGTTACTTTGACAGATTTTGGAGCTACTTTGACAGAGCGCCAAAATCGGTTTTCACGTGTGCTCAGCAAGTGTGCGTGACCTCGAGTAATATTGCGCGAGGCGCGGGGTGGGGGGTAACGCGTCATAGCGTTGTGATCGGCCTTGTCAAAGTAACCCTGGAAGTCAAAGTAGCCCCGTTTTACTGTATTTGCTGTTGAGGGCAAGTCAAATCAGGTTATCGAAATGTCAGGTTATCGATACGATAGCCTGTCGTATGGTTGTGAATCAGGGCTCTGTTACATAATCATTATAAATTCTCATTTCCCAAATCTTAATTCTTTAACGTCTTATAATGCAAGCTAAGTTATTGCCTTCATGTAGACCAGAATTATCGCTGTTACAGTAAAAAAAAAAAAATATCCGAAATTATCAAACAAATAAGAAAATTAAATTTGCAAGTATCAATTTTAGCGCGCGCCGGATAAGCAATCTATGCATTGCAGAGTTCACAACATGCAGCAAGTTGGCAACAGCGTAAACGTTGCGTTTTGGCACGGATGTTAAACGAATGTAACTTTAAACGAATGTCGGAGAAATGTTTCAGAATCTGTTAGACACAGCTTTACATAATATAACAACTTTAAATACCTCTGTATTTAAAGTTGTGTTATTAAAAACTTAATAAAACTTCAGTAAAAGTTGGAATTTTGACTTTCAATATCTCCGTAACCAGAAGGTGGCCAGGCATGGTCCAGTACGCCCTCGCGCCCCTAGTCGCCGCAGGAGACGCCCTGGGCGTCGGGAATCGATAGCCGATTCCCGGCCACCGTAGGCGCGGGCTTGCGGACGGCGAGCAATGGGCCGCTCGCCGTTCGGTAAGGACCAGCTACCTAATTGCGGAACGCCAAACCGTCAAATGATTCTGATCAGTTGGCTTCATTTCTATCACAATTGGCTTCATTTTACGACTTTCGAATTGCGAAACTCTAGTTTATTATGAAACCAATGAACGTTAAGGCCCTGCGCAGAAACTAGAGTTTCGCAATTCGAAAATCGTAAAATGAAGCCAATTGTGATAGAAATGAAGCCAACTGATCAGAATCATTTGACGATTTGGCGTTCCGCAATTAGGCTGCAGACCCGAGTCGACGGCGGGTTGTGTTCCACGCGCGCCTCAAAGAGATGTCAGCACTAACTGACGGGGTCTACCAGGATCGAAGCCTGCTGGGGTCGCGGGTTGTTCGAAAGAGATACCGTGGCCCCTGGCACGCAACTGAAGGAACACGGGTGGGTTTTAGTCAGCAAAAGTCTGACACGCCCTCTCGCTCCGCCCAGAGCGGGAGAAGTTATTTGATAATTTCCCACCCAAAAAAAAAAAAAAGGCATGGTCCAGTACAATAAAAGTGACTCGGCTTCGTTAAGTGTACCTTTTACACCCGTTAAAAATTAAAAAAGTCACATTGACCTACTTTGTTTGCAGCAAATCGTTCTGCTACCGTCGTCTGTCGTATCTGTCATCTAAGTTCAAGATGCACCAGCTTCTGAACGAGCTGCACGAGCTGGCGCTGCAGAAAGCCGTGCCACATCGAGACTTCTACAACGTCAAGTGAGAGTTCTATCACGCCTGATTCTTTTATTTTTAGAAGTCGTTGCGGGCTCTTCTAGCGTTTTGAAAATGATTTAAATATACCATTTGCAACTCGTTCAAGAAGACGACTCTCTTTGTGACACTGCCAGAACTGGACGTAGAAGATAGGCAATCATAATTATCTGGCGTAGCAGAATATATTTTGCCACAAAGTACATTTACTGCTCCTCTTAGACAGAGTCACCAAATTAAACAATCGATTTCTCCCGCCAAATTGACGACTATTCACGTGCCATCAATCAGGAAAGTGGACACTCACATCCACGCGGCGTCGTGCATGAACCAGAAACATCTCCTGCGCTTCATCAAGAAGACCCTGAGGACGCAGGCGGATGAGGTGGTGGATATGCGCAACGGTGAGCCCATCACCCTCAAGATGGTATTCGAGGACATGCAGCTGGACGCGTACGATCTCAATGTGGATATATTGGATGTACATGCGGTACGAGTGTTATAATATTTTTAGGTTTGTCTTAAAAATGGCTGAAGGACGTCCACAGCTGGACTTATCGGCTGAAGGACGTCCACTGCTGGACTTAGGCGTCTCCAAATATTACCACAATGATCGGTTCTGTGGGAACGAGATCATTTCTGTTTCTTCAGTGCATACGGATCTTATTCCATAATTACAAGTTCAAGCTCTTGGCAGACGAAATGGTTTTTGTTAGGACACAGGAAGACCCTATTGCTTGTTCTAGTTATTATGCGCTTTTATGATTTAGAACGAACACAGGGAAGTAAAATGTATGGAAATATATGAAGATGCTTTTAAATTTCCGTCGAAGATAACGTTATAGCGTGCAAGCATTTCCATACATTTCATGGACCGTCAAAAAAAGAAATTAGGTTTATTTTCCCCACAAAAAAAAAAAAGATATTGTGTGACTCACGGCTGCGCCAAATAGGCCCAGTTCAGCATACATGTCACACAACTAACGCCTATCGCTGGTTTTCAATAGGACCCTATGTTACGAGGACGTCTAACAACAACACATAATATATACATAGGTCCCACCCCTCACACCCGCACGACTTTAGCCTGAATCTGTAGGAATATATTCTAAATTGATTGTGAACAGGACCGTAACACGTTTCTCCGTTTCGACAAGTTCAACGCGAAGTACAATCCCGTTGGAGCGAGTACTCTGCGGAATGTATTCCTCAAGACTGACAACTACATGAACGGGAAGTATTTCGCAAGCATAATTAAGGTATGTTGAGCAGAATCAATGCCAGATCATTTACTTCAGGAAGTAGGTCTTTTAAATACTTTTTTGTGCCAGATATGCAGATTGCAGTACTCCCATTTTAGAATTAAACAAAATGACCAAAGTGTCGATGGAGAACTGTGTGAATGATAATATGGTTAGAAAGCTAAAGAGGGTGACTACCGAGATGACGAGTAAAAGAGAAGTATGGAAAAAAAACAAAATGTTGCGTCGACACCAAATTAATTAGGATAAGGACAGGAGAATTATGATACGCAGAACTCCCCATTTTAGAATAGGGACTTTGACCTTGCCCCATAGCGCCTTTGTCAGCTTTAGGGTCCGTTCACACAGACCGGCTCGGAGAGGAGAGCAGATTCTTATCACGTTGAAAACAGAGTTTTTAGTATTTGTAGTAAGGTTTATTTTTGCATGTGCACTGCTTTTGTCATTAAGAATGCTTGAACGCGCTTGGTGTGAAATAATAAGAGGAGCTGACCGGCTCCGATCGTGTACTTTTTCTCGTTCGCGCAGCTGTTCGGCTCCGATTGCATGCTCTTTCTCGCTCGCGCAGCCGATCGGCTCCGATTGCGTGCTCTTTCTCGCTCGCGCAGCAGATCGTCTCCGATTGCGTGCTCTTTCTCGCTCGCGCAGCCGATCGGCTCCGATTAAGTGCTCTTTCTCACTCGCGCAGCCAATCGGCTCCGATTGCGTGCACGCCGCTTCACGCCGACCGCCATTTTGATCGGCTCCGAGTGCATCCGACCGGCTGCGAGTGCATCCGACCGGCTCCGAGCGCATCCGACCGGCTGCGAGTGCATCCGACCGGCTGCGAGCGCATCCGACCGGCTCCGAGCGCATCCGCCCTCAGATAGCTTCCAGCCGGTCTATGTGAAATTGTTGGCGGCTCCGCTCCGACCAACTCCAAGCGTATACGATCCGGTCTGTGTGAAAAGAAAAATGCGCGCCGATGCTCTCCGAGCCGGTCTGTGTGAACGGACCCTTAAGGGGGAAGCGCCAGGGAAGCCTTGAATGCATTGGCGTATATAGGGGGGGGGGGGGGGGGGGGGCGGGTGGGCACGGCCCACCCTAGAATGGTCTCAGGCCCACCCTAGGATGTTTGGGGACCTATTCGAAATTTTAAGCTGAATACTTAGGTACATAATATAACTTCACACAAAAGCAATCAAATAAATAATCTACTACCAAGACCTACACAAACTTATTATTAACTACATAATACATTTCATTTAGTTACTTTTGAAATCACAAAAATAATTGAATCTACTAATAACCAACGAAATAAGCTAGAGTATTATTATGATTAGACGGCCCGGGAGCAAACGAATCGGCCATACAGGCCACGGCAGGGGTTGCGCAGGTCGTTGGAAGGATCCGGCGTCTGGGTCTCGAGGTGGCTTTGCACAAATCTGAGGCCTTTAGTTTGCATGGGCCTCGGAACAACCCACGCACCACGCGATTTACACATAGCGGTAGGAGGCGCCCGCGTCGGTGTCGAGTCGACGATGAAGTACTTAGGACTTGTCCTCGACAGCCGGTGGGACTTCGGACCGCACATTCAGCAGCTGGTCCCCAGGTTGATGAGCGCTGCAGCTGCTCTTGCAAAACTGCTACCTAATTTGGGGGGGCCCAACGCCTCCTGCCGGAGACTGTACGTGGGGATTGTGAAGTCCATGGCCCTGTATGGGGCGCCCGTATGGGCGGACACTTTGACGGGCCGCAACGTTGCAATGTTGCGAAGGCCGCAAAGAGCGATAGCTGTTAGGGTGATAGGAGGATACCGTACGATCTCCTACGAGGCAGCAACTCTCATGGCCGGATCAACGCCCTGGGATCTGGACGCGAAAATCCATGCGTCCCTATATCGCTGGCGGAAGTTGGAGCGTGCGCGTGGTCAGCCTCCGGTTCCTCGGGAATTCGATCCACGAAGGACTGAGCTCCGTCAGATCCTAGTGGCTGAATGGAGGGAGCGACTTGCGCAACCCAAGTGGGGGCTTGCCACAATAGTGGCGGTAAGGCCTGTTATGGAAGAATGGCTGGAGAGGCAGCATGGCGTCCTGAGCTTCCGGCTGACGCAGATGCTTACTGGACACGGATGTTTCTGGAAATACCTGCGTCGCATAGGTCGGGTGCGGACGCCTGCTTGTTATCACTGTGTGGACTGCCACGAGGACACGGCGTTACATACGTTGGAGGAGTACAGCTTGGGCCCAACAGCGCTGTGCCCTCGTTGCGACACTTGGTGCGGGTGATCTGTCATTTTCGGTGGTGGTTCAGTCCATGGTCGGGAGCGAAAACGCGTGCGATGCTGTGGCCTCTTTTTGCGAGGACTTGATGCATGCAAATGAGGCGGCGGAAAGGGAGAGAGCATACCTCTCATTCCACCCGCACCAGAAGAGCAGCTGGGCGTCGAAGGGTGCTTAACGATTTCCGGCCACTATAAGAAGGGGCCTGCGGGCGGCGAAATTGGGGCCGTGTCGTCGCTCGAGCAGTCGGGCTCAAAGAAGTGGTACGCAATAGTGGGGTTTTAGTCGGTAGGCGTCCGACGGAAGCAGACGCCGGCTTGCCCTGAGGATACGGAGCAGCACAAGTTGGAAGAGTGCCCAGCTTGGGCAAGGCTGCGCCGTGACCTCATCGCTGCAATAGGCAGGAGCGATCTCTCGCTCCCTGCTGTCGTTCATTCGATGGTCGAGAGCGGGAGCGCATGGGACGGTGTTGCCTCCTTTTGCGAGGATGTCATGTCTGCAAAGGAGGCGGCCAAACGGGAGAGAAGCCGCATCTTCTCTCCCCTCCCGCAGAAGACGCACCGGGCGCCCGAGTAGGGCGCAAAACGATCTACGACCTCCATGAGAGGTGGCCTGCGGTCGGCGGACTAGGAGCGTCTGTCGTCCGACCAGACAGGCCCGAGTTGGCGCTGCAGTGTTCCACGCGCGCCACTCTAGAGTGGGTGCGGCCATTGTAGGAATGGGCCCACGGGGAGGTAGGCCCCGCTGAGGAACAGCGGGTCGAGGCCTGTCGGGGGAGCGGTGAATGCTTATGCGAATCCCGTACCCCCGGCCATAGGTAGAGGTGGAACACCGCGGTTGTTTTAGCCGGTAAGAGTCCGGCATGCCCCTCTGTCACCCCCACGATAGAGGAAGTCCATGAGGATTTCCACAGAGAAAAAAAAAAAGGTTAGGGGCCAGGCCCCTCCTAGAAAGAATGCCTAGATACGCCAATGCTTGAATGCCGGAATGACTATTTCATGAAATATCAATCAATACGATTATTGTGAACTTAGAGGGTTGTCTTGATGATTTTAATAATTATTCTGTATCAAATAGAATTAAAGTATAAGTAGTCATACGTCATACCTATTTGTTACGGACGTGAATCATAATTTAATCAACATGACTACTCGTACAATACAACCTAACACTGAACTACAAATTGCAAAAAAAAAAAATAAGAAAATTTTAATTTCGCGGGCTACCTTGAGGCTGCTTACGGCAAATAAATTATAAGTAAATATAAGGTTCCATTAAAATAGATGGACAAACTTTTAGAAATCATTCAGACCACCAAAATAAGGACGATTATAAAAAAATATATAAGAAAAACGCATTAGATACTTACAAGAAAAATAATCAGCTAACGAAAATACACTTGTGCAATTTATTATTTTAAGTCAAAATAAAATCACATTAATCAGAATTTTTTTTTGCTTGGATATCTTTGGTTAGACATACCTACTGAGCGCTGTGTTAAAATTTGTCCATCTAGTTTAATGGGACCCTGTATGTTTTGAAACTAACAAACTAGCTTTTAAACACTTTTTACATGGCCCATTCCTTTAGTTATTTGCAATCTCCTACTTCTCAATACTTTTAAATTGTTAGAATTCGAACTGTAGGATATCAGCCTATAATGTTCCCACTGCTGGGACACAGGCCTCCTCTCAGTCAGAGGGAGTGGGCCGTTATCTACGACGCGGGCCCAGTACAGCGGGTTGGTAGATGTCACCTAAAAGAAAAAAAAAGTAAGAAAATTAGGTTTTCATTTGTTTTTATGGGTTTATGTCTTCGAATTGTTGGTTCTAGGACATGCCGATTTCCTCACGATGTTTGAACATCATCTTAAACCTATTTAATTCGTAGGAGGTGTTGTCGGACCTTCAGGAAAACCGGTACTCATACACGGAGCCTAGGCTCTCGATATACTGCAAGAAACTGGACGAGTGGAACAAGCTGGCCACGTGGGCGCTGAAGCACGACGTCCATTCACCGCACGTACGGTGGCTGATACAGGTGCCCAGACTGTAGTGAGTATCACCATCATTATCATCTGCCGAGCCTTTTCCTAAATATGTTTGGGCCCGCTTTCAGTCTAAAGCCCGGTTTCCACCGCGAGCGGAGCGGACCCATTAACGGCTTCTTTTACCTCTCAAGAAAAAACTAAGAGTCTAGCGGAAATGGCTCAGCGGGAAAAAAGAGTAAAAATGAGCTCGCTCATTTCTAGAGAGAATCAGACGACTAAACTCTTTCTTGGTGGAAACGCAAACCTATTTCATGAAAACGAAGTCCGCTCCGCTTAGGCATTTCCAGCTCATTACTCTTTCGCGGTGGAAACCGGGCTTAAGGCGGATCACATACTAAATATCAAAAGCCTGTAATTAAAAAAAAAACGGCTATGTGCATGTCGGACCACGCTAAATGAAGGGTACCGCAGTTGGGATGAATCTATCCCAAGAACAAACTTTAATTATACTGTAGTTGAAAAATATTTATCACTAGCTTCTGCCCGCGACTTCGTCCGCGAAAAATTTCACCCTCCCCCCATTCACCCTCTTAGGGGTGGAATTTCTAAAAACCCTTTCTTAGTGGATACCTACTCTTCACAAAGAACACACCCTCCAAATTTCATGTCTCTAGGACCAGCGGTTGAAGCTGTGCGTTGATATATCAGTCAGTCAGTCAGGACTTTAAATTTTATATTATACAGGATGTTACGGAAAGGGTATATCAATACAAACGGGTTGAAGTGTGTATCTGGTCTAGAATCTCTGTACAATATTTCAGCTCAAATGCATTAACTTTGAAAATGCTTAATATTTTTTTATATCGACATCACGGCGCTGCACTGGCGCGCGGCGGCGTGATGTGCGTGTACTAGGCGCACAGACACATCACTACAGATAATGGATAATGACCCTCGTAGTGCAGTCACACGTTTGGTATGATTTCAATTTACTAAACTATCGAAATAAAAAAATATTAAGCATTTTCAAAGTTACTGCTTTTGAGCTGAAATTTTGTACAGAGATTCTAGACCAGATACACTCTTCAACCCGTTTGTATTGATATACCCTTTCCGTAACACCCTGTATATAGATTCCTCATACTCTGAAATAAATCTAAATCTCTCTTTATGAGGGAAACTGGTATCTTGATGATAGTAAAGACACTAATAATTATAGACCCGTATCCGTGTTGCCGGTTTTCAGCAAGGTGTTTGAAAAGATAATGCTTAATCAAATGCTCAATCATTTTAACACGAATAAAATCCTTCACGATCAACAGTATGGTTTTACCAAAGGACGTTGTACGACCGACGCCGGTGTAACCTTATTAAAACACATTTTTAACGCGTGGGAAGAGGCCCAAGACGCCATAGGAATCTTTTGTGACCTCTCCAAGGCATTTGATTGCGTCGATCACTAAACCTTACTTTTGAAACTTGAGCATTACGGACTTGGAAAACTTGCGCTCAGTTTAGTTAGTTCTTATTTAAATGATAGACAACAGCAAGTTCAAATAAATGGTGTCAATTCACATGGTTTAACTGTAAAAATGGGTGTGCCACGGGGCTCGATTTTGGGTCCTTTCCTCTTTTTGGTGTATATAAATGATCTACTCCATTTATTAAAAAATCAACCACAAATGGTGTTATTTGCTGATGACACATCCTTAATTTTTAAGGTAAATAGACGTGCTACAAATTTTGACGACGTAAATAACGCCCTACTGCAGGTCCAAAATTGGTTCACTGCTAATAATTTAGTATTAAATGGAAAAAAAACTAAGTGCATAAGATTTTCTTTACCAAATGTCAAAGGTAGTGATTGTGAGATAATATTGAATCAAGAGAAACTTGAATTCGTCGATAGAACTGTTTTCCTAGGGATCACGCTCGACTCAAGGCTACAATGGGGTCCGCATTTAACATCTCTTGCAGGACGGCTAAGTTCAGCAGCTTATGCTGTGAGAAAAATCCGTCAATTTACTGATGTAGATACCGCGAGACTGGTCTATTTTAGTTACTTCCATAGTATCATGTCTTACGGTATTTTGCTTTGGGGACGGGCTGCAGACATCGATTCTATTTTTATTCTGCAGAAAAGAGCTATCAGAGCCATTTATAATCTCCTCAGGCGCGATTCTCTAAGGGAACGGTTTAAAGAAATTAACATCATGACGGTACCTTGTCAATATATCTACGAAAATATCATGTATGTAAGGAAAAATTTACATCTTTTTAGTAAAAGAGGTGAAAGACATAATTATAGTACTAGAAATAGGGACCTATTAGTTCAACCAGGATTTAGACTAGCTAAAGTAGACTCATCTTTTATGGGGTACTGTTTAAAATGTTATAATAAAATACCTCCCCACATTCTTCAACTGAATGAGACAAAATTCAAGTCTTGTATTAAACGCACACTATGCAGACAGGCATATTATAAGTTAGGGGATTACATCGCTGATAAAAATGCCTGGCTCAATGCTGGTCCTGCTCCACAACCACAACTATTTGATTAACACTTAAAAATACTGTTGGAGCTGCTGAAGATTGTAAGTCTATCTTTGCATTGTATAAATTCAATCTCCTAGTATTGTATAATTGCATAGCACATGTTGAGTACTATGTACATACTATAAAGCTACCATTTACTGGGTACGTCTTTCATTGACTGAATGTGCCCTGGTGGCTGAGAGTATGTCATGCTCACTCAAATGTCACGCTGACGGCGGCGCATGTGTTGGATCATTTAGCTTCCTTCAAAATGGTTGAGCTGAATGGTGCTAACACATGCGTCATGTTCGTGAACGGGCGCCGTCAGTAGGGACTGGTCATCTCTTTGCTGCCATGGCTTACTTTTATTTTAATTTAATATTTGAATTGTTGTTTTTTCTCATCTTTTCATTATGGACGCTTTTAGCGTTCTGCATCGTTCTCACATGTATAATTTTTAACATGAATGATGTAACCAAGACTTTGTAACCATATTATTTTGATTTAAAAGAGTGTCCATGGAGTTTCTTGCCCGTTCTTCTCCATAGGTACCTACGCTTTGGAATGGGCAACTAGCTTCATCTTTCTGACTGACCGACCCCTTGACAATTCAAAAGTGCCTGTAATTGGTTTAATTGAAATAAATGCTTTGAGTTTGAGTTTGATAGTATGTTCTTATTCTATTCTCAGTGACATCTACCGGTTCACGAAGCTGCTGAATAACTTCCAGGAGTTCCTGACGAACCTGTTCGAGCCGCTGTTCCTCGTCTCCATAAACCCTAGCTCCAACCCAGACCTGCACAAGTTCCTCGGTGTACCTACACTGTTTTATCATTAAAGTATCGTAGTATTAGTTAACTGCCATACTCTTTAGAACCCCTACGATTGCAATAGGCTAACTTTAAAGTAGGTACACGGGCGAAGGGAATTTAACACTGCCCTGTATTATACAAGTACCCTGGACTTCATACCATCAATGACAAAATGAAGACATCTGAATTTCGCCATTTTGGCGCTGATAGCAACGTGGGGGTCCGTGGAACTAATATTAGAGATGGGACATATCCTTTGATAAAAAAATACTTTTATGAACTTTATCGATCAAAAAAAAAAAAAATCGTTTATTTGCATAAAATGTGGTACAAAAGATGATAACGAATATTGTAGTGCTAAGACACATTCCGCCATGTAATGATGGCATGCAAATATTTAATACATGAAGTAGGTATTAACAACATGCAGTAACATAATAATAACGTACCTACAGTTAATTAAATTAGCAAATTAACATAAATAATTAAAAAAATATTACAAAAAATATTACAATGCATTTCTGAAGTGGTAGGACTGACAAGATTTTTTGATCGTTATAACCACTGAGAGTAATTTATTACTTAAGAGAAAAAAAAAATCGAATCACTCCCAGTTATTGGTATGCTTCATTTTTAAGTAGATAATAGAATAATTGCTGCAAACGTTAACTGAAAATTCATTAGGGCGCGGTCAGATCGCAAGCTATAAACTAGTGGATAGTGTCACATCCTACTTAGTAAAGTTATAGCGCATAACGGTCAAATCAGAGGCTTAAAATTTCGCGTAAACACTACTATGGTTGAGCCATAACTGCTTAGTTGAGTCGGTGGGAAATCTGAAATTAAGTAAGTATTTGATTAAAGTAAAAATGCTAAAGTATACAGTACATTACATGTAGATGGCAAGTTTAATTTCGATGTTAGGTGTTTACTTCGGAATCAAGCACATAATATTTATCTTTCAAATTAGAAACTAGTGTTTGCTCATTTGTTTTAGCTAATCAAATTGCAGACATTTCGGGCGATATTAATTTTCTATTTGAAAGACGTTTTAAATAAAGAAACTCACTGTCTGAAGAAAATTATCGACACATTATCAACATGGAACATTCACAACTTTATTTATTTTAATTTTAGTTCCTGATAACCTCGAGCGGGGGCGCTTTGAAAGTCTGAATCGGCACAAAAACAACTGTAATTTCGTATAGTATATTTAGTCCAGCGTACTTTTTTATTAGAGGTCAGTGGAATTTAAATTTAAGTGACTAGCTGCGCCCCGCGGTTCCAACCGCAGAAGTTTCGATCCGGTGGGAATATCCGAATAAAAATTTGTCTGTCCTTTCCCGGGACTCAAATTATCTCTATACCATCATCTAAATCGGTTCAGCGGTTTAAGCGTGAAGAGGTAACAGACAGACAGACACACATTCGCATTCATCACTCAGCGGCAGAAAAAGTGGCCCAAGTGCATAAAGGAAGCTTGTGAACAAACTAAGTGTTATTTATGAGATGTTTTGATGACGGTAGGTTTCAAGTGACCCGTTTACTTTATTTAAGTGGGTAATTTGAAATTAACTTGTGTTTAAATTGACCCTGTCTAAAAACTTACGCCAGAACTGTTTTGAACGTTAATCCGAGAGGTAAGTTAAAATTCTTTTTTTTATTCATGGGTCTGTAAAATTGTTTTTTATTGATTTTTTATTGATTACGGGTTTATTTCGATTTCAGAAAAAATTAGAAGATGCCACTTACTGCTGCTCAAGTTGCTCAGGCGGTCTTGTTAACCGACCAAGGACGAACTCAACGTGAGGTAGCTGCAACTCTTAATGTGCCGCGTACCACCCTACAATTTGCACTTAAGAGGTATCGTGAGACTGGACTCTATACACGGCGGCCAGGTAGTGGCAGAGTAAGGTGTACTTCTGCCCGCGATGACCGATTTTTATACTGGAAGTATTGAGAAATCGCTTCCTTACCGCTGTTGAAATCAGGCGGTGGCTTCAAGCGGCACGTGGTATCATTGTTAGTGAGCGGACCATAAGGTGAAGGATGGAGGACCGTGATTTACGAGGCAGGAGGCCAGCAAGAAGGCCAGAACATGAGAGACACCATCAAGTTGCACGCTTAAGATTTGCCCGTGAACGCGTGAATTGGACTTTGGGTCAATGGAGCAAAGTCTTGTTTACTGATGAGTGCAGAGTAGCCTTAAGAGCACTAGATGGTCGTGACAGAGTGTATAGGCGCCGTGGAGAATATTTCCTTCCCATCACGACACGCCAGACAGTAAATTACCAAAGCGGGTCTGTCATGGTGTAGGGAGGTGTGTGTTCTGAAGCGCGTACGGAGCTTGTGATCGTGGATCAGCGCCTAACAGCAGTCGGGTACATTGAAGAACTCCTCCAAGATCACGTTGTGCCTTTTGTGGACTTTATTGGTCGAGAAGATTTTCTGCTTATGCAGGATAATGCAAGAGCTTATACTGCTGGCATTGTTGAGTCTTACTTAGCTGATGTCGGTATTCAAAAACGGCCTTGGCCGGCTCGTAGCTCAGACATGAATCCTATAGAACATGTCTAGGACATGCTCAAAAGACGGTTCCAAGCACTGCCAAACCCGGCAGAGCCACTCCGTGAGCTAAAGGTGGCTCTAGCCAGAGCGTAGGAGGAAATTCCTCAAGTAGACATAAAAAACATACTGCAAAGCATGCCAGAACGCATGCAAGCCGTCATCGAAGCAAGAGGGGGTAATAATCGGTATTAATTTAAGTGATTTTTTGTTGTAATTCCAAGAAATTTTGAGAAAATTTTAAATAAAAATTCTCTTAAAAGCTTTATTTTTACTGTTTTCCCAAATTGTTACTAAAACTTTAACTTTAAAGTCTTAATTTTAACTAAACTTACGTTATAAACCGTTAACGTATTACGTGTAATAAAATTACAACCATATTTTATTCTTAAAAAAAATTGAACATCTTTTCATTTTGGGCCACTTTTTCTGCCGCTGAGTGTATTAGTATGGATTAGATTAGACGAAATATGAGGTCACAATCAAGTAGGTACCTACTTCTCTGCGAGAAGGAATAGTCTTCAAGAAAATAGGCGTAGTCACATTAAAAACCGGCCAAGTGCGAGTCGGACTCGCGCACCGAGGGTTCCGTACAAACCTGCAAGGTTTACAAAGTTCGTTCATTACGACAATCGAGTCATAACTATGGTATTTTTATTGCAAAATGAAATTCATAACATTACAATGGGGAAAGATGGAGGAGCATAAATTTAAGACAAAGATCTCTTTATCGTTTAAGTAATCCTTTATTTTATATTAACACATATCATTTATCTATAATATAACTGAAACACTTATACTAGCCTTGCAGCAGACTTGCGAAAGTTCTTTTATTAAAGTTATTTATTTACTAGGTATTATACTATGTAAAATAGTATTTTCGTTGACGATTAATGCAACTGTAGCCATAATTATATCTTTACAAAGTTTTGCAATTGGAAAACAAAGCAGAAACAAACAAAATCGACGAGAAATTGTCGCAAATTTTACTTATTTCGGAACGCGTGCGAACAGCATGCGGGCGCTCGTGCGAATGGCGCACGGCACGGCTGCCGCTCGCGGCTCGCCTCGCTGTGTGACGATACCCCTTCTCTTGGCCAGTCGCCTGCCCCCGCGCCCGCGGGCCAGTGCGAGCGCGTTCATGCCCCGCCCCGCGCCCCGCGTGCCTCCCGTGCCACCAGCGTCCCATCAAACTTCGCCAGTAGAAACAATACAAGCAAGCTGTCTGATAATAACCAACAATAAGAAATATAATAATGTCATTGAATTTAATTATAAGTATAACACTTTAAGCAGTTAGGACGCATTTAGATTATACAGCTACATTCACCAAAACATCGGGATTGAATGACGATGAGTGAGGTCGTCTTTGCCGTTTGAAAAATGTTGCCCTCCCCATACATAGTATAATAACTCGCGGTCATTGCTGTAACTATAATTATGTTTACAATCACATTTTTTTTGGTGGTATAACTACTTAAAATTTTAAGCTTTTCGGAATTTTTCTGTTACCTGTGCTGTAAGCTATTGCTTCTTACCAAATTTCGAGATTCTATGTCAACGGGAAGTGGTCTTTAGGTTTTAATTCCCTTGCGTGTAGTTGCGAGTTTCAAAATATGCGGTATCAATGGTTGTACTTTTGCGTTTTGCGTTTTTGCGTTGACTTAGAATTTTTTTTTTTCACGGGTTAAAGGCAATTAGATCTAAGTATTTGATATGAATTTCAACTTGATAGCTCTACGCGTTCATGAGGAAAAAAGTAATAAGTTTATATTTATTAAAAAATATATATTTTGTAATGTAACTAAAAATTTAAGGTTTTCGGAATTTTTCCTTTATGTGTGCTATAAAACGTTGCTTCATGCCAAATTTCAAGATTCTAGGTCGACTGGAAGTACCCTTTAGGTTTTGATTCCCTTGCGAGTACTTGCGAGTTTCAAAATATGCAGCTTAAATTGCTGTTTCTTTTAATTGCGTTGACATAGAAGTTTGATTTTGTTACAGCTTAAAGGTATTATAGACCTGAGTATTTGGTATGAATTTCAATTTAATACCTCTACGCGTTTATGAGGAAATGGGTATTAAGTTTAAAATTATTAAAAAAAAAAATATTATGTGATGTAACTAAAAATTTATGGTTTTCGTAATTTTTCCTTTATCTATGCTATAAGACGTTGCTTCGTACCAAATTTAAAGATTCTGAGTTCACGGGAAGCACCCTGTAGGTTTTGATTCCCTTGCAAGTGTCGAAAATTTGCGGCATAAACGGTTGTATCTTTTGATTGCGTTGGCTTAGAAGTTTGATTTTTTCACAGCTTCAAGGGACAGTAGACCTGAGTAATTGATATAAATTTCAGCTTCATACCTCCACGCGTTCCTGAGAAAAAGGGTCTTGACAGACGGACGGACGGACGGACAGACGGACAACAAAGTGATCCTATAAGGGTTCCGTTTTTTCCTTTTGAGGTACGGAACCCTAAAAAAAAAGTAAAAGGACGCAATGCATGAATTTTCGACGATGTTATTTTGACGCCGGTCCAGAAGGACCTATTCATTAGGTACCTACTTGGAGATAAGTCACTCTTGCAAGGCTAGCTGACGTCCGACTAACGTTCTTTTCTAAAGCCAGAACTTAAGCCTGCGGTCCTCTAAGAAGGGTCATGATATCTTGCAGCACGTGATTGGCTTCGACAGCGTGGATGACGAGTCCAAGCCTGAGGAGTCCTCACTGTCCGAGAACGTGAAAACCCCGGAGCAATGGGACCACGAGGAAAACCCGCCTTATGCCTACTACCTGTACTACATGTACGCCAACATGACCATCCTTAACCATATCAGGAAGTTAGTATCAGTCACAGATATTAAAGACTAGTAGATACCGGTCTGTTGGGATGAGCTGGACTCCTTCAACGAGAACTGGTCCTATAGCAGCTTTAAACAGAGAGAAGTGGAAAGAGAGTAGGGAGGCCTTTGCCCTGCAGTGGGACGTCACAGGCTTTTAATAATAATAATAATAACCTCGCCGCCGTTTCTCTACATTGACGTCGTGGTGGGGCTTGCGCTTGCCAGAAGAGTTTACATTGCCGGAACAGGTCTAGGGTGAAGAGCTAGACCAAGAGAGATACAGAAACCCGCAGGGCAGCATGTGGCGAGGTGTTGGGCAGTAACGATCCCACTGACCTATCTCCCAGGAGAAGTCTTGTTCCTCACCACTGTCTTGCCTTTTTTGGCCGGCTGGAGTGAACAATGACGAGGATTAGAGCTCCCACCTCATTCTTGCCATTATTGGCCGGCTTGAGTGGAGATTCGCAAGAGCAAACGTGCTCGGAGAAAGGAAGTATTCCAGTAAGATGCTGGTAGGGATCTTGACTGACCGTACTACCGGGATTGTCCCGATAGCCGTGGAATACCTCTCCACTCCTCATAAGCACCTCAGGACATGTTGCCCCCTTGTTGCTACGTCACTATGTGCTAGCGACCGTTTCCGGGGGCCCATTATTGAGTGTGCAAGTCACCCCTGCCATTGCAACGAGGCAATGCTGCCAGTCTTCTGGGCACGTTTTCGGATGACAGCGATGTGGACGAGTACCTACTTCGACGCCTAAATATCCTTTTGTATTTATTTATATAGTTAGTTAATTAGTCTTTTAATTTAGTACCTAGTGTAAATAGTTAACAGATTATGAAAATAGTCCCTCTGAACCTGAACACGATTGGAATAACTTGAAAAATCACAAAATTAATGTGGTTGCTAAAAAGTCTCAAAATCCCATGGACCGTCCAAAATACAGGCAATATAATTTGGTAAGACTTCATAACTTTTACAGGGAACAAGGCCTAAACACGTTTGTGCTTCGCCCCCATTGCGGCGAGGCAGGCTCGCCCATGCACCTGAGTGTCGGCTTCCTGCTCGCTGAGAACATTTCGCACGGCCTCATGCTAAGGAAGGTAGGCCCTACATTATTGACTAAATGTCGCGTAACATTAATTAATCCAAAATATACATATTACTTAACAGCGCAAATATTACAAAGCTTTAATTCCATGGCACAGAACTAAACATTACAACATCATAGAGAAAGTAATATAGATACTTACAACTACAGGGATTTAAAGAGGGTCTGAAGACGATTATAGTCACGTCACGTTACTCGTAAGAAGTGGGCAAAGCATTTGGGTCGCCTGACAAGCAACGTCGTTGGTCGCACGTGTATTTAATATTTCACCCGGTGCCACTGATGCAGTGCCAGGCACTCCACAATCTTTCCCGTGGAAGCGTTCTACATCGGGAGCTCAATTTAACAACACTGAGGATATCCTGCAGCCTACTTGCGTAAAACACTACAATAGCCTTAAATTTTGGCAATTCAACAATTGTCATTGCGTTATTTACGTTGTTGAGCAGATGAGTTTTTAAAACATATAAGTATGAAGCAATGGATTGTAAACATTCAAAATCCTTTCGATTGTGACTCCAAGTGTGTTACACAAGAGATAACAGCTTTGCCTTTGTTTAGTACCAATTACAATTACATACATGGCGCCGACGCCTACTAAGTATTTCTATCAAAATATCTGTGACGAGGGGTACTACATGCTATAAGTCGTCACGTTTCAGGTGCCAGTTCTTCAGTACATGTACTACTTAGCGCAGATCTTCATAGCCATGTCGCCTCTAAGCAACAACTCGCTGTTCCTGAGGTACCACCGCAACCCTCTGCTGGAGTACTTCTACAGAGGACTGAGGGTCACGCTCAGCACGGACGACCCGCTGCAATTCCATTACACTAAGGTATTCTTGGTGTGAAGACTTAGACTTGGAGTGTTCTAGTGTTGATGACAGATTGGCCAAAAAGCAACGACACTCCTTAATTGGAAAGTTTAGGCAAGCTTAGGAAAAAAGGTTGAGACCTCCTTTGCGACTAGCGGTTGAGGTTGAGGTTTAAGCAGATACAGAATTCACAGAATAAAACGATGCTATTTGGCGGAAAACATAACTCATAGGTAAGAAGAAATCCTTCACAAGGTGCAACAAGCCCCATAAAGTCTCCATTACATTGTTTTGACGAGATGGTGAGCGGTGATGCGATGATTTTTGCAAGCGCCTGATAACAGCAAGATGATTGAATGACTTGGAACTGGAGAGGGCAATGTCTAGCAGTGGATTAGGCTGCTATATACTGACGATGATGGTATGAATGGTTTGTCTGTATGGTGTATTTCTCAGGAACCGCTGATGGAGGAGTACAGCATCGCGGCGCAGGCGTGGAAACTCAGTGCGTGTGACATGTGCGAGCTCGCGAGGAATTCTGTCATCATGTCTGGATTCCCTCATGAGGTAGGTCCACTTCACTTTTTGGTAAGTATTAGTACCACATTTGGCAGACTGTTTATCTGATACTAGCAACCCGCTCCTGCTTCGCATGGTTTTAGCGACTTGACAAAACTTCGACATTTCTTTATTATTGTAACTTGAATACCTATTCATGCACATTATCTTCCAAAATTAATTCTCTAAATCATAGTGAAACACGCATCAAAATTAATTGCGTAATTTTTAAGAACAACGCGTTCACACAGCCAGTATATCGAACAAAAATCGAAAATTTTAATTTAATGTAGGTATGTATTCCGAAACATAATTATGCGGGTAGAAACCGCGGGGCGCTGCTAGTTGTTTATAAACAAATGTTTACCATCAACACGAGGCTTTACTTTTTTAAATGTTTAACCGCTTCTTACAAATGATTCACTTGATTAGTAGTCGCCGCCGCTTACGAACATTTGCAATAGCAGAGGTATCGCAGGTGCGTTTCCATCCCAAAGACAAAGCTGAAATGTCTTTATGTGACTGTATTAGCACAAGCATAATCAGCCTATAATGTTCTCACTGCTGGGACACAGGCCTCCTCTCGGTGAGAGGGAGTGGGTCGTAATCCACGACTCGGGCCCAATGCGGGTTGGTAAATGTCACATGTCTTTGAATTTTTAGCTCTAGGACATGCCGGTTTCCTCACGATGTTTCCCTTCACCGTTTAGAGAGTAGTACCTAGTGATGAAATTATTTACACAAAGTAAAGCGCCTGTAATGCTGTCACCTATCGTGTAGGTAAGTCCACCTTCCTTAGTTTCTTTTTCCTTCAGATGAAGCAGAAGTGGCTAGGCACGGACTACCTGCGCGAGGGTCCGGACGGCAACGACATCACCCACACCAACGTGCCAGATATCAGGATCTCCTTCCGGCACGAGACCCTCATGGATGAGCTCGAGAACCTGTTCCGGGTATGTTTCATGATTGTCCTGCCCTTATACCAGTTTATTTTGGGTCGGCGCAACAGGTCTTTTTCTTCCATAGTTCTCTATTAGTCGTCATCTCGTTAGTCACCCCCTTCTTCTTAGCGTGTCGATAGCAATGTAAATGTAGGTACTCGGCCCAGAATTCGGCCACTTGTTTGGCGCCATCACTAGCGTCCATCAGTTCCTGTCACGTGCACCTGACAGGACACGTAGGGCACGATATGAAGTGTCCTATCGTTTGTGGAACAGCACCACATTTACACTCCAATCTCCACCTGAACAGGTTTTCCTTGCTTCGGCCAACCTGGGTCCGGAGTCTGTTTAAAGACTTCCAGGTTACCCAAGGTAACTCATGTCCAGGTGGGAGGTCCTCAGCGGGTGGAACGAACGGTTTGGGTAAGGAAGCACTGTCTCGCCACAGCTTCAGTCTTTCTTGTGGTGGATCGCCAGTGAGTGGGACGACGATGGCAATCCAGTCACCCCCTTTCTAGCCATATCATCTTTCACTCAGTCCATCCTTCGCTTCTTTTTTCTTCATGTGTTTCTATCCAGCGGGGCCCGCGAGCTAAGCTCATAAAACTAGTGGCAATGCTTTGTTTGTTCAATGTACCTCATGAATTTATCAACAAGGTCCAATGTACCTCGATCATTTTGATAGAAATCACGATAAATCGCCTCATCTGTCCAGCGGGGCCCTCTGCTGTATTGCGCTCGTAATACATAAAAAAAATATTGATCGCATCTACTCATAATGTACCTCTCGATTCATGTATGAAATTCAAGGAATTTTTGATAGAACAGGAGAAATTCAGCATGAAAGTTTTGCCTTTCCAGCAGGGCCCTTTGTAATTAGATCATCAATTAGCTGCCTCGACTTATTTTTAATTATTTTATTTTTGGATTTCTGTTTTGTTACTATTTGCTGTACTCTGGACGCTTTAACGCGTATGTACCTAAGTCTTTTTTTTTTACATCGTTCTTACATTATAAATTCAACATTAATTATGAATTAATATTTTTGTAAGCCACAAACCTTCTCTCTTATATGCACGAACTACTTACATAAAAGTATAGCTTATGGTCATGAGCCAATAGCTGTCTACTGCTAGTGAAAGGCGCTCTGGATCCTCGGCTCTCATCCTGCTGCTACCAGCAGCACAGCGAAGACGATCACTCCACCTCGCCTGATAGTAAAAGTGGCATGCGGTGGTAATAGAGCCCAGTTAGCGTATGCCCGTTTTTCACCTATGAATGCCTCAAAGCGCGCTGTTGAAATTTCAACTTTCGGCGCTAAGTGGAGTCTTGAAAATCCAACGGCATAGTTTTATTTGGCATAAAACTAGCAGCCATTTTGTATCCTACAAGTATGATGATAGACAAAAGGTTAGTACTTCCTTTTGACCTGTTTTAATATTAGCTTTTTTTTCAGGCACCAATTGTGTAAAAGGGGAAAATATGAAAAGAAAAACTTCAAAAAAGTAAACAAATTTAGGTACTGTCTATGTAAGTATTTATTTAAATAAGGGTAGTATTTAAACGAGTGACTGTAAATTACAGTTTTATGTGACAAAAATAATTAATTTAGGTTATAGTATTACTAAGTGAGCGACTGACTGCGAGTGACAGCACTTACAAACATTAATTTGAGTTACTTAAAATACACGATGCACGGTAAAGGTACTTGTATTGTCATTCGCTCGCTCTTGCATCCTATGTCGACGGAGCCCCGCTTCGCGGGGCCTCTTCTGTGTAAAGAAAGATAAATAAATAAACTTTAAAGTAACCTAACCATTTTTTTTTTTTTTTTTGTTTCCCGGGTGGAAAATCCTCATGGATGTCCGCCGCTCTGGGGCGGGCGGCGGGGTCTGTCAGACTCTTACTGACTATAAACCACCCCGGTGTTCCATCTCACACCTACGCCAGGGGTCGCGGGAACGTACGATCCTTCCGCAACCCCCGGCTGGTGCCGGCCCGCCGCTGCAGGCCTCCTCAGGTCAGGGGGGGGGAGTGAGGTGTTTGACTCCCCCCGCGACGTCTAAGAGGGGCGCGCGTGGAACACTACGCGCCGCCACCTGGGGTCCTAGTGTATGGGGGGCTACGGACGTCCCCGAGTCCGTCGCCCCTGGACCCATTTAGGGGGGCTGGAAGAGCGCGTTGTCCGCCCTCCGCCGACGCCCGGTGCGCCTGCTGCGGGCCGGGTGAGTGGACGAGATCTCCCTCTCCTTTTCCGCAGCCTCCTTCTGCGAGACGACGACTTCGCAGAAGGAAACCACCGCGTAAAGTAACCTAACCAAACCTAACCTCGGGGTGCCCTTCGCTCGCTCTTGCATCCTAAAAATCCTCGGGGCCCCTATTTCTGTGTAAAGGATTTAAAGTAACCAAACCTAACCTCGGGGTTTACTAAGTGAGCGACTAGAAATACAGAGAGGGCCTCTGTATTTCTAGTCGCTCACTTAGTAATTTAGTCACACGGCTAGAATTTTAATATCTGAAATGGATTAATCACAACCCACTTTTTGTAAGTTCGTTCTAGATTTTATTATTCGTCGTTAGTTTAGTTAATTTTTCGCTTACTCAAATTCATACCGCTCAAGTTATTAAAACACTACCGCAAAACGGGGCTACTTTGACTTCCAGGGTTACTTTGACAGATTTTGGAGCTACTTTGACAGAGCGCCAAAATCGGTTTTCACGTGTGCTCAGCAAGTGTGCGTGACCTCGAGTAATATTGCGCGAGGCGCGGGGTGTGGGGAACGCGTCATAGCGTTGTGATCGGCCTGGTTAAAGTAGCCCCGCGTGTTCAGAGCAGCCCCGTTTTACTGTATCTCATCATAAGTCGCTAAGTTTTTTTCGCTCGTTTTATAATTCCTCTTCAAATAAGCAATCGCGGCACTTTATTAATACCTATTATAATAATCACTGTATATAGAACAAAATAAATACATCAACGACAATTTATTAGTTTTATTTAAAATATTTTTTTTTTATTAACCCCTGACCCTGTCTCACCCAGTTGGGAAAACAAGCGTGATAATGTTATGTTTATGTCTTAAACTACGGAGTTTTTAGGTAATCTTTGTTTATTTAAAAAAAACTAGCTACTTACCCAACAATCCCCATAGTATACAGGATTTATTTTCAAAGACCAGGCAAGGGTGTGGTACAGACCATCAAACTGAACAACTTTCTCCATGGAACCAATATCGTAATCGCGAAAAATTTATCAACTGTCCCATACACACATACATAATCAGCCTATAATGTTCCCACTGCTGGGACACAGGCCTCCTCTCAGCGAGAGGGAACTGTCCCATAGAAAACTTCAATACCTACTCGACCTAAACGTATGGGACGGCTGAATTTTTATTCGCGATTACGATAACTGAACAACTTTCTCCAAGGGACCAAGAAAGTTGTTCAGTTTGATGGTCTGTACCACACCCTTAAATTTGGCTGGTTTTTGAAGGCTAACCCTGTATAGTCATGCCAGTGGAATTTGCGCTTTAAACGCTCGCGTTACGATTCAATATAGTCGAATTATTAATTATTCAATATAGGCGCCTGAATGACATTGACAGGGGGCGTTGTTGGTGAACATTTATGAAATGACAAAACAAGATGGCGGCATTACTTCCGATTTTGGACACGCCCCATAATAACCTTGCAGCGTTGTAAACTAGTTTACGCCTGCAGACTTACCTTAATTGGTCAGGACTCAATCAATTCCTGCCCAATTATCACCCAGTTGAGTAGTGATTGTGTTTGAGGATTTGGATCACGTGATGCTCAAAAGGGGGGAGGGGTTCGGAAAAAACACGACATATCACAAGCGGGGAGGAGGCGGGATATTGTAGTGAGATATCACGTGTATTAATTTTTTCGTTGATCGCGCTATTTCTAAAGTTAAAAAATAAGAATATTTTTCGAATGATTAAACTCTTCATTTACTTATTATTTGTCTGGACATTATCATGGTGCTTAATTTTCCAGAAAGTAAAGACGACCCCTAAATTCTATGTCATACAGTTTTTTTGTATCCATTAGAGATGTGACTGTATAGTCATAAATATCGATACATATATAATACTAAAACTATTCCTTAACCCTATAGGGTGCGTACTTAATATTAAACTCGACTTTGTCTCTGTCACCTTTGACCTAGGCTAGAGTCAAGAGCAAGCCCATTTCAAATAAAAAATAAAAAAAACTTATTTGGTATCTTTCGTTAGGCATTTAATTTTTTTTGGTAGACAGACCGAGGCATAGACAAAGATACACCAATGACGTTATTAAATTTAAAAACACATAATTGCTAATAACATGGACATATTCACAACAAGATATTGATAACATTTATAAAAATATTTATTATCCAAAAGGATATAAAAATGGTCAAATTTTGGTAGTTTCTAAGAACGCGATAATTAGTGTTGCCAGCGTAGTACAAAGATGTTAATTTTTAACTCGCTATTTCTAAAGTTAAAAAATAAGAATATTTTTCGAATGATTAAACTCTTCATTTACTTATTATTTGTCTGGACATTATCATGGTGCTTAATTTTCCAGAAAGTAAAGACGACCCCTAAATTCTATGTCATACAGTTTTTTTGTATCCATTAGAGATGTGACTGTATAGTCATAAATATCGATACATATATAATACTAAAACTATTCCTTAACCCTATAGGGTGCGTACTTAATATTAAACTCGACTTTGTCTCTGTCACCTTTGACCTAGGCTAGAGTCAAGAGCAAGCCCATTTCAAATAAAAAATAAAAAAAACTTATTTGGTATCTTTCGTTAGGCATTTAATTTTTTTTGGTAGACAGACCGAGGCATAGACAAAGATACACCAATGACGTTATTAAATTTAAAAACACATAATTGCTAATAACATGGACATATTCACAACAAGATATTGATAACATTTATAAAAATATTTATTATCCAAAAGGATATAAAAATGGTCAAATTTTGGTAGTTTCTAAGAACGCGATAATTAGTGTTGCCAGCGTAGTACAAAGATGTTAATTTTTAACTCTAGCAACAACCAGTTTTGGTCGAGGAAATATAACATATCATTGCACATTGATAATTAAAATACTTATACATCAAGACGACATCAAGAATAGAATGAATGCATGCAGGTTGAAATAATTATATTTTATGTTCTTATTTAAAGCCAGACCCCACAGGGGTCACAGTGAAATCACCAACTCGAAGTGAGCAGCGAGATTTTTTTTTTTAATAATATATATAGTTTATTTTTTATAAAGTGACTGCGAACGGCAGTTAGTTATGTCAAAGTAAAACCAACCCACAATCTTTCAATTATTCAGTTAATAACGATAACTCTGAAACTTCGGAAAAATTGAGGCTTTGTTATGGGTTGGTTAGTTTTAGCATAAGCCCAGGTAGCACATGAGCGTTTTTTTTTTTCGCGCACTGTATTTTCAACTCACAGCTTATCACCTAGGGTTGAACATCCAACAGTGTATTTATTGAGGCGCTTAAATTTATTTATTTATTTCAGGCATCAAGGCCCATATAAAACACATAAAAATACAATATTAATATAACTTAAAAATACTATAAATACATACAACATTATAACTACACTAAGAAACTTACTAAACACGAAGTGACTGCGTCGTGTTTCGCTGACTGGTGTCATGTAGCTGGCCACGAAACCGGCGGTACACAACACCCTTCGGCCAGAACTCTTTCTTTAGGAACTTCTCGAGATGTGCTCCGTTCTATTCTTAACACTCGGCTTATCACTTAGAGTTGAAAATCCAGTGCGCGACAAAATTCCACCGCGATATACACCGTGTTCCGAACGATATACATAAACTTCGACCAGATGTTCAGACCATGGAAATAAGCATTTTTCATTATGGATACATTAATGAATTCTTATTTTTTATTAATTTTCATTTAAACTAAATACCTTGACAGAAATCGCCCGATATGCATGCCTCTTTATCCGAATTGGCAGCGATGACGTATTTTCATTCATAAGATTTGGCGGGCTGCAACTTGTCAAAACTGAGTTAAGACCCTTTCTTACTGCATAGCTCAATTAAATTTCACTAAATGAAATTACAAATATCTTTGTAACGAAGCCTTTTTAAGTACTACTTCCTTTGTTAGATTTAATTTGTAAAAGCTATAGAAGCGTTTGACAAAGTTTATGGGTATCGTGAAGAACACGGTGTATATTTCCATCCATGCGAACGTGGGTTAACTCGGCCGTATTACGAAGTATTACTACCACCGTGATACCGCCAGGAATCCGGATGGTTCTATCAGTCATGTCTCTCTCGCAGCGGAAAAATGAGACATTAAGGTTAAGGCACCTGCCGCACCGCCGACGAGGAAGCGACTAGCTTTCAACGATTTTCTCGCTCAAGACCCGTACAAAAGATTGTAGGGCCTGTGCAAGTAAGAGAGATGTGTATACACCGTGAAATTTTAATCACCGTTTTCCTCTTAAGAGGTCATTGTGCTCATCATTATGAAAAACTTTTACTATGGGACCAAACATTAAATCGTGAAAAAATAATCTGCTGTTCCCTACATTTATGTTCGCATAACTCGTCAAAATGTAGGGAACAGCAGATTTTTTTTTCACGATTTCAGGTTTGGTCCCATAGTAAAAGTTGTTCATAATGATGAGTAGGTACAATGACCCCTTAAGAGGAAAACGGTGATAAAAATTTCACGGTGTATTAATAGTTGATCTGTGATTGTTCACACCGCGCCGGCGAGTACTCGTTTGTCGCAGCGACGAGAACTATCAAAGAGAGTACTCGCTCAGCGACGCTCGCTTGGCGGGTAGAACACTCGCTGAGAGACTCACGCTTGGTACAACGCATACCAGCGAGTAATCGCTCGTCGCCGTAGCGCACTCGCTGCTCGCCAACTAGTTTTTAGTTGCTAGTTTTACTTACTGATTAATCGCCGGCGGTGGTTCAGGTACCTAATCCATACTAATATTATAAATTCGAAAGTAACTCTGTCTGTCTGTCTGTATGTTACCTTTTCACACCTAAACCACTGAACCGATTTAGATGAAATTTGGTATAGATATAGTTTGAGCCCCGGGAAAGGACATAGGATAGTTTTTATGCCGATATTACCACGGGATCGAAACTTATGCGGGTGAAACCGCGGGGCGCAGCTAGTACTTTATAATAATGGGCGCTAGGTCTATTTAGTATCGTTTAAAACCCGGTGACGCTCCTGATGGCCTTCTCCTCATCGAGTGGCGACATCTGGTGGTACGAGTGGAATTCCATGGTGAAGGTGGCCAGGCCGGAGCTGAGCGAGCGGAGCGTAGACGAGTAGCCGAGCAGCTCTGACAGCGGGGCTAGGCATTCTACAACCTGAGGATGGGAGGTTTTTTTCAGTAACAGCCCGGAGTCTGTATTTGTTGTCATTTACTGCTGTTTATGTTCCGAATAAATAAATAACACTTGTCGAAATCAAATATCACATAACTTGTATATAAGGGTGTAAACTCGGGTTTAAAATTATGTGTCATTGAAGAAAAGTGGATAAAAAAACTTTACGTGATAATTTTACAAACCTTGTTCTGATGCCGGATGTGTATGTGCTGTATCTGCGTGCGCCTGCGCGCCAGGTCTGCGAGGACTCGTCCGGAGTGGCTCTCGGGACACACCACCTCCAACGACATGAGGGGCTCAAGGAGTATCGAGTCTGCTTCTTCGAACGCCTGGAAGGAGTGTATTTGTGAAGGAGTATTCTTTTCTAGGGCAAGAGGTTTACAGCTCGCGTAGCATGACCAATTCTATCTCTATTCTACTAAGAATACACAAAGTTCTTTCTATCCAACTCGACATCTCTTGTGCCCGAGCACGGGACGACCCGTAGACTCGCGTTTCTATGAAGACAAAGATATTTACAGTACCCGGCGATAAATATTGCACATCGATCTTTGGAAAGAGACAATCGGCTAATTTCGGCTTCGTAGAGCGTTATCTCTGTCGCACGAAATACAAACAGTCCGGTATCTATTAGGAGCTGTTAAAACAATTATGATTTGCTTCTTTTGATAATTCTTTTTATTCTTTGTATAAAATACACCAATTTTTCTATAAATGATTGCTTTAGGTTGGGGTAAAATAAAAAGGTTCCCCTATTTTTCCTAAAGATGCCATAGTACAACTTTAAATTATTTAAATTTGGGGGTGTTAACAACTCTAGATATATATTTTGAACTGGACGCGACCGCACTCTATCGCACTTGAACAACGACTGACAAAATGTCAGTTAACGTCACATAGGTAGTGTGCGACAGAGATAACGCACTACGAAGCCGAAATTAGCCGATTGTTTCTTTCCAAAGGTCGATGTGCAATATTTATCGCCAAGTACTGTACTCTTTCCATAGTTACGGGGAGTAAATAAATTCAATATAGTTTCTTGTCCAAGTCCAATGTGATGTAGACTATTTGACACTTGTTGAGAAGAATTGTTTCTACCCCCAAGTATCAAAAGTAGAGATTTGGTCGTTATGCTTGACATTGGCGCCGATTCCCTTGTTCACAAACTAAACTAAATTCAAGTTCAGTGGATCTTTTTCTTTCTATTTCATTAAGAAAAGGACAGAATATAAATATTAGTTTAGCCCTGTAAGGAGATTAAAAATTCTGTCCGCAATTTTTTTTTTAAATGGCGGCCACTCGTTACACCTATACAGGGTGTCCCTGGAAGTATGGATCAAATCGAATAGGGACGTGGGCAAGGTCATTTCCAATCGTTTTAGCAAAAAAAAAATACTAAAAAAAAGGAGAAGATCGAATTCGTGAAAACTATCAGGGCTATCAATTTTTATTTTTTAGATAGCCCTGATAGTATTTTTTTATGATTAAAATCTTTGAACACTAAGAGAAGTGATTGAAAAAAAAATTTATATTGGTCATAACTTTTGAACCGTAAAAAAATTCACTGACATTCTCAGGGTTAAAAAGTTTGGAAATGACCTTGCCCACGCACCTATTCGATTTGATCCATACTTCCAGGGACACCCTGTATAAATCGATAGCTGACATCAATGAAAATATAGCTTTCAGCTGTGGCCACCATTTTGAAAAAAAAAAATAAGCGGACAGGTAGGTAGGTATGCCACGTACCTTCAAAGCCCTTTCTTGTAGATGTTAACCGAAACTTATTTGGAGATGCTGAAACGGGCCATTAACCCTTCGTATCGGCTGGACCGTGGATCCACGCGAGACACAATAGCTTTTTAATTGTTTCTGTAATTACGGCATTCAACCGATTAAGGGATATTACCTTCCTGAGGCACTGCGCGACGGTGGCAGTGACCACTGAGTCCGACGTGCCGCGACCCAGCTCGAACCAGTGCAGCGTTACTTGCACATCGACCACCTGTTAACACGATTAGGTTTTTTCATATAGATTTTTTTTATTGCTGACCTCGATCACGCCTTATGAAAAACCCAGAAGATGCCTCTTCACTCTTGCTTTGTACGCAGACGGGTCAAATGTGGAAGGGAACACAGACGCTTTATCAACATTGACAGATGAAAAACTACTGACAGCCTGCGTATACACGGCGTTGAACTGTAATTTTACTTCATATTGTTGTGATCATACGGCAGCTTTATACAACACTAGCTGACCCCGCAAACTTCGTCTTCAAAGAAAATGAATTATCTTCATTATTTTTGAGAATTTTCCCCATGATTTAATAGTTATTCTGCTAGTCGGGGCGAAGACAAATCCAAGAAATCAAAGATCATAAAAATCGGTCCAGCCTTTCTTGAGTTAAAAATACCTTTGTTTTATTTATATAAATTATGTTGTATAAAACCGTGTTTGTACTTTCCCTGGCAGATAGCTGATGATAAAAGGGGAACAGAGGCTACTTTTATTTTAGAAAAAGAATTAGGGTTCCGTGTAAAAAAATGAAAACCTATGAAAATCAATTTGTTTTCCGACAAGCACGCGAACTGTTATAAATAATTTCCATCACTACATTAAAAATGCTGAGTTGAAAAATTCTTGTACTATATAAAACTGCTCGCTATGCAAGCAGCGCAGTAAACCCACAAATTTTGTCCAAAACGTATATTTTTAATGTAATATTCCGTGTACAGTTTTTTTTTTATTAAATTAGTTCTGTAGCAGCAAAATAGTGTTTCAATTAAAAAGGACCCACGGAGCCCCATCCTAACAAAATTGGTGTCAGAAGTGGCATCCCAGGAAAAATCTTGAGTACTGGGATCTATAGGTGTAGGCGTCGCGAATTCGTTTCCACTCGTCTGCACTATAGTAATTGTCGGCTCCGTGACCTAGAAGTCCTTTCGGTAAGTGGTCGACGATAAGCCTTGGGTTCCTCAAAAACCTAAGCCCGCGCTACTGCAATCCACGTGATCGACGATCAGCCTCCGCTATTGAGCGTGAGCCCGCATCACCCCGGAACACCTCCTGCTGCCCTGTGATCGACGGTCAGTCTCCACTTATACGAGTGCGAGCCCGCATCACAAGAGGACCTCCGTCTGTACATCATCCATCATCAGCTACGTGGTCGCACCGCGTGCAAGCAGAACGCAACGTGTCGTGTCGACGACCTGTAATACGACTTGCTGAGTCGCCAGGTCGCCACGTCGTGTCTCGCTGCACTACGTGTGTGTGACGTCATCTTCCCAGGATGTTCACGTGCGCTGCTGCTATATCACTATTACTGTGAGTTTTCCTATCTATTTATCTAGTGAAAGTGCTTTCAAATCTATTTTAGTGAAGTGAATTTTTCCCAAGTTTTCAAAAATTACGTAATTTTCCTAGAACACTCTTAAAATAAGATTTATAATATTTTTACACCTTTTACAAGTCTTTGTACACAATTTTATTGATATATTTTTCTGTGTTTTTGTGCGTCTGATATTCTGTAGTGCTTTATTGCGATAATTACGTCATCATTTTAATGCCTCTAAAAAAAGAGAATTCCGAAGAAATCGTATCTTCATCTAGTTCGGATTCATCAGAGGACAGTCCAGTACCAATTCGAAAAGTTAAAATGGCTGAAAAAATTACCCTTTCTGTCCTCACAAAATTCATAAAACCTTATAATGGGGACCGTGAGTCGTTGCCCGCGTTTTTGTTAAACTGCGAAAATGCGATTTCCCTAGCAACTACAGAACAGCAGAACGTTTTATGTAAATATATCATCTCGCAGTTGGAAGGCAAAGCTCAATTAGCTTGTTGTTTAAAAAAGTTTAATAGTTGGTCAGAGATTAAACAATTCCTTAAAATCACTTTTGGAGAGAAAAAACACTCCACTCACCTATTAGTTGATTTACAACAATGCAAACAGTTGCCTTCCGAAGACGTGATGCAATTTTCTATCCGTATTGAATCATGTTTAACACGACTACAAGCTGACATTCATTATAGCTGCGAAAATGATAAAGAACTTGTAGGTCGTATTGCCGCAATGGAAGATTTGGCTCTTAATACGTTCATGTTAGGGTTGAACTCAAATTTTTCCCATATTGTGCGGTGTAGAAATCCTAAGACGTTATCAGATGCGATTACAAATGCCATTGAAGAAGAAAAATTATTTAATTTATCAAAACTTTCAACTCGATTTAATAAACAATGCACAACATGTAATAAGAGCGGCCATGTCGCTTCAGAGTGTTATAAAAATAAAAATAAGCACTCTTCACCTAATTCATATCATGTAAGCACAAATAATAATAATGAACAAAATAATTTCAACACTAATCAATATTCCAATGCTAATTTTGATCCAAATAAATTTTGTGCCTATTGTAAAAAACGTGGTCATATGATAAGCGAATGTCGTAAGCTGAAAGCCAAAAACAATAACAATTCGCGAACCGATCCAAGTAACTCTACACTATCAAGTGCAACTGCACCGAGTTCAAATACCGTGTCGAGCAATAATCGCTCTAATGTGCATCATGTTGACACTTCTAATGAAAATGATAGTTTAAACTAAATAAGGTTTCGGTTCCGTGTCTGCCGAAACCTAATGTTAACAATTTAAATGACGCGAAAAACCTTTTTATTAAATCCTGTGTTCCTACATTGTCTTCAACACAGGTTAGCGCAAATAAAGGTACTACATGTCCTTCAAACTGTGTTCCTACATTGTCTTCAACACAGGTTAGCGCAAATAAAGGTACTAAGAGTCCCTCAAACTGTGTTCCTACATTTTTTCCAACACAGGTTAGTGCTACTAAAGGTACTACAAGTCCTTCAAACTGTGTTCCTAAATTTTATCAAACACAGGTTAGTGCACATACAGAGACTTCTAAATGTCCTAATTCAGATTTAAATTTTAAAGACAGTCCCTCATCTCTCGAAAAATCAAATCTTTCTTCTAGGGATTGTTTGCGTGAGGAAACATTTAATATTAACTACATTAATAACAAAGTTTCTTTACCTCACGTATATTTAAAAACAAACTATAATAATAAGCCCTTGTGCTTTTTGATCGACACTGGTTCTACAATTTCTATTGTCAAACATTCCAGTTTACATAATAAACCAGTGCTTGGTCCTGAAATTATACAACTTAAAGGCCTAAGTGATAACGATTCCTATTGCAAATCTTTAGGTTCTATTAAAATCTGTTTTGACTATCGCGTTTCGTCAAAAAGTAAAATAATTTTTGAATATTTGTTTCACGCGATTGACGATACGATCAATTTACATTACGATGGTATAATTGGTAGCGATTTTATACAACATTTTAAAATAGATATTCAATATTCAACCAACACCCTTAGTTTAGAGGGTTACGAAATACCTATTTGTTGTAGTAAGCCATTGTATGTCATACCCCCGCGGTCAGAAACAGTCATTGAGTGTCCAGTTTCCAATTTGTCAGAGATTGCTAATCTAAAAGAAGCTTTGATATTAGATCATAAAATAAGTGAAGGTGTATTTTTAGCAAACTGCATAGTTAACTTAAAGTCGAACAACAGAGTTAACGTTTCTGTTCTTAACACCACCGAAACTGAAGTCGAAATTGACAATTTTCAAGTTCAATTAACTCCATTTGAACTACCACCTTCCACATTAGATGATACTCAACAAGAACTCATTCATCAATTAGATTCCTTAGTTATTGACCGATCTCAGAAAGTTCTTGAGCAGATTAGGTGCTCCCATTTAAATTCGCAAGAAAAGAAAGCTTTGTTGAACTGTCTCTCTAAATATACAGACATATTTCATCTCGATGGTGAATTTTTAACTTATACAAATGTGATTAAGCATTCTATTAGTACTAAGGATGCATCCCCTATTCACGTAAAGTCGTATCGTTTCCCTGAAGTACATAAAGACGAAGTTGAGAAGCAAATCAAGAAAATGCTTGATCAGAATATTATTCGTCCTTCAACTTCCCCTTGGAATGCACCTGTATGGGTAGTCCCGAAAAAACTAGATGCTTCTGGTAAACAAAAGTGGCGAATTGTCATTGACTATCGGCGTTTGAATGATGTCACTGTTTCAGAAATTTACCCTCTCCCTCTCATTACTGACATCTTAGACCAGTTAGGTCACTCTAAATATTTCAGCACGCTCGATCTAGCATCAGGTTTCCATCAATTATTATTGGACCCCAAGGACACCGAAAAAACAGCATTCAGTGTTACAACTAATAGCATTTCAGGTCAATTTGAATTTACTAGAATGCCTTTTGGACTGAAAAATGCCCCCTCAACATTTCAGAGAATGATGAATCTAGTCCTTTCAGGATTACAAGGTCTTCATTGTTATATATATTTAGATGATTGTATTGTCTACTCCCATGATCTTGAATCTCATATTCAGAAGCTTGAAGCTGTATTCTCCAAACTCAGAGAAGCAAACCTAAAACTACAGCCCGATAAATGCGAATTTTTGCGACAAGAAGTTGCTTACCTAGGACATGTTATCACAGACAACGGTGTTTCGCCTAATCCAGATAAAGTAAAGGCTATTTCTCAATTTCCTACACCGAAAACCCCAAAAGATGTTAAATCTTTTCTTGGCTTAACGGGTTATTATCGTCGTTTCATTGAAAATTTCTCCCACATAACAAAGCCTCTGACATCTTTATTAAAAAAAGATGTTAAATTCCACTGGTCCCATGAACAAGAGCAAGCTTTAAATACGCTTAAACAAAAACTCATCTCAGCTCCCTTGTTGCAGTATCCAGATTTTTCTCAGCCTTTTATAGTTACTACGGATTCTTCCAATTATGCCGTCGGAGCAGTTCTATCCCAAGGCGAGATTGGCAAAGACAAGCCCATTTCATATGCATCTCGGACTTTAAATAAACAAGAAGGGAACTATTCAACAACTGAGAAAGAGCTCCTTGCTATTATTTTCGCTGTTAACACATTCCGGCCTTATCTCTACGGTTATAAGTTTAAAATCGTAACAGATCATCGACCTTTGACATGGTTATTTAATGCGAAAGATCCAGGTGGACGTTTAATAAGATGGCGACTAAAATTAGAAGAATACGACTACGAGATTGTTTACAAGCCTGGTCGAATAAATTCAAATGCAGATGCTTTATCTCGTTATCCAGTAAATTCAATTGTTCATTCTAACTTAAACAAAAGTACTTATGAAGAATATCGAAAAAAACAAACTACTAAAACCATCTCTAATGATACGAAGATTGAAGAACACAATCAAAGTTTACATTTATCGAAACAAAAATTAATTGCGTGTCCCGTTTCACTTGACTTCGACAACACTATGCCGCACTGCGAACAGCTGTTGTCAATGATACCAAATTCCGCTGACTTGCAATCAGCTGAGCGCGAACTTGAAACCGTACAGTCGGTCGATGCAAACAATAAAACATTCTATTTCTTATTTACTAAAGTTCATCATTATGACGAAACTTCTTACAAAACAATTTATAATTTATTACTAAAATTAAGGGATCAAATTATTATAAATGAAGAAATTGAAGAATTATCTATTTCAGATTTTACAGAACCTTTTACTAAATTAGTTTACGTGAAAATATATAACATGATATCGTACATTTTTCACGGCACTAACATTAAAATTCATGTTTATAAAAATCAAATACGATATCCGAATCCTGCCGAAATTCCAAATATCCTTAAAGAAAACCATGGGACTACCGTAGCTGGTCACCCAGGTGTCAAACGAATGTATAACAGGATCAAAACCTCATACTATTGGAAAAGTATGCAATCGGACATAGAACGTTTTGTTAAAGATTGTAAACTCTGCCAAGTGAATAAACCATTGCGAGCTTCTAATAAGGCCCCTATGGTTATAACTTCTTCAAGTACTAAACCATTCGAAAGATTAGCGTTAGACATTGTTGGTCCTCTACCTGAAGCTGGGCTCCAGAAATTTAAATACGTTTTAACTCTTCAAGACGACTTAACTAAATTCTCGTGTGCATACCCTATGGTTACTTCTACAACAGATGAAGTTGCACGTTGCCTTATTAATTTCATTTCCTTATTCGGGTTTCCAAAAATGATTCTCACCGATCAAGGTACATGTTTCACATCTGAGTTATTTCGGCAATTGACCGAGATTCTTAAAATAAAAAAACTATTTTCTACCCCTTATCATCCTCAAACAAACGGTGCACTAGAGCGTAGCCACGCAACTCTTAAAGAATATTTGAAATCTTTCGTCAATGACAACCACGACGACTGGCATTGCTATCTGGCAACCGCAATTTTATCATATAATACAACTCCCCATTGTACCACTGAATTTACTCCTCATGAACTATTATATGGGTATAAGCCATCTATTCCTAGCAGTTTTTCTGAATCCCATGATAATGTCACTTATCACGAGTATATCCGCGCTTTACAGTATAGAATGAAATACTCGCGAGAAAGAGCTTTACAAAATATCAACAAAAGCAAAGAACAATCAAAAAGGTATTATGATGTTTCTGCTAAGGAAAAAAATTACAAAATTGGAGATATGGTATATTTAAAGCAGCATCATAGACTGCGTAAAGCTTTGTCCCCAGTTTGGAAGGGACCCTACAAAATTATGAAGACACACGGAAAAACTAACGTCACCCTATGTGTTAACAGAAAACGTATAAAATACCACGTTAATGAACTTAAATCAGTCTGAATAAATATATTTGTTTCAGATGTCTCGCGTGTGCAAATACTTCCGAGCCGATCGAACTTATCCAACATAGTCCAGGAATTTATTTTGACCCGACTTCTATAGCTTATTTTTACAAAGATTACTGGAATGTAATTACTCATATAGAATTTATACCTATTAAGCCCTATTTGGATAAAATTGAAAAATCTCTTCTAAGAATTTCCGATTCCTGTAGCAAAATTCAGAATTACTCTACATTAAATATAGACTGTCAGGATACCGTTAACCCTCTAGAAATTTTGATTAATGCTAATAATCTTAAGTATGACTCACTATCTCACCTTGTTTCATTAAATGCACCGACTCGATTTAGTCGAGCAATTGAGTTCGGCGGAGAAATACTTAAATTCTTCTTCGGCACATTAGACGCTGATGATGCCAGAAAATATGATGAAGCCATTACAACTTGTCAACAGAACGAAAATCTGATATTTTCCTTAATGAAAGACAACATTCACGTTGTACAATCGACTATTAATAACTTTAATGATTCAATTCGTAAATTAAACAATAACGAATTAAGAATAAATAAACAATTAGAAAAACTTAACTATATGATTATAAACAGTAGTAAAGATATTGTTAACTTAAACAACATCGCGAAAATTAATTCCATTTTTAATTTGATTGAAAGTTCATTGCTGTCTATTTCCAATATCTTAGACACAGTTTTAAATTCTATTTTATTTGCAAAAGCGAATATCCTACATCCTTACGTTTTAACTCCTACCAACTTATTTCAAGAACTTTCTAAAAGTAAAATGACTCAAAGAAATTTAGATTTTCCCGTCTCGTTATCGCTACATAACATTCACAGCATTATTGACTTATCAAAGTTGACTTCTTACTATTATAATAATAAAATAGTATTTGTTATCGAAATACCTCTCATCAATCCAATTAAGTATAGTATCTATAAAAATTTACCGCTACCTACTCCACGGAACGAGAATAATTTACAAACATATGTCCTTATTCATCCCACTAAGTTATACATGGCTGTAGCGGATGATAGATTAAGTTATGCATTGTTAGATAGTTTAAGCGAATGTAAGAATGTTAATTATGACTATGTAATATGTCCATTACCCTCTATATTATCCACTATTAATAATCCTTCTTGTGAAATTAAGCTTTTAACTGAAGTAACACAGTCACTCCCTGAAGTATGTGACTCAAAAATAATTTATGGTAATATAAACTTATGGCAAAAACTTAATGATGGAAGATTCGTTTATATACAGTCAAAGCCTAATAAATTAACTATTAAATGTAAAAATACGAATGAAATCAAAGACTACACCTTAAAAGGTACTGGAATTTTGTCGTTAAAAAAAGATTGTGTTGCATTTTTCCAAACGTTGCAATTTGCTCCATCTCACGTTTATAAAACCACTTTGCCAAGCCAATTAAAAATAGATTTTAATATTATTGATGATGATTGTTGTAAATTTAAAATTGTAAATAGTAGTGCTCATATGCTCTCTCCAATAACATTAACTGACGTTGACTTAGAGTCTTTAAAATTAGCGTCACATAAACTAGATCATCTAGAAAATCAAATTCATGAAGCTGAAAATCAGTCTCACATTGTCAAATATGGACATTACTATTCTACACTTACTATTATTGTAATTGCTGTTATTTCTTCCTATATTATATACAAAGTTTATTTTAAATGTTTTCCCACTGGTAAATATACATCTTGTTGCATTCATTTACATAATCCATGTTTTGGGAAAAAACCAACCGAAAACCCGAAAGCCACAAGAGTAACCTCAGTTGAGCTAACGGATATCCAAACTGAATCTGTGGAATGCGACAAGAAGTCGATAAGAAGTCTCCCTGAAATGGAACTTAATAAAAATAAAAATAGAGTCGCTTTTAGAAGTTTTGACAGAGTCTCATCTAGTCGAAACATAAGTAATTTTTAAAAAAAAAAAAACCAATTCAATACTGTTATTTATTTTCATTTCGGGACTTCCTTAGATTAATTACCTTCGTTTTTGTAACCTATTTGTATGTGTTTTTGTTTTGTACTTATTTGTGAAACTTAACTATTCTGTAATATTGTAATTTAATCATTGTTTACCTTTTATTATTGAAATTATTTCTACAATCCTTCCTTTTTGTTTGGAGCAATTTAATTCTTGCATTTTATCCTTCGCTTAATTTATAAAGCTCCGTCTTAAGGGGGGAGATGTTATAAATAATTTCCATCACTACATTAAAAATGCTGAGTTGAAAAATTCTTGTACTATATAAAACTGCTCGCTATGCAAGCAGCGCAGTAAACCCACAAATTTTGTCCAAAACGTATATTTTTAATGTAATATTCCGTGTACAGTTTTTTTTTATTAAATTAGTTCTGTAGCAGCAAAATAGTGTTTCAATTAAAAAGGACCCACGGAGCCCCATCCTAACAGAACGAAGTCGTAGGCACAGCTAGTCTATCTACATAAATAAAAATCAATGTTTGTATGTTTGTCCTCTATGCGTTCCGAAACCATTGGTCAGATTGTGATAAAACTTTGGTAGGGTGTTCTGGGGACGCCCGTGAGGGTCCCTAGTTATTAAAACATGGGAATACCTAAATAACAAAAAAAAAATCTGAGGCGGTACGAAGTTCGCCGGGTCAGCTAGTTTATGAATACACTAGCAGCGCCCCGCGGCTTCACCCGCGTAAGTTTCGATCCCGTGGGAATATCGGGATAAAAACTATTCTATGTCCGTTTCCGGGACTCAAACTATTTCTACACCAAATTTCACCGAAATCGGTTCAGTGGTTTAGGCGTGAAGAAGTAACAAACATAAACACTCACACAGTCACAAACTTTCGCCTTTATAATATTAGTGTGAAGTATGGATATGACGTCACGTACCGGACAGCCGAGCTTGGCTCCGTGCATGAGCGCGGTGGCGACTCCTTGCCTGATGGCGTGCAGGTGGCGAGGGTGCAAGTGCGACAGGTTGGCAGCACTGTCGCCGCTCTTGTCCAGCCTGGAAGAAGGAATTCATGCTGATAAAGCTCTATTGACTTTGACCTTGAATAGAAAAGAGAGAGAAAGCTTCCTTGTGTGACGACTTCGAAGGAACTTCGTACCAATAAAGTTTAGCGTTTATTCTAATGATATGATTTACAAGGAGTGTATGTACCTTTGAATCTAGTTTTTTTTTTCTATTTCAACAGCAGGTTTTTACAGAACAGAGAAAAGAAAAATCAAAAACTTACTTCAAAATCTTCTCCTGCGCGATTCCTTTCACCCCCTTAGCGGACATGGTGACCTTGCACATCTGGCGGGCCCCTCCGATCTTGCGGTCCGTGACCAGCGAGTGTCGCGCGGCCCCCGCCAGCGTCTCGCGGTAGGCGATCTGCAGGGGCCCCAGCTCCACGTCGATTTTGTACTCGCGGACAATGCGCTCTTTTATTATTTCGAGGTGGAGTTCGCCCATGCCTGATTTCGGAGAATATTTCAGTTTTAGACGATGAGGTAGTATATTTTAGGACATTTTTTTGATCTAGGTTTTAAAATACTGTTTTTGATAAATGAAAGCTCCAATATGCTGGTTAGTGTGTCTATTAATCTGTAGTTTTGTTTGCATATTCCCAAATCAAGTAATGTCATTAATTTATTCGTATATTTCGTACAGCAAATAGGCATAAACGCGATACTAAAACAAGTTGCAAAAGCATGAAATGCAAAACGGTGCTACTACAATTAAAATTACAGTCATGTGATCTGTTTGACGACACCTAGACTTCGGGATAAGTCTGATATTTGTCTAGGATTTCACCAGGAACATGACAGATATAGCTGCTGATGAAAGAGCATACGGACCCGCCAGCACGGTCTGTCCGCTGTCGGCGTCTGTGGTGACCCTGAGGCTGGGGTCCTCTCGCTGCAGCTCTGTCAGCGCAACCTCCAGGGCTCCTTGCTGGGCCACGCTCGGAGGCTCAATGGAGCACAAGAACACTGGCTCCGGGACTGTGTTGCCTGATGACGGAGAAGAATTCGAAGACATGAAGCTGGGTTTGCAAAGCATCAACAAAGTTCTCTTGTATTGTGATTTACCTTCAATTTAACAATCTTTGGGTGGTACGGAAAAAAAATAAGTATAAAAACCTCAAGTAGGTCAGTCAGACCAGCCATGGATTGCGATAGAATGAGGTTCTTATTCATCATAATAAGAGTATAGCTGTCGCTTTTAAAGGTAACGTTTGGAAAATACTCAGCGTCTGGCAGGGCTTGGAACCGGTACCAAAAGTAAAGGCTCTGTATCGGTACTTAGCGGTACTTACTATTCTGTACCCGGGTACAGGTTCCAGATGGATACCGGTATTCCACCTAATAACACCGGTACCAAATTCAGGTACCCGGCGCGTACCACATATCTCATATTAGTACGAGGAACCTCGTCCGGTTGGCAATTTTGAAGTTATATTTCTAACGCCTATTATCTATCATTTTTGCTTACTATGTCTTTTTTCTCACTCTAACTTACGGAAATATTTATTTGGTACCGGTTTTGATACTGGTACAGTACCGATACTGATTAAAAATACCAATAGTAAAGGTACTAAGTCTGGTACCGTTATCACACAAAGGCCAATGGTACCGGTTCCAAAAATACTAGTATTCCAAGCCCTATTCAACAAGTCTCCGTAGACGAAAATAACTCTAACGGAGTGGAAAGGTTCAACTAGGATCAAGGCACATAGCAGTATTCTTGAAACTGCCAAACACAAGATACTATTAGATTTTGTAACATTATAACATTAAGTAACTTTCTCTAACTCTTGTGTGTGACTTTAATCAATTCTATTTTAATGTAATTTTTGACGTTCAAAAGTGCCTTTTATGTTTTTGAAAGAAATGCTTTGACTTTGTGGCTTTTAAGGTGCATCCACAATTCCACACCGAAGTTACTTTTTGTAAAGCAATTTGCAACATGATTACTTTAAGTAACTTTCTATAACTTTTACTAAAATTACTAGATATTTTTTTGTTATCCGTTGTCGCCCACCAACCCTTGCAAACGTCGCTCCACAAAATGTAACTCCAGTGTGGATGCACCTTAAACAAGATCCTTACCAATTCCCAGCAACAGTTCAGCAAATTCCTCATTGCTGGGCTGTGCATCCATGGTCTGAAGTCGCTGGCGAGCGCTGGGCAGCACCAGTTCCTGCACCTTTCCAGGGTCTTGCAGCAGCTGGGCCAGCTGCCCCTTGGCGCGAGTAGCGGCCGCTTGGGTCGAAGTTACGAGGTCCCCAGTCATTGTGGCCTGCGCAGCACTAGGTTATATTATTATGGCAGTTTAACTGCCACAGGGGCAGAGCGGTTGGCTCTGCTACAATGGCTTGATTGATCTCATGTTTGATATTAGCACGAATTAATAAGGTATGTTGGGGTAAGATCGTTGCCGGGGTAAGACCGTAGGAATCAAGTTCTTTGCCTGCAAAATTAAATTTTACTCTGATCTTTGTCTTAGCAGAATAAAAATAATGATGGAGAACATTGCCACATTAGGTGGGAATTTGATTCATACGGTCTTATACCAGTGCCGGTCTTACCCCAACATACTTTACTTTTGTATGGTTTATAGATATTTGTACCCGGAAAACGGAGTATACATAAAGAAATACTGTAATCCTACCATGAGTATTCAAACAGTGGCGTGCATTGCATATACATATGCATATAAGCAGTGCCTACCTCGATATATCAACATAAGCCTGTCAATTACATTTTAGTGTGTGCCCCACAATTGAGAAACTCACAAAATTATCATACCTAACAAAAAACAAAATCTTCATACAAACACGCGCGGCAGTAGGCAGTCGCCGGACGGCCTACTCGGCTCCCGTACTATTCGCATATTGTCATTGGTCTTTACTCGTTCAAGTTAATACGACAAAAATAACAATACGTACGTCTCACGCGTAATACCATGACGTTCGACCTTCGCAATTTATCACCCTTAAGTATAGTCATGCCTGCTCAAATAACCACACTTTTGACCTCACTTTTTTTTCTGATTAGTGACCGCGTTTGCCTAGATCAGACCCGGCCTAGTGCCTACCTATTCTGAAAACCAATGTACGCCACTGTATTCAAGTGACTATATAGTTTTGACCTTGGGGGAGCACAGTGAGCGCGTTCACGAGCGTTCAGAATTGTTGACAACTCTCAGCTGTCACAATCATGATATCTAAATCGGAACGCAAATTATTGATGTGAGCGCTATGAGCGATTATGGCATAATTCGAAATGTACCCACAGACACTCGAAAACTCTGTCTCTCTCTTTTTTACTGACGGATAATGTTTCTTTAAAATCCGTTGAGTTAACAATGGTCGTTCTAATTCGAATAAAACAAAGAAGACATAAAAAAACCGAGTGTGCTTATGACCACACGACTGAAGTGAAACTTCAAACGTATTTGGCTATGAGAGGAAGAGAAAAAGAAAATGTGCGCGCGCACTGCTTTCTCTTGCTTATATCCCCCACTCAACTCCCGTTCGCCTCGCCCGATCACACTTTTCGTAACGCTTACGTCACGCGTTCGCCAGCTTACTCCCCAAGTCAAGCGTGCGTAAAGAAGTTTCACTTCAAAAAGAAAATAAGTAGTTACCTTCAGCGAGCTGACGACGGCAATGTTGCCGGCGGTGACCTTCTCGACGGGACGGTACTCGTCAGCCAGCGCCACGTACAATGCTCCTGTCTGATAATTTTAGTCATTAGCAATAACATTAACCTATGCGATCAATAATATTGGTGCAATCATACTGATTATAACAGGCTTGTCATCAAAATTCAGTGTTTATTGGCAAAGGTGATTGAAGATTTTTTCATCGAGCTGAATGGCGCGCAATTGGAGAGGCCTACGTCCAGCAGTGGACTGCTGTAGGCTGATGATGATGATGATATAGAGTCGTGATATCTAAATCGGAACGCAAATTATTGATGCGAGCGCTATGAGCGATTATGGCATAATTCGGAATGTATCCACAGACACTCGAAAACTCGTCTCTGTTTTTAACCGACTTCTAAAAAAGGAGGAGGTTCTCAATTCGAATGTTTGTATTTTTTTTTTGTCTGTTCGCGCATAACTCCTTCGTTTGCCAACCGATTTGAATTTTTTTTTTTTCGTTGGAAAGGGTATACTTTCCAAATGGTCCCATGAAAATTTTATCGAAATCTAAAACAGAAATCTAAAAATTTATCTACATTGTCTACATTAACGATCTTTTTGTTTACTTTTTTGTGGGGTAGGTACAACTAAAAAGTGAAAAATAAAAACTTTTTTACAAAAAAAAAAACGACCGACTTAAAAAAAAACACTACAAAGTGCTAAATAACTTTAATTTCGGAAGTCGGTGTCAAAAAACGAAAATGCGGAATCAACGACACCGACTTCCGAAATTAAAGTTATTTATCACTTTGTAGTGTTTTTTTTTAAGTCGGTTGTTTTTTTTTGTTTGAAATATTCAGAGTGATTATTTCAAACATTTATGCAACAAGATATAAACAAATTAAAAAAATATGGATGTCACATGATCAACTGTGAACGTTAATATCTTGGAAAAGTGACACTACGGGTTTGGTCTTATTATGTTTTCTGTTTGCACTGATGTCAGCTATCGATTTATATAGGTAGCAAGCGAGGCCGCCATTTTGAAAAAAAAAATAACCAAAATGGCGGGCAGTAGGTATGCCATGGACCTCCAAAGCCCTTTCAGTTTCGAGTCAGGCTGAACACTGAACAGAATTTCATGTCTATCATTATCATTTTTTTTTACTTTAAAGCTTTGGTACTGGTTAAAGACTTTTAAATCCTCCAGACCGAATTTCGGCCATGGTGACCAATCTTAGCGGAGAGCAGTCTTCGACGCGGGAGATGTTATAGTGCACGAATGTGTGCGCAGACACAGGTACAGTCAACAGCAAAAGTAGATGATGAAAATCAGAAACTCAATACTAATGAATGGAGTTCGTGTCAGAACTGTGTGGCGTCGAAGTGATTCAAAAGTATGTGAATGTAAATTATACCAAACATTTACTACTAATACAGCTGCCATATATTCGTGATCAGTTTTGACTTAGTATTGAATTTCTGATTTTCATCATCTACTTTTGCTGTTGACAGTACACTCTCTTCCCTCACTCTCATAGTCCTCAGGAACGACAATACGACACGACCGGAGACAGATCAGGCGCAGGAGCAGGCGAGACGAGTCACGGGGGCATTACACCGCCAACTTCGAAAATCCGGGCTGTTACTCCAAAGGCAAAACCCAATAACACTTGTCCGACCCGGGAATCGAACCCAGGACCGCTCTGCCCCGTTGGTATCGTGGTCGCGAGTGCAACTGCTGAGCGCAGCGACAGTAACTAACAAGTTCAAGCTAATATTTTTCTCATCTACTCTTAAAAATAGCTTACCTGCTCATTCTTATCCCTAGCCAGATTATATATCTTCTGTCCCTTGCAGATCTCTCCGCTGTACAGTCTCAGGAAGGTCAGCACTCCTCGCTGGTCATCGTGCTGCACTTTGAAGGCTCTGGCAGCTAGTTCGGATCCGAAGCTGTGGTACAACCTAAAATAAATTATGTTTATTTAGCAAATACTATGGTACTGTAGAGGTTTCGTTTGCATGGCTTTGTAGCGGTATCTACAACGACACATGCGAACAACGCGTCATACTGACGTCACGCAAATCCTGCATCTCGCAAGCAGAGTTTACCGCGCAACTAGCATAGATACAACGGCCAAACATGAATCATTGGGCAGTTGCCCGCCAGACACAACACCCGTCTGGTCGGAGGATCCTCTCTTTTCTATGGAGGCTGAGTGAACTTTACACCTGACCGTCCAACCTCCACGAACGTTTTAAGTCAACGGTATTATTTTTAGGCTACGTCTTCACTGACCTAGAGCCTAGTGACTTAACATGCTTCAATACACGCTAGGTGACTAGCGAAGGCGCCAATGCTCAAATTACGTGTAAACACTGACTCGGCCATATCACTCTCTCGGCCGAGTGAAATTTTACTCTCTCGCCGCTCTACTCGGTAGGTGTAACCAGGGTATAGCAACCCACCTGACAGTGCGTACGTAGCCTAAAAGATAAACGCTATTTCATTTTTATAAGAATAGAAAATAGTACAGAGTCAGCTCGGAACTGACAGCGCCCGTCTAGATGTAAAAAGGAAGGATGAAATACAAGCCAAGCCAAAAAAAAGTTAATTCATAATTACAACACAAATTAAATTATTTCCAACAGTAAGGAAATCTAGATTTTTATTTATTTACTAGCTTCTTTCCGCGACTTCGATAGCGTGAAATTTCACCCTCCCTATTCACCCCCTTAGGGGGTTAATTTTGAAAAATTCTTTCTTAGTGCACCCCTAGACCTCATAAGGAACCTACGTGCCAAATTTGGAATATCTAGACCCAGCGGTTTGGGCTGTGCTTTGATATGTCAGTCAGTTTTTTCTTTTATATATTTAGAAAAATGGTTCATTAACAATACATATTTGTTTGTTATGTCAAAATAACAGCTTTATACTAAAAGCTTATGCAAGTACGGTACTTACAACGAAAAAACATTTTTTTTTTTTTGTCTTTCTGTCAGTCTGTTTATTCCTGCTAATCACTTTCATTGGCAGATAGCTGATGTTATAAGATGTAGCTTAGGCCAGCTTTATTTTTTTTTAAATACGTAGGGTTCCGGGCAAAAAAAAAAACCTATGAAATCCAATTTGTTTTCCGACATGCTCGCAAACAATGTTGCGGGCACAGCTAGTTAATAGCAAAACAACATACTTGTGCCCCTCAGCCGGGCTAGGCAGGTAGGATATGATGGCATCCATCAGGGTCTGCACCCCGATGTTCTTGTATGAGCTGCCGCACAGGATGGGGAACCCTTTCATGGCGAGCGTGCAGCGCCGGATGGCTTCCTCGATCTCTTTGCTGCTAATGTCTAGGGTTTCCTGTCGAAAGTTTGGATAATAGGAATAAAAATTGTAGAAACAAAAATAAAGACTGGTTTGAGAACAATTAAAAAGGTCGCTAGCATAATCAGCCTATAATATTCCCACTGCTGGGACACAGGCCTCCTATCTGTGAGAGGAAGTGGGCTGTAATCTACCACGCGGGACCAGAGCGGGTTGATAAATGTCACGTGTCTTCGAATTTTTATGGTTCGAGGACATGCCGGTTTCGTCACGATGTTTTTCATCACCGTTTTGAGAGCAGTGGTGATGAAATTATTGACGCAAAGTAAAGCGCTTGCCTGGGTTCGAACCCACGACCAACAACTCGACCTACCAGTGGGCCACCATCACTGCTCTTAATAAAAAGGGCGCTAGTAAACCATTAATCAAAAACTAAAACAAAGGGTTTTTTTTTTAATAAAACATGTCAGAGAAGAAAATTCTGGTTTGACACATTACCCTAACGTAAGAGGCGCGGTCTAACGTTGTGAATTTAATCGTTGCAATTGATGTGAATGCATGGTTATCACAAGCATATTTTTAGCTTAGTCAGAGGGGATTACTATTTTTGGCAATTCCAGTTGCATGTTATAAAAGATGGCAGAGACATCATCGCACAACATGTTACCATGGATCCAGTACAGTACCCGGCGATAAATATTGCACATCGACCTTTGGAAAGAAACAATCGGCTAATTTCGGCTTCGTAGTGCGTTATCTCTGTCGTACCTTACCTATGTGACGTTAACTGACGTTTTGTCAGTCGTTGTTCAAGTGCGATAGAGTGCGGTCGCGTCCAGTTCAAAATATATATCTAGAGTTGTTAACACCCCCAAATTTAAATAATTTAAAGTTGTACTATGGCATCTTTAGGAAAAATAGAGGAACCTTTTTCTTTTACCCCAACCTAAAGCAATCATTTATAGAAAAATTGGTGTATTTTATACAAAGAATAAAAAGAATTATCAAAAGAAGCAAATCATAATTGTTTTAACAGCTCCTAATAGATACCGGACTGTTTGTATTTCGCGCGACAGAGATAACGCTCTACGAAGCCGAAATTAAAAGTTGTTATTATTACTCTTTCCAAAGATCGATGTGCAATATTTATCGCCGGGTACTGTACATGATTCTGCGTTGTTTCTTGGTTAGTTTCCACAAAAGTGCAATATCAACTACGCGGTCAACATGTATGGAAAAGCTTTTGTTTTTGGTAGTACTTCAAAACGCTTAAACGAATATCAACTTTATGTCAGTGTAAATTAATTTGATTTCAGAATGACTACTAGTATTAAAATAGTCATAAAAAAATTAAGTTGTAGTGCAAACTGAACTTTATGAGTAGGAGTTACAAGTTGTTTTTTCCAAAAACATATATTTGTTTACATGTTCGGAAGCTACATCGCGAACTCAGTATACCTAGGTACTTCCTTACTCACTACTGAACGCCCGCACAAGACACCTACCTGCTGTATAATATTCTCGGCCAACTCGTCATCCAGGCTAGACAGTGTATCCACCAGCTCCTTGTGGTCTGACATGGCGGTCTCCCACTTGGAGCCGTCGACCTGCTCCGTCAGTTTCCGACGCACCAGGGTCTGACCGCGCCCCTGTGTCCATATCACCTCTTCGAGTGTTATCAGGTCTATTAAGCCTGGTAAAGAAATGTTGACAGGTTATTTGATTACTCTTGCTTGCTTGCTGACGGGTTTGCGCTTAATTCTTGTCATACAATACAATCTTGGAACTGTCGTAATTGCTCAGTGTTGCCGAGACATCATTTTGACCACAATTGCCACATTGCGCAATTAATTCCACTCGTGTATAAGCTACTTAAACATCGACGGTTAAGAATCAATGGACGGTTGACGGACGATTCGGAGACGGTTGATTCTTAACCGTCGACATTTGTTCTAATAACTTGTGTTAAGTACTGCAATTATTAATTTGGGTATAACTACGTTTCCAAGTCTGATTTATTGATGAAAATTATGTAAATTACACCATTTTGTGGGCTTTTAAGCCAGAGGAAGTAACGAGGATTCAAAGGGTTCTAGAAATCACGTTAATGTGCCTCTTTTACAAGATATTAACCTTTTAAGTGCTTGGCTAAATATCAGTTGCTGTGACCCTAGTGCGCGGCTACAAATCGATAAAATCAAGATAAAATAATACCTACAATAAATAAGGAGGAGAAATCGTTGAATCGATTAAAAAATAGTCAAAAACTTTTTATCTCTATTTAATAATGGTTTTAATTGTACCACGCAGTTAATAGGCCGAAAATAGAACGAAAAAATCATGCATGTTCTATGTCGCAGAAATACGACACGGGCGGTAGGGGCACGGACACATGTGTCGCATAGGTTAAAAGGTTAATGCATGATATGGGGAGCACCTGCCTCTCGGAGTAGCGGAAGTGTTTCATTTGGTTCTCACCATAGATATATGAAAGAAGGAGATATGCGCGGTAGTTGAAAATGTATCAGAACCCGATGTCGCTAGGTTTGCCCCACCGCCGCGCCACTACTACAGATGTAGTTTAGTAAAAGCAATAGATACAAAGTCGCGCACACTCTTGCAATTCATAAATCAGAACGTACTATACAATCAATTATAAACCTTAACTCATCAAACACAGCGTGCATTTTACCATGCACCGTACAACTCACTCACACAAAAACATCTATCGCTATCGTTGTGCTGTGCAAAAGCAATTTATTTTACACATACGCTAGTGATTGACTAAATCGGAAAGTTATCGACTCTTTAATTCATTATTGTACTAAGAAAAATAAAGGGTCATGAAAATAAAATAAATAAAAAACTATATGTCCAGAACATATTATATTATAAATCAATAAAAAGTAGCTAAAAAAATTATTGAAGTTAATAAAAAAAATTAACATTATTTTTCATTTTCTCAAGGGCCTTCCAACCATTTAAACGCCATCTTTTCAGGTCTTCTATAAACCGGGTTAAAATGGTTGACAAATTGAAAAATTAACTATAATAGCAATATATTCGTTGAGCAATCGACGTTGTTGTCGATAGTCTACGTTAGTGGACATTCATAACCACATCACTATCTCGCCGCAAGACACAGCGGCTGTACTATGCGACGCTCGGCGACAATGAAGTATCGTTTTGTAATTTTTACATTGCTTGCTGATCACTTAACGACATACTGAGTGGCTAGTGGTTAAGAAGCAATGTATTTGCTGCAAAAATAGTACAGCCGCTGCGATATTTGAAAACAAAAATAACGTAGTAAAAGCAAGAAATATTTTACGCTTTGTTGTTTTTCATGATTTTAAAGACAAATACAGTAAAATACTTTTACTTATAATTATATGGTAAGTGATTCCACGAGATACGAGGATTTTATTTTGACTTCGTTTTTTACAGGAAACCACTGAACAACTCGGCATTTTTATATTTTATCACGATCACAGTCAAAAGCGCACTAGTTCGCGGAGACGGATATTCGCCTAGTACAAGCGCATTTTGCTCATGACGCGTGGACACAGACACGCCCCCTTGCCACTTCTCCTGTTTTATACATTTCTATGGTTCTCACTATCACTCACCTATAAGCCTCCCGTCAAGCCGCACGTCAGTGTGCAGTAACAACGGCTGCGCATGCAACTTCTCCGCGACGGAGCGCGCGCAGGCCTCCGCGCTGGCGTCGCCACGGTCCATCTTGTTGAGGTACAGGATCCGCGGCACGCGGTAGCCATTCGCTTGTTTCCAGACCGTTAGGGTTTGAGCTTCTACGCCTGAGGACAGAATGTGTTCGACGATCAACATTATCAACATTTGCCGGTATGTCCTAGAACCAAATATTCGAAGGCATGTGACATCTGCCAACCCGCACTGGGCGCGCGTGGTGGATTACGACCCACTCCCTTTCGCAGAGAGGAGGCCTGTGTCCTAGCAGTGGGAACATTATAGGCTGATTATGTATGTATGAGCCTGCTCTTGGCCTAGATCTCGCCTGATGGAATGCGATGGATGAGGTGTACTGTGGAACGAGCAAGCCCAGAAGACGCCTGTTAAGTCTTGCTTTGAAAGCTGACGGGTTTGCACTTACACAAGCATCTAATAGGTAACTAAAATTCTTGGCATACAAAACAATGTTGAACTTGTTGTAAATTGCTTAGTGTAGCCGAGACGTCATACTGACCACAAATGACAAGAATTGCGCAATTAATTCCACCCATGTAAGAGCTTCTTACGCATTTGATCTTGTGTTAATTCCCAAATATGATGTTATAAAATGTCTGGAGAGAAAACATGAATCCATCGAATTGTAATTCAAATCGGAGAATGAATGTCGATGGCTATAAGAGTGGGGGAAGACCAAAGAAACGATGGATGGACTGAGTGAAAGATGATATGGTTAGAAAGGGGGTGACTACCAAATGACGACTGATAGATAGAGAAATTGGTCAATCATGATTCAATGTAAATTGCAAGTCATCAGAGAGCTCACGAAAGGAATAAAAATTAGTCTGGGTCGCTGTCGCCGGGTACGGTGGAGTACAATTTTTTATTTATCTTTTTTTTAGAGAACTGTAAACAGTAAATAAATATAAATAAGGGCAGGAGAATGATGTTTTTTTTTTTATGGATGGGAAATCTTCAAATGACCCCTCCCGCTCTGGGTGGAGCGGAAGGGACTGTCAGACTCTTACTGACTAAAACCCATCCGTGTTCCTTCCTTAACATAAAGATGTTCCGGGGTAGCGGTAACCCTTTCGGACAATCCCGCACCCCCGGCAGGCTTCGGCCCTGGCAGGCCCCTTCCTTTTTGCTGACATCTCTTTGAGGCGCGCGTGGAACACGGAAGCGCCGTCCGGCACGGGCCTGGTCCTGATCGGACGGTGAGCTAGGAGAATGATGATGATGACTGAATAATAAGAATCTTTTCTCAGTAGACTCACCAGCAGCTTCGGCCCTGGCAGGCCCCTTCCTTTTTGCTGACATCTCTTTGAGGCGCGCGTGGAACACGGAAGCGCCGTCCGGCACGGGCCTGGTCCTGATCGGACGGTGAGCTAGGAGAATGATGATGATGACTGAATAATAAGAATCTTTTCTCAGTAGACTCACCAGCAGACGCGTCCAGCACTATAACAGCTCCGTCTAACACAGCCAGGCTCTGCTCCACCTCCATGGTGAAGTCGATGTGGCCCGGAGTATCGATCAGGTTGATCTGACTGTCGCGCCACGGGAATGATACAGCAGCAGCTGTGGGTGGGAGGTTAAGGTACATTAGTGGCAAGATAATAAACACCTCTTTGTCATAGGAGTAACAGACAATCCGCTGTGCAGGGCCTGCATGGAGGACGACGAGACAGCGGCACATGTGCTTCTAAACTGCCCAGTGGTCGCCACGTACAGGGCAAAGTACTTCGATAACCCAGGTACCCTACGAGAGACGGTCAGTAACATCAAGGCGTTGCTGGCCTTGAGCTGGGGTGGATCGAATAATCGATTTTCCCACCCGTACGCAAAATACGCGCCAATGCGGGCTGGTGTCCGCAACTCCACGTCAATACGTGGAGTTGCGGACACCAGCCCGTATTACCTATTAGTGGCAAGAGAAGACCAGGGCGTTTAAGTAGTCTTCACATGTGAAGAAATTCTTATGTATGACGACCCTAATGCCTTGCATAATCAGCCTATAATGTTCCCACTGTTCGGACATAAACCTCCTCTCCATGAGGGGAGTGGGCTGTAATCCAACATGCAGGCCCAGTGCGGGTTGGTAGATGTCACATATCTACGAATTTTTGGTTCTAGGATATGCAGGTTTCCTCACGATGTCTTCCTTCATCGTAGAGAGGTGGCCCAGTGGAAATGGCCGCGACTTACGAGTAATAGGTCGTTATAGGTTCGAACCCAGACAAGCGCTTTACTTTTTGGTCAATGATTTCATCACCACTGCTCTCAAAATGGTGAAAAACCAAAAATTCAAAAACATGTGTCATCTACCAACCCGCACTAGGCCTGCATGGTGGATTATGGCCATCTCCCTCACGAAGACAAGAGGCCTGTGTCCCAGCAGTGGGAATATTATGGCTGATTATGCAATATAATTTTCCCCAATTTGTTCAATTATATTTTTAATTTCTTTTAGGAATGGTACTGCTTATACCCACAGATATACAACATTATTTTTAGTATATGCGAAACCTGAATATAGTTTGTTCAGAATAAGTAACTGAATCGATTCCAATAATTTTTACCCCATGTTATATTTTGGCCCAAAAATATTTAAAAAAGGTTAATAGTTGGACACCCCGAGTATATTATACTGTGCCCCGAGGAGCGACTAAGTAGGTAGTTATCTACCATACGCGCACAATGGCGCGGCGCCGGCGCACAGCGAGCGGGGCGACCGGGGCGGGGGTGCAGCAACCTCAGTCACCCGGGTACCACTGGTTGGCGCGCACGTGTCACGTGGGTCCAACTGCATAATCGCGAGCGCGCGGCCGCCGAGTTGTGTTTCGGTTGATCGTGTACTTACCTATCGTATGTAAAAAGTGTCGTGTAACCATGACTTTCTCATACACAAACGTCCAGTACACAGAAACAACGATAACAGTGATAACGTATTCTTGGCAGTGCGGCGGTACGAGGAGCAATCAGAGTATCGTGGAACACAATGCTTTGCCGTGATGATTAACATTTTTAAACACGCCAAGATGGTTAATTGTAGAAAGTTATTATTTGTACCTACAGCCTGCTGTGGTTAAGTAATGCGATGTTTAACACTTTTCATCCACTTTGAACAAATCGCATTGACTACATTGTATCACTTACGGCTTACGAATAAGTAATTACTTATTCGTAGCTTACGGCTGCATTTATTTACGAATAAAGTACATTATAATAACTACCTACACTTGACCATTACGACAGTCCAAAGCCTGCAAGTGTGATGGAAAATGTTATCACCAGTTAATTACAATACAATCGCCGCGCGGTACGTTTAGGCACGCGGTGGGGGAGACCAT